>CM039600.1:742818-1126477 GCA_022457205.1 Saccharum spontaneum
AAAAATTGATTCGTAATAGTGCCTTTTGGAAAATTACGGGGAAAATTTAGGAAAAAGGAAAAATGTGGACAATTTGCTTGTTCTGTGAGTTCTTTCCATCGTCCTTTGTTTTCATCTTGTTGCGCTACGTCTCGACATGTCTTAGCCAGCACCTGTGATATGTACTTTGGATCCGGATTGAACAATCGCTAATCTGCATTCGTTAATTGCTAATCCTTGCTGTCATTTTGTGTGCCTACCCATAGCTCCACATATTCTTCTGTCAGCACAGGTTCATCTTGCAACTGTTACCCACACTCAACAACAGATTATTTCACCACTTTGGCTTTGCCCTGTTTGGTTTCGTCAAAATTGCCAAAAAAAATCTAGAAAATAAAGAAAAAAATTGTCAAAGTTTTTGCACGGTTTTCAGAGAACGTGCTGTATTTCTGTAGACCACATCCCACCTCAGTTGTAGGTGCCAATTTTTGTGGTTGCATCTTTTTTATCCTTGTTCAGAGAAAATATAAAAAAATAGTGAAAAAATAAAAAAATTTGATTCCTACTGGTGCCTTTTGGAAAATTCTAGGAAAAATTCAGGAAAAAGGAAAAATCTGGACTATTTGCTTGTTCTATGAGTTCTCTCCATCGTCCTTTGTTTTCACCTTGTTGAGCTACGTCTCGACACGTCTTAGCCAGCACCTGTGATTTGTACTTTGGATCCGGATTGAACAATCACTAATCTGCATTCGTTAATTGCTAATCCTTGCTGTCATTTTGTGTGCCTACCCATAGCTCCACATATTCTTCTGTCAGCACAGGTTCATCTTGCAACTACTACCCACGCTCAACAACAGATTATTTCACCACTTTAGCTTTGCCCTGTTTGGTTTCGTCAAAATTGCCAAAAAAAATCAGGAAAAAAAGAAAAAAATTGTCAAAGTTTTTGCACGGTTTTCAGAGAACGTGCTGTATTTCTATAAACCACATCCCACCTCAGTTGTAGGTGCCAATTTTTGTGGTTACATCTTTTTTGATCCTTGGTCAGAGAAAAATATAAAAAAAATAGTGAAAAAATAAAAAATTGATTCATACTAGTGCCTTTTGGAAAATTACGGGGAAAATTTAGGAAAAAGGAAAAATGTGGACAATTTGCTTGTTCTGTGAGTTCTTTCCATCGTCCTTTGTTTTCACCATGTTGCGCTACGTCTCGACACCTCTTAGCCAGCACCTGTGATTTGTACTTTAGATCCGGATTGAACAATAGATAATCTGCATTCGTTAATTGCTAATCCTTGCTGTCATATTGCGTGCCAACCCATAGCTCCACATATTCTTCTGTCAGCACAGGTTCATCTTTCAACTGTTACCCACGCTCAACAACAGATTGTTTCACCACTTTGGCTTTGCCCTGTTTGGTTTCATCAAAATTGCCAAAAAAAATTCAGGAAAAAAAGAAAAAAATTATCAAAGTTTTTGCACGCTTTTCAGAGAACATGCTCTATTTCTGTAGACCACATCCCACCTCAGTTGTAGGTGCCAATTTTTGTGGTTGCATCTTTTTTGATCCTTGTTCAGAGAAAAATATAAAAAAATAGTGAAAAAATAAAAAAATTGATTCGTAATAGTGCCTTTTGGAAAATTACGGGGAAAATTTAGGAAAAGGAAAAATGTGGACTATTTGCTTGTTCTGTGAGTTCTTTCCATCGTCCTTTGTTTTCACCTTGTTGCGCTACGTCTCGACATGTCTTAGCCAGCACCTGTGATATGTACTTTGGATCCGGATTGAACAATCGCTAATCTGCATTTGTGAATTGCTAATCCTTGCTGTCATATTGCGTGCCAACCCATAGCTCCACATATTCTTCTGTCAGCACAGGTTCATCTTGCAACTGTTACCCACGCTCAACAACAGATTGTTTCACCACTTTGGCTTTGCCCTGTTTGGTTTCGTCAAAATTGCCAAAAAAAATCTAGAAAATAAAGAAAAAAAATTGTCAAAGTTTTTGCACGGTTTTCAGAGAACGTGCTGTATTTCTGTGGACCACATCCCACCTCAGTTGTAGGTGCCAATTTTTGTGGTTGCATCTTTTTTATCCTTGTTCAGAGAAAATATAAAAAAAATAATGAAAAAATAAAAAAATTGATTCCTACTGGTGCCTTTTGGAAAATTCTGTGAAAAATTCAGGAAAAAGGAAAAATCTGGACTATTTGCTTGTTCTATGAGTTCTCTCCATCGTCCTTTGTTTTCACCTTGTTGCGCTACGTCTCGACACGTCTTAGCCAGCACCTGTGATTTGTACTTTGGATCCGGATTGAACAATCACTAATCTGCATTCGTTAATTGCTAATCCTTGCTGTCATTTTGTGTGCCTACCCATAGCTCCACATATTCTTCTGTCAGCACAGGTTCATCTTGCAACTACTACCCACGCTCAACAACAGATTATTTCACCACTTTAGCTTTGCCCTGTTTGGTTTCGTCAAAATTGCCAAAAAAAATTCAGGAAAAAAAGAAAAAAATTGTCAAAGTTTTTGCACGGTTTTCAGAGAACGTGCTGTATTTCTATAAACCACATCCCACCTCAGTTGTAGGTGCCAATTTTTGTGGTTACATCTTTTTTGATCCTTGGTCAGAGAAAAATATAAAAAAAATAGTGAAAAAATAAAAAATTGATTCATACTAGTGCCTTTTGGAAAATTACGGGGAAAATTTAGGAAAAAGGAAAAATGTGGACAATTTGCTTGTTCTGTGAGTTCTTTCCATCGTCCTTTGTTTTCACCATGTTGCGCTACGTCTCGACACCTCTTAGCCAGCACCTGTGATTTGTACTTTAGATCCGGATTGAACAATCGCTAATCTGCATTCGTTAATTGCTAATCCTTGCTGTCATATTGCGTGCCAACCCATAGCTCCACATATCTTCTGTCAGCACAGGTTCATCTTGCAACTGTTACCCACGCTCAACAACAGATTGTTTCACCACTTTGGCTTTGCCCTGTTTGGTTTCATCAAAATTGCCAAAAAAATTCAGGAAAAAAAGAAAAAAATTATCAAAGTTTTTGCACGCTTTTCAGAGAACATGCTCTATTTCTATAGACCACATCCCACCTCAGTTGTAGGTGCCAATTTTTGTGGTTGCATCTTTTTTGATCCTTGTTCAGAGAAAAATATAAAAAAATAGTGAAAAAATAAAAAAAATTGATTCGTAATAGTGCCTTTTGGAAAATTACGGGGAAAATTTAGGAAAAGGAAAAATGTGGACAATTTGCTTGTTCTGTGAGTTCTTTCCATCGTCCTTTGTTTTCATCTTGTTGCGCTACGTCTCGACATGTCTTAGCCAGCACCTGTGATATGTACTTTGGATCCGGATTGAACAATCGCTAATCTGCATTCGTTAATTGCTAATCCTTGCTGTCATTTTGTGTGCCTACCCATAGCTCCACATATTCTTCTGTCAGCACAGGTTCATCTTGCAACTGTTACCCACACTCAACAACAGATTATTTCACCACTTTGGCTTTGCCCTGTTTGGTTTCGTCAAAATTGCCAAAAAAAATCTAGAAAATAAAGAAAAAAATTGTCAAAGTTTTTGCACGGTTTTCAGAGAACGTGCTGTATTTCTGTAGACCACATCCCACCTCAGTTGTAGGTGCCAATTTTTGTGGTTGCATCTTTTTTATCCTTGTTCAGAGAAAATATAAAAAAATAGTGAAAAAATAAAAAAATTTGATTCCTACTGGTGCCTTTTGGAAAATTCTAGGAAAAATTCAGGAAAAAGGAAAAATCTGGACTATTTGCTTGTTCTATGAGTTCTCTCCATCGTCCTTTGTTTTCACCTTGTTGAGCTACGTCTCGACACGTCTTAGCCAGCACCTGTGATTTGTACTTTGGATCCGGATTGAACAATCACTAATCTGCATTCGTTAATTGCTAATCCTTGCTGTCATTTTGTGTGCCTACCCATAGCTCCACATATTCTTCTGTCAGCACAGGTTCATCTTGCAACTACTACCCACGCTCAACAACAGATTATTTCACCACTTTAGCTTTGCCCTGTTTGGTTTCGTCAAAATTGCCAAAAAAAATCAGGAAAAAAAGAAAAAAATTGTCAAAGTTTTTGCACGGTTTTCAGAGAACGTGCTGTATTTCTATAAACCACATCCCACCTCAGTTGTAGGTGCCAATTTTTGTGGTTACATCTTTTTTGATCCTTGGTCAGAGAAAAATATAAAAAAAATAGTGAAAAAATAAAAAATTGATTCATACTAGTGCCTTTTGGAAAATTACGGGGAAAATTTAGGAAAAAGGAAAAATGTGGACAATTTGCTTGTTCTGTGAGTTCTTTCCATCGTCCTTTGTTTTCACCATGTTGCGCTACGTCTCGACACCTCTTAGCCAGCACCTGTGATTTGTACTTTAGATCCGGATTGAACAATAGATAATCTGCATTCGTTAATTGCTAATCCTTGCTGTCATATTGCGTGCCAACCCATAGCTCCACATATTCTTCTGTCAGCACAGGTTCATCTTTCAACTGTTACCCACGCTCAACAACAGATTGTTTCACCACTTTGGCTTTGCCCTGTTTGGTTTCATCAAAATTGCCAAAAAAAATTCAGGAAAAAAAGAAAAAAATTATCAAAGTTTTTGCACGCTTTTCAGAGAACATGCTCTATTTCTGTAGACCACATCCCACCTCAGTTGTAGGTGCCAATTTTTGTGGTTGCATCTTTTTTGATCCTTGTTCAGAGAAAAATATAAAAAAATAGTGAAAAAATAAAAAAATTGATTCGTAATAGTGCCTTTTGGAAAATTACGGGGAAAATTTAGGAAAAAGGAAAAATGTGGACAATTTGCTTGTTCTGTGAGTTCTTTCCATCGTCCTTTGTTTTCACCTTGTTGCGCTACGTCTCGACATGTCTTAGCCAGCACCTGTGATATGTACTTTGGATCCGGATTGAACAATCGCTAATCTGCATTTGTGAATTGCTAATCCTTGCTGTCATATTGCGTGCCAACCCATAGCTCCACATATTCTTCTGTCAGCACAGGTTCATCTTGCAACTGTTACCCACGCTCAACAACAGATTGTTTCACCACTTTGGCTTTGCCCTGTTTGGTTTCGTCAAAATTGCCAAAAAAAATCTAGAAAATAAAGAAAAAAAATTGTCAAAGTTTTTGCACGGTTTTCAGAGAACGTGCTGTATTTCTGTGGACCACATCCCACCTCAGTTGTAGGTGCCAATTTTTGTGGTTGCATCTTTTTTATCCTTGTTCAGAGAAAATATAAAAAAAATAATGAAAAAATAAAAAAATTGATTCCTACTGGTGCCTTTTGGAAAATTCTGTGAAAAATTCAGGAAAAAGGAAAAATCTGGACTATTTGCTTGTTCTATGAGTTCTCTCCATCGTCCTTTGTTTTCACCTTGTTGCGCTACGTCTCGACACGTCTTAGCCAGCACCTGTGATTTGTACTTTGGATCCGGATTGAACAATCACTAATCTGCATTCGTTAATTGCTAATCCTTGCTGTCATTTTGTGTGCCTACCCATAGCTCCACATATTCTTCTGTCAGCACAGGTTCATCTTGCAACTACTACCCACGCTCAACAACAGATTATTTCACCACTTTAGCTTTGCCCTGTTTGGTTTCGTCAAAATTGCCAAAAAAAATTCAGGAAAAAAAGAAAAAAATTGTCAAAGTTTTTGCACGGTTTTCAGAGAACGTGCTGTATTTCTATAAACCACATCCCACCTCAGTTGTAGGTGCCAATTTTTGTGGTTACATCTTTTTTGATCCTTGGTCAGAGAAAAATATAAAAAAAATAGTGAAAAAATAAAAAATTGATTCATACTAGTGCCTTTTGGAAAATTACGGGGAAAATTTAGGAAAAAGGAAAAATGTGGACAATTTGCTTGTTCTGTGAGTTCTTTCCATCGTCCTTTGTTTTCACCATGTTGCGCTACGTCTCGACACCTCTTAGCCAGCACCTGTGATTTGTACTTTAGATCCGGATTGAACAATCGCTAATCTGCATTCGTTAATTGCTAATCCTTGCTGTCATATTGCGTGCCAACCCATAGCTCCACATATTCTTCTGTCAGCACAGGTTCATCTTGCAACTGTTACCCACGCTCAACAACAGATTGTTTCACCACTTTGGCTTTGCCCTGTTTGGTTTCATCAAAATTGCCAAAAAAATTCAGGAAAAAAAGAAAAAAATTATCAAAGTTTTTGCACGCTTTTCAGAGAACATGCTCTATTTCTATAGACCACATCCCACCTCAGTTGTAGGTGCCAATTTTTGTGGTTGCATCTTTTTTGATCCTTGTTCAGAGAAAAATATAAAAAAATAGTGAAAAAATAAAAAAAATTGATTCGTAATAGTGCCTTTTGGAAAATTACGGGGAAAATTTAGGAAAAAGGAAAAATGTGGACAATTTGCTTGTTCTGTGAGTTCTTTCCATCGTCCTTTGTTTTCATCTTGTTGCGCTACGTCTCGACATGTCTTAGCCAGCACCTGTGATATGTACTTTGGATCCGGATTGAACAATCGCTAATCTGCATTCGTTAATTGCTAATCCTTGCTGTCATTTTGTGTGCCTACCCATAGCTCCACATATTCTTCTGTCAGCACAGGTTCATCTTGCAACTGTTACCCACACTCAACAACAGATTATTTCACCACTTTGGCTTTGCCCTGTTTGGTTTCGTCAAAATTGCCAAAAAAAATCTAGAAAATAAAGAAAAAAATTGTCAAAGTTTTTGCACGGTTTTCAGAGAACGTGCTGTATTTCTGTAGACCACATCCCACCTCAGTTGTAGGTGCCAATTTTTGTGGTTGCATCTTTTTTATCCTTGTTCAGAGAAAATATAAAAAAATAGTGAAAAAATAAAAAAATTTGATTCCTACTGGTGCCTTTTGGAAAATTCTAGGAAAAATTCAGGAAAAAGGAAAAATCTGGACTATTTGCTTGTTCTATGAGTTCTCTCCATCGTCCTTTGTTTTCACCTTGTTGAGCTACGTCTCGACACGTCTTAGCCAGCACCTGTGATTTGTACTTTGGATCCGGATTGAACAATCACTAATCTGCATTCGTTAATTGCTAATCCTTGCTGTCATTTTGTGTGCCTACCCATAGCTCCACATATTCTTCTGTCAGCACAGGTTCATCTTGCAACTACTACCCACGCTCAACAACAGATTATTTCACCACTTTAGCTTTGCCCTGTTTGGTTTCGTCAAAATTGCCAAAAAAAATCAGGAAAAAAAGAAAAAAATTGTCAAAGTTTTTGCACGGTTTTCAGAGAACGTGCTGTATTTCTATAAACCACATCCCACCTCAGTTGTAGGTGCCAATTTTTGTGGTTACATCTTTTTTGATCCTTGGTCAGAGAAAAATATAAAAAAAATAGTGAAAAAATAAAAAATTGATTCATACTAGTGCCTTTTGGAAAATTACGGGGAAAATTTAGGAAAAAGGAAAAATGTGGACAATTTGCTTGTTCTGTGAGTTCTTTCCATCGTCCTTTGTTTTCACCATGTTGCGCTACGTCTCGACACCTCTTAGCCAGCACCTGTGATTTGTACTTTAGATCCGGATTGAACAATAGATAATCTGCATTCGTTAATTGCTAATCCTTGCTGTCATATTGCGTGCCAACCCATAGCTCCACATATTCTTCTGTCAGCACAGGTTCATCTTTCAACTGTTACCCACGCTCAACAACAGATTGTTTCACCACTTTGGCTTTGCCCTGTTTGGTTTCATCAAAATTGCCAAAAAAAATTCAGGAAAAAAAGAAAAAAATTATCAAAGTTTTTGCACGCTTTTCAGAGAACATGCTCTATTTCTGTAGACCACATCCCACCTCAGTTGTAGGTGCCAATTTTTGTGGTTGCATCTTTTTTGATCCTTGTTCAGAGAAAAATATAAAAAAATAGTGAAAAAATAAAAAAATTGATTCGTAATAGTGCCTTTTGGAAAATTACGGGGAAAATTTAGGAAAAAGGAAAAATGTGGACTATTTGCTTGTTCTGTGAGTTCTTTCCATCGTCCTTTGTTTTCACCTTGTTGCGCTACGTCTCGACATGTCTTAGCCAGCACCTGTGATATGTACTTTGGATCCGGATTGAACAATCGCTAATCTGCATTTGTGAATTGCTAATCCTTGCTGTCATATTGCGTGCCAACCCATAGCTCCACATATTCTTCTGTCAGCACAGGTTCATCTTGCAACTGTTACCCACGCTCAACAACAGATTGTTTCACCACTTTGGCTTTGCCCTGTTTGGTTTCGTCAAAATTGCCAAAAAAAATCTAGAAAATAAAGAAAAAAATTGTCAAAGTTTTTGCACGGTTTTCAGAGAACGTGCTGTATTTCTGTGGACCACATCCCACCTCAGTTGTAGGTGCCAATTTTTGTGGTTGCATCTTTTTTATCCTTGTTCAGAGAAAATATAAAAAAAATAATGAAAAAATAAAAAAATTGATTCCTACTGGTGCCTTTTGGAAAATTCTGTGAAAAATTCAGGAAAAAGGAAAAATCTGGACTATTTGCTTGTTCTATGAGTTCTCTCCATCGTCCTTTGTTTTCACCTTGTTGCGCTACGTCTCGACACGTCTTAGCCAGCACCTGTGATTTGTACTTTGGATCCGGATTGAACAATCACTAATCTGCATTCGTTAATTGCTAATCCTTGCTGTCATTTTGTGTGCCTACCCATAGCTCCACATATTCTTCTGTCAGCACAGGTTCATCTTGCAACTACTACCCACGCTCAACAACAGATTATTTCACCACTTTAGCTTTGCCCTGTTTGGTTTCGTCAAAATTGCCAAAAAAAATTCAGGAAAAAAAGAAAAAAATTGTCAAAGTTTTTGCACGGTTTTCAGAGAACGTGCTGTATTTCTATAAACCACATCCCACCTCAGTTGTAGGTGCCAATTTTTGTGGTTACATCTTTTTTGATCCTTGGTCAGAGAAAAATATAAAAAAAATAGTGAAAAAATAAAAAATTGATTCATACTAGTGCCTTTTGGAAAATTACGGGGAAAATTTAGGAAAAAGGAAAAATGTGGACAATTTGCTTGTTCTGTGAGTTCTTTCCATCGTCCTTTGTTTTCACCATGTTGCGCTACGTCTCGACACCTCTTAGCCAGCACCTGTGATTTGTACTTTAGATCCGGATTGAACAATCGCTAATCTGCATTCGTTAATTGCTAATCCTTGCTGTCATATTGCGTGCCAACCCATAGCTCCACATATTCTTCTGTCAGCACAGGTTCATCTTGCAACTGTTACCCACGCTCAACAACAGATTGTTTCACCACTTTGGCTTTGCCCTGTTTGGTTTCATCAAAATTGCCAAAAAAAATTCAGGAAAAAAAGAAAAAAATTATCAAAGTTTTTGCACGCTTTTTAGAGAACATGCTCTATTTCTGTAGACCACATCCCACCTCAGTTGTAGGTGCCAATTTCTGTGGTTGCATCTTTTTTGATCCTTGTTCAGAGAAAAATATAAAAAAATAGTGAAAAAATAAAAAAATTGATTCGTAATAGTGCCTTTTGGAAAATTACGGGGAAAATTTAGGAAAAAGGAAAAATGTGGACTATTTGCTTGTTCTGTGAGTTCTTTCCATCGTCCTTTGTTTTCACCTTGTTGCGCTACGTCTCGACATGTCTTAGCCAGCACCTGTGATATGTACTTTGGATCCGGATTGAACAATCGCTAATCTGCATTTGTGAATTGCTAATCCTTGCTGTCATATTGCGTGCCAACCCATAGCTCCACATATTCTTCTGTCAGCACAGGTTCATCTTGCAACTGTTACCCACACTCAACAACAGATTATTTCACCACTTTGGCTTTGCCCTGTTTGGTTTCATCAAAATTGCCAAAAAAATTCAGGAAAAAAAGAAAAAAATTATCAAAGTTTTTGCACGCTTTTCAGAGAACATGCTCTATTTCTGTAGACCACATCCCACCTCAGTTGTAGGTGCCAATTTTTGTGGTTGCATCTTTTTTATCCTTGTTCAGAGAAAATTATAAAAAAATAGTGAAAAAATAAAAAAATTTGATTCCTACTGGTGCCTTTTGGAAAATTCTAGGAAAAATTCAGGAAAAAGGAAAAATCTGGACTATTTGCTTGTTCTATGAGTTCTCTCCATCGTCCTTTGTTTTCACCTTGTTGAGCTACGTCTCGACACGTCTTAGCCAGCACCTGTGATATGTACTTTGGATCCGGATTGAACAATCGCTAATCTGCATTTGTGAATTGCTAATCCTTGCTGTCATATTGCGTGCCAACCCATAGCTCCACATATTCTTCTGTCAGCACAGGTTCATCTTGCAACTGCTACCCACGCTCAACAATAGATTGTTTCACCACTTTGGCTTTGCCCTGTTTGGTTTCATCAAAATTGCCAAAAAAATTCAGGAAAAAAAGAAAAAAATTATCAAAGTTTTTGCACGCTTTTCAGAGAACATGCTCTATTTCTGTAGACCACATCCCACCTCAGTTGTAGGTGCCAATTTTTGTGGTTGCATCTTTTTTGATCCTTGTTCAGAGAAAAATATAAAAAAATAGTGAAAAAATAAAAAATTGATTCGTAATAGTGCCTTTTGGAAAATTACGGGGAAAATTTAGGAAAAAGGAAAAATGTGGACAATTTGCTTGTTCTGTGAGTTCTTTCCATCGTCCTTTGTTTTCACCTTGTTGCGCTACGTCTCGACATGTCTTTGCCAGCACCTGTGATATGTACATTGGATCCGGATTGAACAATCACTAATCTGCATTCGTTAATTGCTAATCCTTGCTGTCATTTTGTGTGCCTACCCATAGCTCCACATATTCTTCTGTCAGCACAGGTTCATCTTGCAACTGTTACCCACACTCAACAACAGATTATTTCACCACTTTGGCTTTGCCCTGTTTGGTTTCGTCAAAATTGCCAAAAAAAATCTAGAAAATAAAGAAAAAAATTGTCAAAGTTTTTGCACGGTTTTCAGAGAACATGCTGTATTTCTGTAGACCACATCCCACCTCAGTTGTAGGTGCCAATTTTTGTGGTTGCATCTTTTTTATCCTTGTTCAGAGAAAATATAAAAAAATAGTGAAAAAATAAAAAAATTGATTCCTACTGGTGCCTTTTGGAAAATTCTGTGAAAAATTCAGGAAAAAGGAAAAATCTGGACTATTTGCTTGTTCTATGAGTTCTCTCCATCGTCCTTTGTTTTCACCTTGTTGCGCTACGTCTCGACACGTCTTAGCCAGCACCTGTGATTTGTACTTTGGATCCGGATTGAACAATCACTAATCTGCATTCGTTAATTGCTAATCCTTGCTGTCATTTTGTGTGCCTACCCATAGCTCCACATATTCTTCTGTCAGCACAGGTTCATCTTGCAACTACTACCCACGCTCAACAACAGATTATTTCACCACTTTAGCTTTGCCCTGTTTGGTTTCGTCAAAATTGCCAAAAAAAATTCAGGAAAAAAAGAAAAAAATTGTCAAAGTTTTTGCACGCTTTTCAGAGAACGTGCTGTATTTCTATAAACCACATCCCACCTCAGTTGTAGGTGCCAATTTTTGTGGTTACATCTTTTTTGATCCTTGGTCAGAGAAAAATATAAAAAAAATAGTGAAAAAATAAAAAATTGATTCATACTAGTGCCTTTTGGAAAATTACGGGGAAAATTTAGGAAAAAGGAAAAATGTGGACAATTTGCTTGTTCTGTGAGTTCTTTCCATCGTCCTTTGTTTTCACCATGTTGCGCTACGTCTCGACACCTCTTAGCCAGCACCTGTGATTTGTACTTTAGATCCGGATTGAACAATCGCTAATCTGCATTCGTTAATTGCTAATCCTTGCTGTCATATTGCGTGCCAACCCATAGCTCCACATATTCTTCTGTCAGCACAGGTTCATCTTGCAACTGTTACCCACGCTCAACAACAGATTGTTTCACCACTTTGGCTTTGCCCTGTTTGGTTTCATCAAAATTGCCAAAAAAAATTCAGGAAAAAAAGAAAAAAATTATCAAAGTTTTTGCACGCTTTTCAGAGAACATGCTCTATTTCTGTAGACCACATCCCACCTCAGTTGTAGGTGCCAATTTTTGTGGTTGCATCTTTTTTGATCCTTGTTCAGAGAAAAATATAAAAAAATAGTGAAAAAATAAAAAAATTGATTCGTAATAGTGCCTTTTGGAAAATTACGGGGAAAATTTAGGAAAAAGGAAAAATGTGGACTATTTGCTTGTTCTGTGAGTTCTTTCCATCGTCCTTTGTTTTCACCTTGTTGCGCTACGTCTCGACATGTCTTAGCCAGCACCTGTGATATGTACTTTGGATCCGGATTGAACAATCGCTAATCTGCATTTGTGAATTGCTAATCCTTGCTGTCATATTGCGTGCCAACCCATAGCTCCACATATTCTTCAGTCAGCACAGGTTCATCTTGCAACTGTTACCCACGCTCAACAACAGATTGTTTCACCACTTTGGCTTTGCCCTGTTTGGTTTCGTCAAAATTGCCAAAAAAAATCTAGAAAATAAAGAAAAAAATTGTCAAAGTTTTTGCACGCTTTTCAGAGAACGTGCTGTATTTCTATGGACCACATCCCACCTCAGTTGTAGGTGCCAATTTTTGTGGTTGCATCTTTTTTATCCTTGTTCAGAGAAAATATAAAAAAATAATGAAAAAATAAAAAAATTGATTCCTACTGGTGCCTTTTGGAAAATTCTGTGAAAAATTCAGGAAAAAGGAAAAATCTGGACTATTTGCTTGTTCTATGAGTTCTCTCCATCGTCCTTTGTTTTCACCTTGTTGCGCTACGTCTCGACACGTCTTAGCCAGCACCTGTGATTTGTACTTTGGATCCGGATTGAACAATCACTGATCTGCATTCGTTAATTGCTAATCCTTGCTGTCATTTTGTGTGCCTACCCATAGCTCCACATATTCTTCTGTCAGCACAGGTTCATCTTGCAACTGCTACCCACGCTCAACAACAGATTGTTTCACCACTTTAGCTTTGCCCTGTTTGGTTTCGTCAAAATTGCCAAAAAAAATTCAGGAAAAAAAGAAAAAAATTATCAAAGTTTTTGCACGCTTTTCAGAGAACGTGCTGTATTTCTATAGACCACATCCCACCTTAGTTGTAGGTGCCAATTTTTGTGGTTACATCTTTTTTGATCCTTGGTCAGAGAAAAATATAAAAAAAATAGTGAAAAAATAAAAAATTGATTCATACTAGTGCCTTTTGGAAAATTACGGGGAAAATTTAGGAAAAAGGAAAAATGTGGACAATTTGCTTGTTCTGTGAGTTCTTTCCATCGTCCTTTGTTTTCACCATGTTGCGCTACGTCTCGACACCTCTTAGCCAGCACCTGTGATTTGTACTTTAGATCCGGATTGAACAATCGCTAATCTGCATTCGTTAATTGCTAATCCTTGCTGTCATATTGCGTGCCAACCCATAGCTCCACATATTCTTCTGTCAGCACAGGTTCATCTTGCAACTGTTACCCACGCTCAACAACAGATTGTTTCACCACTTTGGCTTTGCCCTGTTTGGTTTCATCAAAATTGCCAAAAAAAATTCAGGAAAAAAAGAAAAAAATTATCAAAGTTTTTGCACGCTTTTCAGAGAACATGCTCTATTTCTGTAGACCACATCCCACCTCAGTTGTAGGTGCCAATTTTTGTGGTTGCATCTTTTTTGATCCTTGTTCAGAGAAAAATATAAAAAAATAGTGAAAAAATAAAAAAATTGATTCGTAATAGTGCCTTTTGGAAAATTACGGGGAAAATTTAGGAAAAAGGAAAAATGTGGACTATTTGCTTGTTCTGTGAGTTCTTTCCATCGTCCTTTGTTTTCACCTTGTTGCGCTACGTCTCGACATGTCTTAGCCAGCACCTGTGATATGTACTTTGGATCCGGATTGAACAATCGCTAATCTGCATTTGTGAATTGCTAATCCTTGCTGTCATATTGCGTGCCAACCCATAGCTCCACATATTCTTCAGTCAGCACAGGTTCATCTTGCAACTGTTACCCACGCTCAACAACAGATTGTTTCACCACTTTGGCTTTGCCCTGTTTGGTTTCGTCAAAATTGCCAAAAAAAATCTAGAAAATAAAGAAAAAAATTGTCAAAGTTTTTGCACGCTTTTCAGAGAACGTGCTGTATTTCTATGGACCACATCCCACCTCAGTTGTAGGTGCCAATTTTTGTGGTTGCATCTTTTGTATCCTTGTTCAGAGAAAATATAAAAAAATAATGAAAAAATAAAAAAATTGATTCCTACTGGTGCCTTTTGGAAAATTCTGTGAAAAATTCAGGAAAAAGGAAAAATCTGGACTATTTGCTTGTTCTATGAGTTCTCTCCATCGTCCTTTGTTTTCACCTTGTTGCGCTACGTCTCGACACGTCTTAGCCAGCACCTGTGATTTGTACTTTGGATCCGGATTGAACAATCACTGATCTGCATTCGTTAATTGCTAATCCTTGCTGTCATTTTGTGTGCCTACCCATAGCTCCACATATTCTTCTGTCAGCACAGGTTCATCTTGCAACTGCTACCCACGCTCAACAACAGATTGTTTCACCACTTTAGCTTTGCCCTGTTTGGTTTCGTCAAAATTGCCAAAAAAATTCAGGAAAAAAAGAAAAAAATTATCAAAGTTTTTGCACGCTTTTCAGAGAACGTGCTGTATTTCTATAGACCACATCCCACCTTAGTTGTAGGTGCCAATTTTTGTGGTTACATCTTTTTTGATCCTTGGTCAGAGAAAAATATAAAAAAAATAGTGAAAAAATAAAAAATTGATTCATACTAGTGCCTTTTGGAAAATTACGGGGAAAATTTAGGAAAAAGGAAAAATGTGGACAATTTGCTTGTTCTGTGAGTTCTTTCCATCGTCCTTTGTTTTCACCATGTTGCGCTACGTCTCGACACCTCTTAGCCAGCACCTGTGATTTGTACTTTAGATCCGGATTGAACAATCGCTAATCTGCATTCGTTAATTGCTAATCCTTGCTGTCATATTGCGTGCCAACCCATAGCTCCACATATTCTTCTGTCAGCACAGGTTCATCTTGCAACTGTTACCCACGCTAAACAACAGATTGTTTCACCACATTGGCTTTGCCCTGTTTGGTTTCATCAAAATTGCCAAAAAAAATTCAGGAAAAAAAGGAAAAAATTATCAAAGTTTTTGCACGCTTTTCAGAGAACATGCTCTATTTCTGTAGACCACATCCCACCTCAGTTGTAGGTGCCAATTTTTGTGGTTGCATCTTTTTTTATCCTTGTTCAGAGAAAAATATAAAAAAATAGTGAAAAAATAAAAAAATTGATTCGTAATAGTGCCTTTTGGAAAATTACGGGGAAAATTTAGGAAAAAGGAAAAATGTGGACTATTTGCTTGTTCTGTGAGTTCTTTCCATCGTCCTTTGTTTTCACCTTGTTGCGCTACGTCTCGACATGTCTTAGCCAGCACCTGTGATATGTACTTTGGATCCGGATTGAACAATCGCTAATCTGCATTTGTGAATTGCTAATCCTTGCTGTCATATTGCGTGCCAACCCATAGCTCCACATATTCTTCTGTCAGCACAGGTTCATCTTGCAACTGTTACCCACGCTCAACAACAGATTGTTTCACCACTTTGGCTTTGCCCTGTTTGGTTTCGTCAAAATTGCCAAAAAAAATCTAGAAAATAAAGAAAAAAATTGTCAAAGTTTTTGCACGGTTTTCAGAGAACGTGCTGTATTTCTGTGGACCACATCCCACCTCAGTTGTAGGTGCCAATTTTTGTGGTTGCATCTTTTTTATCCTTGTTCAGAGAAAATATAAAAAAATAATGAAAAAATAAAAAAATTGATTCCTACTGGTGCCTTTTGGAAAATTCTGTGAAAAATTCAGGAAAAAGGAAAAATCTGGACTATTTGCTTGTTCTATGAGTTCTCTCCATCGTCCTTTGTTTTCACCTTGTTGCGCTACGTCTCGACACGTCTTAGCCAGCACCTGTGATTTGTACTTTGGATCCGGATTGAACAATCACTGATCTGCATTCGTTAATTGCTAATCCTTGCTGTCATTTTGTGTGCCTACCCATAGCTCCACATATTCTTCTGTCGGCACAGGTTCATCTTGCAACTACTACCCACGCTCAACAACAGATTATTTCACCACTTTAGCTTTGCCCTGTTTGGTTTCGTCAAAATTGCCAAAAAAAATTCAGGAAAAAAAGAAAAAAATTGTCAAAGTTTTTGCACGGTTTTCAGAGAACGTGCTGTATTTCTATAAACCACATCCCACCTCAGTTGTAGGTGCCAATTTTTGTGGTTACATCTTTTTTGATCCTTGGTCAGAGAAAAATATAAAAAAAATAGTGAAAAAATAAAAAATTGATTCATACTAGTGCCTTTTGGAAAATTACGGGGAAAATTTAGGAAAAAGGAAAAATGTGGACAATTTGCTTGTTCTGTGAGTTCTTTCCATCGTCCTTTGTTTTCACCATGTTGCGCTACGTCTCGACACCTCTTAGCCAGCACCTGTGATTTGTACTTTAGATTCGGATTGAACAATCGCTAATCTGCATTCGTTAATTGCTAATCCTTGCTGTCATATTGCGTGCCAACCCATAGCTCCACATATTCTTCTGTCAGCACAGGTTCATCTTGCAACTGTTACCCACGCTCAACAACAGATTGTTTCACCACTTTGGCTTTGCCCTGTTTGGTTTCATCAAAATTGCCAAAAAAAATTCAGGAAAAAAAGAAAAAAATTATCAAAGTTTTTGCACGCTTTTCAGAGAACATGCTCTATTTCTGTAGACCACATCCCACCTCAGTTGTAGGTGCCAATTTTTGTGGTTGCATCTTTTTTGATCCTTGTTCAGAGAAAAATATAAAAAAATAGTGAAAAAATAAAAAAATTGATTCGTAATAGTGCCTTTTGGAAAATTACGGGGAAAATTTAGGAAAAAGGAAAAATGTGGACTATTTGCTTGTTCTGTGAGTTCTTTCCATCGTCCTTTGTTTTCACCTTGTTGCGCTACGTCTCGACATGTCTTAGCCAGCACCTGTGATATGTACTTTGGATCCGGATTGAACAATCGCTAATCTGCATTTGTGAATTGCTAATCCTTGCTGTCATATTGCGTGCCAACCCATAGCTCCACATATTCTTCTGTCAGCACAGGTTCATCTTGCAACTGTTACCCACACTCAACAACAGATTATTTCACCACTTTGGCTTTGCCCTGTTTGGTTTCATCAAAATTGCCAAAAAAATTCAGGAAAAAAAGAAAAAAATTATCAAAGTTTTTGCACGCTTTTCAGAGAACATGCTCTATTTCTGTAGACCACATCCCACCTCAGTTGTAGGTGCCAATTTTTGTGGTTGCATCTTTTTTATCCTTGTTCAGAGAAAATTATAAAAAAATAGTGAAAAAATAAAAAAAATTTGATTCCTACTGGTGCCTTTTGGAAAATTCTAGGAAAAATTCAGGAAAAAGGAAAAATCTGGACTATTTGGTTGTTCTATGAGTTCTCTCCATCGTCCTTTGTTTTCACCTTGTTGAGCTACGTCTCGACACGTCTTAGCCAGCACCTGTGATATGTACTTTGGATCCGGATTGAACAATCGCTAATCTGCATTTGTGAATTGCTAATCCTTGCTGTCATATTGCGTGCCAACCCATAGCTCCACATATTCTTCTGTCAGCACAGGTTCATCTTGCAACTGCTACCCACGCTCAACAACAGATTGTTTCACCACTTTGGCTTTGCCCTGTTTGGTTTCATCAAAATTGCCAAAAAAAATTCAGGAAAAAAAGAAAAAAATTATCAAAGTTTTTGCACGCTTTTCAGAGAACATGCTCTATTTCTGTAGACCACATCCCACCTCAGTTGTAGGTGCCAATTTTTGTGGTTGCATCATTTTTGATCCTTGTTCAGAGAAAAATATAAAAAAAAATAGTGAAAAAATAAAAAAATTGATTCGTAATAGTGCCTTTTGGAAAATTACGGGGAAAATTTAGGAAAAAGGAAAAATGTGGACTATTTGCTTGTTCTGTGAGTTCTTTCCATCGTCCTTTGTTTTCACCTTGTTGTGCTACGTCTCGACATGTCTTAGCCAGCACCTGTGATATGTACTTTGGATCCGGATTGAACAATCGCTAATCTGCATTTGTGAATTGCTAATCCTTGCTGTCATTTTCTGTGCCTACCCATAGCTCCACATATTCTTCTGTCAGCACAGGTTCATCTTGCAACTACTACCCACGCTCAACAACAGATTATTTCACCACTTTAGCTTTGCCCTATTTGGTTTCGTCAAAATTGCCAAAAAAAATTCAGGAAAAAAAGAAAAAAATTGTCAAAGTTTTTGCACGGTTTTCAGAGAACGTGCTGTATTTCTATAAACCACATCCCACCTTAGTTGTAGGTGCCAATTTTTGTGGTTGCATCATTTTTGATCCTTGTTCAGAGAAAAATATAAAAAAAATAGTGAAAAAATAAAAAAATTGATTCGTAATAGTGCCTTTTGGAAAATTACGGGGAAAATTTAGGAAAAAGGAAAAATGTGGACTATTTGCTTGTTCTGTGAGTTCTTTCCATCGTCCTTTGTTTTCACCTTGTTGTGCTACGTCTCGACATGTCTTAGCCAGCACCTGTGATATGTACTTTGGATCCGGATTGAACAATCACTGATCTGCATTCGTTAATTGCTAATCCTTGCTGTCATTTTGTGTGCCTACCCATAGCTCCACATATTCTTCTGTCAGCACAGGTTCATCTTGCAACTACTACCCACGCTCAACAACAGATTATTTCACCACTTTAGCTTTGCCCTGTTTGGTTTCGTCAAAATTGCCAAAAAAAATTCAGGAAAAAAAGAAAAAAATTGTCAAAGTTTTTGCACGGTTTTCAGAGAACGTGCTGTATTTCTATAAACCACATCCCACCTTAGTTGTAGGTGCCAATTTTTGTGGTTGCATCATTTTTGATCCTTGTTCAGAGAAAAATATAAAAAAAAAATAGTGAAAAAATAAAAAAATTGATTCGTAATAGTGCCTTTTGGAAAATTACGGGGAAAATTTAGGAAAAAGGAAAAATGTGGACTATTTGCTTGTTCTGTGAGTTCTTTCCATCGTTCTTTGTTTTCACCTTGTTGTGCTACGTCTCGACATGTCTTAGCCAGCACCTGTGATATGTACTTTGGATCCGGATTGAACAATCACTGATCTGCATTCGTTAATTGCTAATCCTTGCTGTCATTTTGTGTGCCTACCCATAGCTCCACATATTCTTCTGTCAGCACAGGTTCATCTTGCAACTACTACCCACGCTCAACAACAGATTATTTCACCACTTTAGCTTTGCCCTGTTTGGTTTCGTCAAAATTGCCAAAAAAAATTCAGGAAAAAAAGAAAAAAATTGTCAAAGTTTTTGCACGGTTTTCAGAGAACGTGCTGTATTTCTATAAACCACATCCCACCTCAGTTGTAGGTGCCAATTTTTGTGGTTACATCTTTTTTGATCCTTGGTCAGAGAAAAATATAAAAAAAATAGTGAAAAAATAAAAAATTGATTCATACTAGTGCCTTTTGGAAAATTACGGGGAAAATTTAGGAAAAAGGAAAAATGTGGACAATTTGCTTGTTCTGTGAGTTCTTTCCATCGTCCTTTGTTTTCACCATGTTGCGCTACGTCTCGACACCTCTTAGCCAGCACCTGTGATTTGTACTTTAGATCCGGATTGAACAATCGCTAATCTGCATTCGTTAATTGCTAATCCTTGCTGTCATATTGCGTGCCAACCCATAGCTCCACATATTCTTCTGTCAGCACAGGTTCATCTTGCAACTGTTACCCACGCTCAACAACAGATTGTTTCACCACTTTGGCTTTGCCCTGTTTGGTTTCATCAAAATTGCCAAAAAAAATTCAGGAAAAAAAGAAAAAAATTATCAAAGTTTTTGCACGCTTTTCAGAGAACATGCTCTATTTCTGTAGACCACATCCCACCTCAGTTGTAGGTGCCAATTTTTGTGGTTGCATCTTTTTTGATCCTTGTTCAGAGAAAAATATAAAAAAATAGTGAAAAAATAAAAAAATTGATTCGTAATAGTGCCTTTTGGAAAATTACGGGGAAAATTTAGGAAAAAGGAAAAATGTGGACTATTTGCTTGTTCTGTGAGTTCTTTCCATCGTCCTTTGTTTTCACCTTGTTGCGCTACGTCTCGACATGTCTTAGCCAGCACCTGTGATATGTACTTTGGATCCGGATTGAACAATCGCTAATCTGCATTTGTGAATTGCTAATCCTTGCTGTCATATTGCGTGCCAACCCATAGCTCCACATATTCTTCTGTCAGCACAGGTTCATCTTGCAACTGTTACCCACGCTCAACAACAGATTATTTCACCACTTTGGCTTTGCCCTGTTTGGTTTCATCAAAATTGCCAAAAAAATTCAGGAAAAAAAGAAAAAAATTATCAAAGTTTTTGCACGCTTTTCAGAGAACATGCTCTATTTCTGTAGACCACATCCCACCTCAGTTGTAGGTGCCAATTTTTGTGGTTGCTTCTTTTTTATCCTTGTTCAGAGAAAAATATAAAAAAATAGTGAAAAAATAAAAAAAATTGATTCCTACTGGTGCCTTTTGGAAAATTCTGGGAAAAATTCAGGAAAAAGGAAAAATCTGGACTATTTGCTTGTTCTATGAGTTCTCTCCATCGTCCTTTGTTTTCACCTTGTTGCGCTACGTCTCGACACGTCTTAGCCAGCACCTGTGATTTGTACTTTGGATCCGTATTGAACAATCACTAATCTGCATTCGTTAATTGCTAATCCTTGCTGTCATTTTGTGTGCCTACCCATAGCTCCACATATTCTTCTGTCAGCACAGGTTCATCTTGCAACTGTTACCCACACTCAACAACAGATTATTTCACCACTTTGGCTTTGCCCTATTTGGTTTCGTCAAAATTGCCAAAAAAAATCTGGAAAATAAAAAAAAAATTGTCAAAGTTTTTGCACGGTTTTCAGAGAACGTGCTGTCGTTCTGTAGACCACATCCCACCTCAGTTGTAGGTGCCAATTTTTGTGGTTGCATCTTTTTTGATCCTTGTTCAGAGAAAAATATAAAAAAATAGTGAAAAAATAAGAAAATTGATTCGTAATAGTGCCTTTTGGAAAATTACGGGGAAAATTTAGGAAAAAGGAAAAATGTGGACTATTTGCTTGTTCTGTGATTTCTTTCCATCGTCCTTTGTTTTCACCTTGTTGCGCTACGTCTCGACATGTCTTAGCCAGCACCTGTGATATGTACTTTGGATCCGGATTGAACAATCGCTAATCTGCATTTGTGAATTGCTAATCCTTGCTGTCATATTGCGTGCCAACCCATAGCTCCACATATTCTTCTGTCAGCACAGGTTCATCTTGCAACTGTTACCCACGCTCAACAACAGATTGTTTCACCACTTTGGCTTTGCCCTGTTTGGTTTCATCAAAATTGCCAAAAAAAATTCAGGAAAAAAAGAGAAAATTTATCAAAGTTTTTGCACGCTTTTTCGAGAACATGCTCTATTTCTGTAGACCACATCCCACCTGAGTTGTGGGTGCCAATTTTTGTGGTTGCATCTTTTTTGATCCTTGTTCAGAGAAAAATATAAAAAAATAGTGAAAAAATAAAAAAATTGATTCATAATAGTGCCTTTTGGAAAATTATGGGGAAAATTTAGGAAAAAGGAAAAATGTGGACTATTTGCTTGTTCTGTGAGTTCTTTCCATCGTCCTTTGTTTTCACCTTGTTGCGCTACGTCTCGACATGTCTTAGCCAGCACCTGTGATATGTACTTTGGATCCGGATTGAACAATCACTAGTCTGCATTCGTTAATTGCTAATCCTCGCTGTCATTTTGTGTGCCTACCCATAGCTCCACATATTCTTCTGTCAGCACAGGTTCATCTTGCAACTGTTACCCACACTCAACAACAGATTATTTCACCACTTTGGCTTTGCCCTGTTTGGTTTCGTCAAAATTGCCAAAAAAAATCTGGAAAATAAAGAAAAAAATTGTCAAAGTTTTTGCACGGTTTTCAGAGAACATGCTGTCTTTCTGTAGACCACATCCCACCTCAGTTGTAGGTGCCAATTTTTGTGGTTGCATCTTTTTTGATCCTTGTTCAGAGAAAAATATAAAAAAATAGTGAAAAAATAAGAAAATTGATTCGTAATAGTGCCTTTTGGAAAATTACGGGGAAAATTTAGGAAAAAGGAAAAATGTGGACTATTTGCTTGTTCTGTGAGTTCTTTCCATCGTCCTTTGTTTTCACCTTGTTGCGCTACGTCTCGACATGTCTTAGCCAGCACCTGTGATATGTACTTTGGATCCGGATTGAACAATCGCTAATCTGCATTTGTGAATTGCTAATCCTTGCTGTCATATTGCATGCCAACCCATAGCTCCACATATTCTTCTGTCAGCACAGGTTCATCTTGCAACTGTTACCCACGCTCAACAACAGATTGTTTCACCACTTTGGCTTTGCCCTGTTTGGTTTCATCAAAATTGCCAAAAAAAATTCAGGAAAAAAGAGAAAATTTATCAAAGTTTTTGCACGTTTTCAGAGAAGATGCTCTATTTCTGTAGACCACATCCCACCTCAGTTGTAGGTGCCAATTTTTGTGGTTGCATCTTTTTTGATCCTTGTTCAGAGAAAAATATAAAAAAATAGTGAAAAAATAAAAAAATTGATTCGTAATAGTGCCTTTTGGAAAATTATGGGGAAAATTTAGGAAAAAGGAAAAATGTGGACTATTTGCTTGTTCTGTGAGTTCTTTCCATCGTCCTTTGTTTTCACCTTGTTGCGCTACGTCTCGACATGTCTTAGCCAGCACCTGTGATATGTACTTTGGATCCGGATTGAACAATCGCTAATCTGCATTTGTGAATTGCTACTCCTTGCTGTCATATTGCGTGCCAACCCATAGCCCCACATATTCTTCTGTCAGCACAGGTTCATCTTGCAACTGTTACCCACGCTCAACAACAGATTGTTTCACCACTTTGGCTTTGCCCTGTTTGGTTTCATCAAAATTGCCAAAAAAAATTCAGGAAAAAAAGAAAAAAATTATCAAAGTTTTTGCACGGTTTTCAGAGAACGTGTTATCTTTCTGTAGACCACATCCCACCTCAGTTGTAGGTGCCAATTTTTGTGGTTGCATCTTTTTTTATCCTTGTTCAGAGAAAAATATAAAAAAATAGTGAAAAAATAAGAAAATTGATTCGTAATAGTGCCTTTTGGAAAATTACGGGGAAAATTTAGGAAAAAGGAAAAATGTGGACTATTTGCTTGTTCTGTGAGTTCTTTCCATCGTCCTTTGTTTTCACCTTGTTGCGCTACGTCTCGACATGTCTTAGCTAGCACCTGTGATATGTACTTTGGATCCGGATTGAACAATCGCAAATCTGCATTTGTGAATTGCTAATCCTTGCTGTCATATTTCGTGCCAACCCATAGCTCCACATATTCTTCTGTCAGCACAGGTTCATCTTGCAACTGTTACCCACGCTCAACAACAGATTGTTTCACCACTTTGGCTTTGCCCTATTTGGTTTCATCAAAATTGCCAAAAAAAATTCAGGAAAAAAAGAAAAAAATTATCAAAGTTTTTGCACGCTTTTCAGAGAACATGCTCTATTTCTGTAGACCACATCCCACCTCAGTTGTAGGTGCCAATTTTTGTGGTTGCATCTTTTTTATCCTTGTTCAGAGAAAAATATAAAAAAATAGTGAAAAAATAAAAAAAAAATTGATTCCTACTGGTGCCTTTTGGAAAATTCTGGGAAAAATTCAGGAAAAAGGAAAAATCTGGACTATTTGCTTGTTCTATGAGTTCTCTCCATCGTCCTTTGTTTTCACCTTGTTGCGCTACGTCTCGACACGTCTTAGCCAGCACCTGTGATTTGTACTTTGGATCCGGATTGTACAATCACTAATCTGCATTCGTTAATTGCTAATCCTCGCTGTCATTTTGTGTGCCTACCCATAGCTCCACATATTCTTCTGTCAGCACAGGTTCATCTTGCAACTGTTACCCACACTCAACAACAGATTATTTCACCACTTTGGCTTTGCCCTGTTTGGTTTCGTCAAAATTGCCAAAAAAAATCTGGAAAATAAAGAAAAAAATTGTTAAAGTTTTTGCACGGTTTTCAGAGAACGTGCTGTCTTTCTGTAGACCACATCCCACCTCAGTTGTAGGTGCCAATTTTTGTGGTTGCATCTTTTTTTATCCTTGTTCAGAGAAAAATATGAAAAAATAGTGAAAAAATAAGAAAATTGATTCGTAATAGTGCCTTTTGGAAAATTACGGGGAAAATTTAGGAAAAAGGAAAAATGTGGACTATTTGCTTGTTCTGTGAGTTCTTTCCATCGTCCTTTGTTTTCACCTTGTTGCGCTACGTCTCGACATGTCTTAGCCAGCACCTGTGATATGTACTTTGGATCCGGATTGAACAATCGCTAATCTGCATTTGTGAATTGCTAATCCTTGCTGTCATATTGCGTGCCAACCCATAGCTCCACATATTCTTCTATCAGCACAGGTTCATCTTGCAACTGTTACCCACGCTCAACAACAGATTGTTTCACCACTTTGGCTTTGCCCTGTTTGGTTTCATCAAAATTGCCAAAAAAAATTCAGGAAAAAAAGAGAAAATTTATCAAAGTTTTTGCACGCTTTTCAGAGAACATGCTCTATTTCTGTAGACCACATCCCACCTCAGTTGTAGGTGCCAATTTTTGTGGTTGCATCTTTTTTGATCCTTGTTCAGAGAAAAATATAAAAAAATAGTGAAAAAATAAAAAAATTGATTCGTAATAGTGCCTTTTGGAAAATTACGGGGAAAATTTAGGAAAAAGGAAAAATGTGGACTATTTGCTTGTTCTGTGAGTTCTTTTCATCGTCCTTTGTTTTCACCTTGTTGCGCTACGTCTCGACATGTCTTAGCCAGCACCTATGATATGTACTTTAGATCCGGATTGAACAATCGCTAATCTGCATTTGTGAATTGCTAATCCTTGCTGTCATATTGCGTGCCAACCCATAGCTCCACATATTCTTCTGTCAGCACAGGTTCATCTTGCAACTGTTACCCACGCTCAACAACAGATTATTTCACCACTTTGGCTTTGCCCTGTTTGGTTTCATCAAAATTGCCAAAAAAATTCAGGAAAAAAAGAAAAAAATTATCAAAGTTTTTGCACGCTTTTCAGAGAACATGCTCTATTTCTATAGACCACATCCCACCTCAGTTGTAGGTGCCAATTTTTGTGGTTGCATCTTTTTTATCCTTCTTCAGAGAAAAATATAAAAAAATAGTGAAAAAATAAAAAAAATTTGATTCCTACTGGTGCCTTTTGGAAAATTCTAGGAAAAATTCAGGAAAAAGGAAAAATCTGGACTATTTGCTTGTTCTATGAGTTCTCTCCATCGTCCTTTGTTTTCACCTTGTTGAGCTACGTCTCGACACGTCTTAGCCAGCACCTGTGATTTGTACTTTGGATCCGGATTGAACAATCACTAATCTGCATTCGTTAATTGCTAATCCTTGCTGTCATTTTGTGTGCCTACCCATAGCTCCACATATTCTTCTGTCAGCACAGGTTCATCTTGCAACTGTTACCCACACTCAACAACAGATTATTTCACCACTTTGGCTTTGCCCTGTTTGGTTTCGTCAAAATTGCCAAAAAAATCTGAAAAATAAAGAGAAAAATTGTCAAAGTTTTTGCACGGTTTTCAGAGAACGTGCTGTATTTCTGTAGACCACATCCCACCTCAGTTGTAGGTGCCAATTTTTGTGGTTGCATCTTTTTTTATCCTTGTTCAGAGAAAAATATAAAAAAATAGTGAAAAAATAAAAAAAATTGATTCGTAATAGTGCCTTTTGGGAAATTACGGGGAAAATTTAGGAAAAAAGGAAAAATGTGGACTATTTGCTTGTTCTGTGAGTTCTTTCCATCGTCCTTTGTTTTCACCTTGTTGCGCTACGTCTCGACATGTCTTAGCTAGCACCTGTGATATGTACTTTGGATCCGGATTGAACAATCGCTAATCTGCATTTGTGAATTGCTAATCCTTGCTGTCATATTGCGTGCCAACCCATAGCTCCACATATTCTTCTATCAGCACAGGTTCATCTTGCAACTGTTACCCACGCTCAACAACAGATTGTTTCACCACTTTGGCTTTGCCCTGTTTGGTTTCATCAAAATTGCCAAAAAAAATTCAGGAAAAAAAGAGAAAATTTATCAAAGTTTTTGCACGCTTTTCAGAGAACATGCTCTATTTCTGTAGACCACATCCCACCTCAGTTGTAGGTGCCAATTTTTGTGGTTGCATCTTTTTTGATCCTTGTTCAGAGAAAAATATAAAAAAATAGTGAAAAAATAAAAAAATTGATTCGTAATAGTGCCTTTTGGAAAATTACGGGGAAAATTTAGGAAAAAGGAAAAATGTGGACTATTTGCTTGTTCTGTGAGTTCTTTTCATCGTCCTTTGTTTTCACCTTGTTGCGCTACGTCTCGACATGTCTTAGCCAGCACCTATGATATGTACTTTAGATCCGGATTGAACAATCGCTAATCTGCAATTGTGAATTGCTAATCCTTGCTGTCATATTGCGTGCCAACCCATAGCTCCACATATTCTTCTGTCAGCACAGGTTCATCTTGCAACTGTTACCCACGCTCAACAACAGATTATTTCACCACTTTGGCTTTGCCCTGTTTGGTTTCATCAAAATTGCCAAAAAAATTCAGGAAAAAAAGAAAAAAATTATCAAAGTTTTTGCACGCTTTTCAGAGAACATGCTCTATTTCTATAGACCACATCCCACCTCAGTTGTAGGTGCCAATTTTTGTGGTTGCATCTTTTTTATCCTTCTTCAGAGAAAAATATAAAAAAATAGTGAAAAAATAAAAAAAATTTGATTCCTACTGGTGCCTTTTGGAAAATTCTAGGAAAAATTCAGGAAAAAGGAAAAATCTGGACTATTTGCTTGTTCTATGAGTTCTCTCCATCGTCCTTTGTTTTCACCTTGTTGAGCTACGTCTCGACACGTCTTAGCCAGCACCTGTGATTTGTACTTTGGATCCGGATTGAACAATCACTAATCTGCATTCGTTAATTGCTAATCCTTGCTGTCATTTTGTGTGCCTACCCATAGCTCCACATATTCTTCTGTCAGCACAGGTTCATCTTGCAACTGTTACCCACACTCAACAACAGATTATTTCACCACTTTGGCTTTGCCCTGTTTGGTTTCGTCAAAATTGCCAAAAAAATCTGAAAAATAAAGAGAAAAATTGTCAAAGTTTTTGCACGGTTTTCAGAGAACGTGCTGTATTTCTGTAGACCACATCCCACCTCAGTTGTAGGTGCCAATTTTTGTGGTTGCATCTTTTTTTATCCTTGTTCAGAGAAAAATATAAAAAAATAGTGAAAAAATAAAAAAAATTGATTCGTAATAGTGCCTTTTGGGAAATTACGGGGAAAATTTAGGAAAAAAGGAAAAATGTGGACTATTTGCTTGTTCTGTGAGTTCTTTCCATCGTCCTTTGTTTTCACCTTGTTGCGCTACGTCTCGACATGTCTTAGCTAGCACCTGTGATATGTACTTTGGATCCGGATTGAACAATCGCTAATCTGCATTTGTGAATTGCTAATCCTTGCTGTCATATTTCGTGCCAACCCATAGCTCCACATATTCTTCTGTCAGCACAGGTTCATCTTGCAACTGTTGCCCACGCTCAACAACAGATTGTTTCACCACTTTGGCTTTGCCCTGTTTGGTTTCATCAAAATTGCCAAAAAAATTCAGGAAAAAAAGAAAAAAATTATCAAAGTTTTTGCACGCTTTTCAGAGAACATGCTCTATTTCTGTAGACCACATCCCACCTCAGTTGTAGGTGCCAATTTTTGTGGTTGCATCTTTTTTATCCTTGTTCAGAGAAAAATATAAAAAAATAGTGAAAAAATAAAAAAAATTTGATTCCTACTGGTGCCTTTTGGAAAATTCTGGGAAAAATTCAGGAAAAAGGAAAAATCTGGACTATTTGCTTGTTCTATGAGTTCTCTCCATCGTCCTTTGTTTTCACCTTGTTGCGCTACGTCTCGACACGTCTTAGCCAGCACCTGTGATTTGTACTTTGGATCCGGATTGAACAATCACTAATCTGCATTCGTTAATTGCTAATCCTTGCTGTCATTTTGTGTGCCTACCCAAAGCTCCACATATTCTTCTGTCAGCACAGGTTCATCTTGCAACTGTTACCCACACTCAACAACAGATTATTTCACCACTTTGGCTTTGCCCTGTTTGGTTTCGTCAAAATTGCCAAAAAAAATCTAGAAAATAAAGAAAAAAATTGTCAAACTTTTTGCACGGTTTTCAGAGAACGTGCTGTATTTCTGTAGACCACATCCCACCTCAGTTGTAGGTGCCAATTTTTGTGGTTGCATCTTTTTTGATCCTTGTTCAGAGAAAAATATAAAAAATAGTGAAAAAATAAAAAATTGATTCGTAATAGTGCCTTTTGGAAAATTACGGGGAAAATTTAGGAAAAAGGAAAAATGTGGACTATTTGCTTGTTCTGTGAGTTCTTTCCATCATCCTTTATTTTCACCTTGTTGCGCTACGTCTCGACATGTCTTAGCCAGCACCTGTGATATGTACTTTGGATCCGGATTGAACAATCTCTAATCTGCATTTGTGAATTGCTAATCCTTGCTGTCATATTGCGTGCCAACCCATAGCTCCACATATTCTTCTGTCAGCACAGGTTCATCTTGCAACTGTTACCCACGCTCAACAACAGATTGTTTCACCACTTTGGCTTTGCCCTGTTTGGTTTCATCAAAATTGCCAAAAAAAATTCAGGAAAAAAAGAAAAAAATTATCAAAGTTTTTGCACGCTTTTCAGAGAACATGCTCCATTTCTGTAGACCACATCCCACTTCAGTTGTAGGTGCCAATTTTTGTGGTTGCATCTTTTTTATCCTTGTTCAGAGAAAAATATATAAAAATAGTGAAAAAATAAAAAAATTGATTTGTACTAGTGCCTTTTGGAAAATTACGGGGAAAATTTAGGAAAAAGGAAAAAATTGGACTATTTGCTTGTTCTATGAGTTCTGTCCATCGTCCTTTGTTTTCACCTTGTTGCGCTACGTCTCGACATGTCTTAGCCAGCACCTGTGATATGTACTTTGGATCCTGATTGAACAATCGCTAATCTGCATTCGTTAATTGCTAATCCTTGCTGTCATATTGCGTGCCAACCCATAGCTCCACATATTCTTCTGTCAGCACAGGTTCATCTTTCAACTGTTACCCACGCTCAACAACAGATTGTTTCACCACTTTGGCTTTGCCCTGTTTGGTTTCATCAAAATTGCCAAAAAAAATTTAGGAAAAAAAGAAAAAAATTATCAAAGTTTTTGCACGCTTTTCATAGAACGTGCTGTATTTCTGTAGACCACATCCCACCTTAGTTGTAGGTGCCAATTTTTATGGTTGCATCTTTTTTATCCTTGTTCAGAAAAAAATATAAAAAAATAGTGAAAAAATAAAAAAATTGATTCGTAATAGTGCCTTTTGGAAAATTATGGGGAAAATTTAGGAAAAAGGAAAAATGTGGACTATTTGCTTGTTCTGTGAGTTCTTTCCATCGTCCTTTGTTTTCACCTTGTTGCGCTACGTCTCGACATGTCTTAGCCAGCACCTGTGATATGTACTTTGGATCCGGATTGAACAATCGCTAATCTGCATTTGTGAATTGCTAATCCTTGCTGTCATATTGCGTGCCAACCCATAGCTCCACATATTCTTCTGTCAGCACAGGTTCATCTTGCAACTGTTACCCACGCTCAACAACAGATTGTTTCACCACTTTGGCTTTGCCCTGTTTGGTTTCATCAAAATTGTCAAAAAAAAATTCAGGAAAAAAGAAAAAAATTATCAAAGTTTTTGCATGCTTTTCAGAGAACATGCTCTATTTCTGCAGACCACATCCCACCTTAGTTGTAGGTGCCAATTTTTGTGGTTGCATCTTTTTTATCCTTGGTCAGAGAAAAATATAAAAATTAGTGAAAAAATAAAAAAATTGATTTGTACTAGTGCCTTTTGGAAAATTACGAGGAAAATTTAGGAAAAAGGAAAAATTGGACAATTTGCTTGTTCTGTGAGTTCTTTCCATCGTCCTTTGTTTTCACCTTGTTGCGCTACGTCTCGACATGTCTTAGCCAGCACCTGTGATATGTACTTTGGATCCGGATTGAACAATCGCTAATCTGTATTCGTTAATTGCTAATCCTTGCTGTCATATTGCGTGCCAACCTATAGCTCCACATATTCTTCTGTCAGCACAGGTTCATCTTGCAACTGTTACCCACGCTCAACAACAGATTGTTTCACCACTTTGGCTTTGTCCTGTTTGGTTTCATCAAAATTGCCAAAAAAAATTTAGGAAAAAAAGAAAAAAGTTATCAAAGTTTTTGCACGCTTTTCAGAGAACATGCTCTATTTCTGTAGACCACATCCCACCTCAGTTGTAGGTGCCAATTTTTGTGGTTGCATCTTTTTTATCCTTGTTCAGAGAAAAATATAAAAAATAGTGAAAAAATAAGAAAAATTTGATTCCTACTGGTGCCTTTTGGAAAATTCCGGGAAAAATTCAGGAAAAAGGAAAAATCTTGACTATTTGCTTGTTCTATGGGTTCCCTCCATCGTCCTTTGTTTTCACCTTGTTGCGCTACGTCTCGACACGTCTTAGCCAGCACCTGTGATTTGTACTTTCGATCCGGATTGAACAATCACTAATCTGCATTCGTTAATTGCTAATCCTTGCTGTCATATTGTGTGCCTACCCATAGCTGCACATATTCTTTTGTGAGCACAGGTTCATCTTGCAACTACTACCCACGCTCAACAACAGATTGTTTCACCACTTTGGCTTTGCCCTGTTTGGTTTCATCAAAATTGTCAAAAAAAAATTCAGGAAAAAAGAAAAAAATTATCAAAGTTTTTGCATGCTTTTCAGAGAACATGCTCTATTTCTGCAGACCACATCCCACCTTAGTTGTAGGTGCCAATTTTTGTGGTTGCATCTTTTTTATCCTTGGTCAGAGAAAAATATAAAAATTAGTGAAAAAATAAAAAAATTGATTTGTACTAGTGCCTTTTGGAAAATTACGGGGAAAATTTAGGAAAAAGGAAAAATTGGACAATTTGCTTGTTCTGTGAGTTCTTTCCATCATCCTTTGTTTTCACCTTGTTGCGCTACGTCTCGACATGTCTTAGCCAGCACCTGTGATATGTACTTTGGATCCGGATTGAACAATCGCTAATCTGTATTCGTTAATTGCTAATCCTTGCTGTCATATTGCGTGCCAACCTATAGCTCCACATATTCTTCTGTCAGCACAGGTTCATCTTGCAACTGTTACCCACGCTCAACAACAGATTGTTTCACCACTTTGGCTTTGTCCTGTTTGGTTTCATCAAAATTGCCAAAAAAAATTTAGGAAAAAAAGAAAAATATTATCAAAGTTTTTGCACGCTTTTCAGAGAACATGCTCTATTTCTGTAGACCACATCCCACCTCAGTTGTAGGTGCCAATTTTTGTGGTTGCATCTTTTTTATCCTTGTTCAGAGAAAAATATAAAAAATAGTGAAAAAATAAGAAAAATTTGATTCCTACTGGTGCCTTTTGGAAAATTCCGGGAAAAATTCAGGAAAAAGGAAAAATCTTGACTATTTGCTTGTTCTATGAGTTCTCTCCATCGTCCTTTGTTTTCACCTTGTTGCGCTACGTCTCGACACGTCTTAGCCAGCACCTGTGATTTGTACTTTCGATCCGGATTGAACAATCACTAATCTGCATTCGTTAATTGCTAATCCTTGCTGTCATATTGTGTGCCTACCCATAGCTGCACATATTCTTCTGTGAGCACAGGTTCATCTTGCAACTACTACCCACGCTCAACAACAGATTATTTCACCACTTTGGCTTTGCCCTGTTTGGTTTCGTCAAAATTGCCAAAAAAAATTCAGGAAAAAAAGAAAAAAATTGTCAAAGTTTTTGCACGCTTTTCAGAGAACGTGCTGTATTTCTATAGACCACATCCCACCTCAGTTGTAGGTGCCAATTTTTGTGGTTGCATCTTTTTTGATGCTTGGTCAGAGAAAAATATAAAAAAATAGTGAAAAAATAAAAAAATTGATTTGTACTAGTGCCTTTTGGAAAATTACGGGGAAAATTTAGGAAAAAGGAAAAATGTGGACAATTTGCTTGTTCTGTGAGTTCTTTCCATCGTCCTTTGTTTTCACCTTGTTGCGCTACGTCTCGACATGTCTTAGCCAGCACCTGTGATATGTACTTTGGATCCGGATTGAACAATCGCTAATCTGTATTCGTTAATTGCTAATCCTTGCTGTCATATTGCGTGCCAACCTATAGCTCCACATATTCTTCTGTCAGCACAGGTTCATCTTGCAACTGTTACCCACGCTCAACAACAGATTGTTTCACCACTTTGGCTTTGTCCTGTTTGGTTTCATCAAAATTGCCAAAAAAAATTTAGGAAAAAAAGAAAAATATTATCAAAGTTTTTGCACGCTTTTCAGAGAACATGCTCTATTTCTGTAGACCACATCCCACCTCAGTTGTAGGTGCCAATTTTTGTGGTTGCATCTTTTTTATCCTTGTTCAGAGAAAAATATAAAAAATAGTGAAAAAATAAGAAAAATTTGATTCCTACTGGTGCCTTTTGGAAAATTCCGGGAAAAATTCAGGAAAAAGGAAAAATCTTGACTATTTGCTTGTTCTATGAGTTCTCTCCATCGTCCTTTGTTTTCACCTTGTTGCGCTACGTCTCGACACGTCTTAGCCAGCACCTGTGATTTGTACTTTCGATCCGGATTGAACAATCACTAATCTGCATTCGTTAATTGCTAATCCTTGCTGTCATATTGTGTGCCTACCCATAGCTGCACATATTCTTCTGTGAGCACAGGTTCATCTTGCAACTACTACCCACGCTCAACAACAGATTATTTCACCACTTTGGCTTTGCCCTGTTTGGTTTCGTCAAAATTGCCAAAAAAAATTCAGGAAAAAAAGAAAAAAATTGTCAAAGTTTTTGCACGCTTTTCAGAGAACGTGCTGTATTTCTATAGACCACATCCCACCTCAGTTGTAGGTGCCAATTTTTGTGGTTGCATCTTTTTTGATCCTTGGTCAGAGAAAAATATAAAAAAATAGTGAAAAAATAAAAAAATTGATTTGTACTAGTGCCTTTTGGAAAATTACGGGGAAAATTTAGGAAAAAGGAAAAATGTGGACAATTTGCTTGTTCTGTGAGTTCTTTCCATCGTCCTTTGTTTTCACCTTGTTGCGCTACGTCTCGACATGTCTTAGCCAGCACCTGTGATATGTACTTTGGATCCGGATTGAACAATCGCTAATCTGCACTCGTTAATTGCTAATCCTTGCTGTCATATTGCGTGCCTACCCATAGCTCCACATATTCTTCTGTCAGCACAGGTTCATCTTGCAACTGTTACCCACGCTCAACAATAGATTGTTTCACCACTTTGGCTTTGCCCTGTTTGGTCTCATCAAAATTGCCAAAAAAAATTTAGGAAAAAAAGAAAAAAATTATCAAAGTTTTTGCACGCTTTTCATAGAACGTGCTGTATTTCTGTAGACCACATCCCACCTCAGTTGTAGGTGCCAATTTTTGTGGTTGCATCTTTTTTATCCTTGTTCAGAGAAAAATATAAAAAAATAGTGAAAAAATAAAAAAATTGATTTGTACTAGTGCCTTTTGGAAAATTACGGGGAAAATTTAGGAAAAAGGAAAAAATTGGACTATTTGCTTGTTCTATGAGTTCTGTCCATCGTCCTTTGTTTTCACCTTGTTGCGCTACGTCTCGACATGTCTTAGCCAGCACCTGTGATATGTACTTTGGATCCTGATTGAACAATCGCTAATCTGCATTCGTTAATTGCTAATCCTTGCTGTCATATTGCGTGCCAACCCATAGCTCCACATATTCTTCTGTCAGCATAGGTTCATCTTGCAACTGTTACCTGTTGGGCATTCTTAACGTCACTACCAAAAGTAGACTTAGTTTTCTAATTCTGATAACGGCGCCAAAAATGCCAAACCTATCCCTCATGCCACTTAAGCCAAGTTGTCATCCCCAGCATGACATGAGAGACGCGGTATTGAAATATGCATTTGCTCATCAAGATAAATAATAAAAGGGATCTGCAAGCGCACAGATTAATACCGATGTAGCATTTTAACCGGGAAGTATTCCAGGTATCATTATTTATATTTTTACCACTGGGAAGGGATTTCTAAGTATCATGGTTGATAATGGAATGAGAATATGGAACTGAGTACACATCATTGCATGTATAACCGAGAGTATTTATCAATCTCTTTATACAGGTATAAATGTCACATTAAGTAAAGGTAAAGTGATAATGGTGACAAAGATAATTAATCTGATCAGCTAGCCACATATAATAATGATAAGCACCTCAACAGATATTCTAGCAAGTCATTAGCATGGAATTAGGATGAACTACAAAGATATTCCCTAAGTTATTATTAACTATAAAGTCTGGCATATCATAGTTAGTGCAATTATACTTGGCAATCATGGTGAGAAAAGACTATATCCATGCATAGTGAATATTAGCAAGGAAGATGAAGAACATAGCAATCACTCCCCTGTAATAGTGTTGCTCTGCCTGCCCTATACACGAGAGGGGGACTATATAAGAATCAACGAAGCTGTCACTATCGCGAACTACCCCACAATCCGGCATATAGGGTGCAATCGCAGATAAATACGGTATAGACACCACGTCTACACAATAGTTATCATTCACCCACTGTACACATGGATAAATGCTATACGATCCTAGGCATGTATATAATTCCAATCTAACTAAGCCAAGCATATAACTATGATAAACTAAGAACAATATAATTGCAAATATAATCAAGTAGAGCAAAGTCATAATCAATATATTGAAATAGAACAAAGTCATATTCATAATATTGAAGAACAATGATGAACAATTGAAGAACAATAGAGGAATTACCAAGAATCCTCTTGACAGATCCGGGAACCAATCGAAGATTGACTCCTTCTAGTTCTAATCCTATGTAGCTATGCTAACTAGAGATCTAGTTGATGTGGTGGCTCTAGGGCTTGATCAGAGGCTCTCCTCCTGAATTAGGGTTTGAAGTATGAGACGAGGGCCTCTCCTCCAGGGGCAGGGGCCTTGCTTATATAGCCCTTTCGGATGAATCTGGGCCGTCTGATCAAACCGACATTGAACGGACGGTTTTCCTTGATCCTCTAGGTCGGTGGAGCATAATCCTCGAGGCGGAGCCTGATTGGCTCCGGGGCCAGGGCGGGCGCCCTAAGGACCAGGGCGGGCGCCCTGTGTCCGGCTCCGTTACGCCTCCCGTTCGTTCTCGTGGCTTCTGGACTCTTCTAGATGTAAGATAATTACGTGTTCGGTTAATATCCCGTCATTAATCTGACATGTGGGCCTTTCTTCCGTATTTCCTGATAACCCCCTGCAGAAATAGATAAACAGCAAAACTCGTGGAATTCTGTCAGATAAAACCCTAAGTCTAGATGTTGGTTTCATTTGGATCATTTTCTCTATTTATTTGATAGTTATAATTGATACTTAAGGACCGTCAACATTACCCACGCTCAACAACAGATTGTTTCACCACTTTGGCTTTGCCCTGTTTGGTTTCATCAAAATTGCTAAAAAAAATTAGGAAAAAAAGAAAAAAATTACCAAAGTTTTTGCACGCTTTTCATAGAACGTGCTGTATTTCTGTAGACCACATCCCACCTCAGTTGTAGGTGCCAATTTTTGTGGTTGCATCTTTTTTATCCTTGGTCAGAGAAAAATATAAAAATTAGTGAAAAAATAAAAAAATTGATTTGTACTAGTGCCTTTTGGAAAATTACGGGGAAAATTTAGGAAAAAGGAAAAATTGGACAATTTGCTTGTTCTGTGAGTTCTTTCCATCGTCCTTTGTTTTCACCTTGTTGCGCTACGTCTCGACATGTCTTAGCCAGCACCTGTGATATGTACTTTGGATCCGGATTGAACAATCGCTAATCTGCATTCGTTAATTGCTAATCCTTGCTGTCATATTGCATGCCAACCCATAGCTCCACATATTCTTCTGTCAGCACAGGTTCATCTTGCAACTGTTACCCACGCTCAACAACAGATTGTTTCACTACTTTGGCTTTGTCCTGTTTGGTTTCATCAAAATTGCCAAAAAAATTTAGGAAAAAAAGAAAAAAATTATCAAAGTTTTTGCACGCTTTTCAGAGAACATGCTCTATTTCTGTAGACCACATCCCACCTCAGTTGTAGGTGCCAATTTTTGTGGTTGCATCTTTTTTATCCTTGTTCAGAGAAAAATATAAAAAAATAGTGAAAAAATAAGAAAAATTTGATTCCTACTGGTGCCTTTTGGAAAATTCTGGGAAAAATTCAGGAAAAAGGAAAAATCTGGACTATTTGCTTGTTCTATGAGTTCTCTCCATCGTCCTTTGTTTTCACCTTGTTGCGCTACGTCTCGACACGTCTTAGCCAGCACCTGTGATTTGTACTTTGGATCCGGATTGAACAATCACTAATCTGCATTCGTTAATTACTAATCCTTGCTGTCATATTGTGTGCCTACCCATAGCTGCACATATTCTTGTGTGAGCACAGGTTCATCTTGCAACTACTACCCACGCTCAACAACAGATTATTTCACCACTTTGGCTTTGCCCTGTTTGGTTTCGTCAAAATTGCCAAAAAAAATTCAGGAAAAAAAAGAAAAAAATTGTCAAAGTTTTTGCACGCTTTTCAGAGAACGTGCTGTATTTCTATAGACCACATCCCACCTTAGTTGTAGGTGCCAATTTTTGTGGTTGCATCTTTTTTGATCCTTGGTCAGAGAAAAATATAAAAAAATAGTGAAAAAATAAAAAAATTGATTTGTACTAGTGCCTTTTGGAAAATTACGGGGAAAATTTAGGAAAAAGGAAAAATATGGACAATTTGCTTGTTCTGTGAGTTCTTTCCATCGTCCTTTGTTTTCACCTTGTTGCGCTACGTCTCGACATGTCTTAGCCAGCACCTGTGATATGTACTTTGGATCCGGATTGAACAATCGCTAATCTGCATTCGTTAATTGCTAATCCTTGTTGTCATATTGCGTGCCAACCCATAGCTCCACATATTCTTCTGTCAGCACAGGTTCATCTTGCAACTGTTACCCACGCTCAACAACAGATTGTTTCACCACTTTGGCTTTGCCCTGTTTGGTTTCATCAAAATTGCTAAAAAAAATTCAGGAAAAAAAGAAAAAAATTATCAAAGTTTTTGCACGCTTTTCATAGAACGTGCTGTATTTCTGTAGACCACATCCCACCTCAGTTGTTGGTGCCAATTTTTGTGGTTGCATCTTTTTTATCCTTGTTCAGAGAAAAATATAAAAAAATAGTGAAAAAATAAAAAAATTGATTTGTACTAGTGCCTTTTGGAAAATTACGGGGAAAATTTAGGAAAAAGGAAAAAATTGGACTATTTGCTTGTTCTATGAGTTCTGTCCATCGTCCTTTGTTTTCACCTTGTTGCGCTACGTCTCGACATGTCTTAGCCAGCACCTGTGATATGTACTTTGGATCCTGATTGAACAATCGCTAATCTGCATTCGTTAATTGCTAATCCTTGCTGTCATATTGCGTGCCAACCCATAGCTCCACATATTCTTCTGTCAGCACAGGTTCATCTTGCAACTGTTACCCACGCTCAACAACAGATTGTTTCACCACTTTGGCTTTGCCCTGTTTGGTTTCATCAAAATTGCCAAAAAAAATTTAGGAAAAAAAGAAAAAAATTATCAAAGTTTTTGCACGCTTTTCATAGAACGTGCTGTATATCTGTAGACCACATCCCACCTCAGTTGTAGGTGCCAATTTTTGTGGTTGCATCTTTTTTATCCTTGTTCAGAGAAAAATATAAAAAAATAGTGAAAAAATAAAAAAATTGATTCGTAATAGTGCCTTTTGGAAAATTACGGGGAAAATTTAGGAAAAAGGAAAAATGTGGAGTATTTGCTTGTTCTGTGAGTTCTTTCCATCGTCCTTTGTTTTCACCTTGTTGCGCTACGTCTCGACATGTCTTAGCCAGCACCTGTGATATGTACTTTGGATCCGGATTGAACAATCGCTAATCTGCATTCGTTAATTGCTAATCCTTGCTGTCATATTGCGTGCCAACCCATAGCTCCACAGATTCTTCTGTCAGCACAGGTTCATCTTGCAACTGTTACCCACGCTCAACAACAGATTGTCTCACCACTTTGGCTTTGCCCTGTTTGGTTTCATCAAAATTGCCAAAAAAATTTAGGAAAAAAAGAAAAAAATTATCAAAGTTTTTGCACGCTTTTCAGAGAACATGCTCTATTTCTGTAGACCACATCCCACCTCAGTTGTAGGTGCCAATTTTTGTGGTTGCATCTTTTTTATCCTTGTTCAGAGAAAAATATAAAAAAATAGTGAAAAAATAAGAAAAATTTGATTCCTACTGGTGCCTTTTGGAAAATTCCGGGAAAAATTCAGGAAAAAGGAAAAATCTGGACTATTTGCTTGTTCTATGAGTTCTCTCCATCGTCCTTTGTTTTCACCTTGTTGCGCTACGTCTCGCCACGTCTTAGCCAGCACCTGTGATTTGTACTTTGGATCCGGATTGAACAATCACTAATCTGCATTCGTTAATTGCTAATCCTTGCTGTCATAATGTGTGCCTACCCATAGCTGCACATATTCTTCTGTGAGCACAGGTTCATCTTGCAACTACTACCCACGCTCAACAACAGATTATTTCACCACTTTGGCTTTGCCCTGTTTGGTTTCGTCAAAATTGCCAAAAAAAATTCAGGAAAAAAAAGAAAAAAATTGTCAAAGTTTTTGCACGCTTTTCAGAGAACGTGCTGTATTTCTATAGACCACATCCCACCTCAGTTGTAGGTGCCAATTTTTGTGGTTGCATCATTTTTGATCCTTGGTCAGAGAAAAATATAAAAAAATTGTGAAAAAATAAAAAAATTGATTTGTACTAGTGCCTTTTGGAAAATTACGGGGAAAATTTAGGAAAAAGGAAAAATGTGGACAATTTGCTTGTTCTGTGAGTTCTTTCCATCGTCCTTTGTTTTCACCTTGTTGCGCTACATCTCGACATGTCTTAGCCAGCACCTGTGATATGTAGTTTGGATCCGGATTGAACAATCGCTAATCTGCATTCGTTAATTGCTAATCCTTGCTGTCATATTGCGTGCCAACCCATAGCTCCACATATTCTTCTGTCAGCACAGGTTTATCTTGCAACTGTTACCCACGCTCAACAACAGATTGTTTCACCACTTTGGCTTTGTCCTGTTTGGTTTCATCAAAATTGCCAAAAAAATTTAGGAAAAAAAGAAAAAAGTTATCAAAGTTTTTGCACGCTTTTCAGAGAACATGCTCTATTTCTGTAGACCACATCCCACCTCAGTTGTAGGTGCCAATTTTTGTGGTTGCATCTTTTTTATCCTTGTTCAGAGAAAAATATAAAAAAATAGTGAAAAAAATAAGAAAAATTGATTTGTACTAGTGCCTTTTGGACAATTACGGGGAAAATTTAGGAAAAAGGAAAAAATTGGACTATTTGCTTGTTCTATGAGTTCTGTCCATCGTCCTTTGTTTTCACCTTGTTGCGCTACGTCTTGACATGTCTTAGCCAGCACCTATGATATGTACTTTGGATCCTGATTGAACAATCGCTAATCTGCATTCGTTAATTGCTAATCCTTGCTGTCATATTGCGTGCCAACCCATAGCTCCAGATATTCTTCTGTCAGCACAGGTTCATCTTGCAACTGTTACCCACGCTCAACAACAGATTGTTTCACCACTTTGGCTTTGCCCTGTTTGGTTTCATCAAAATTGCCAAAAAAAATTTAGGAAAAAAAGAAAAAAATTATCAAAGTTTTTGCACGCTTTTCATGGAACGTGCTGTATTTCTGTAGACCACATCCCACCTCAGTTGTAGGTGCCAATTTTTGTGGTTGCATCTTTTTTATCCTTGTTCAGAGAAAAATATAAAAAAATAGTGAAAAAATAAAAAAATTGATTCGTAATAGTGCCTTTTGGAAAATTACGGGGAAAATTTAGGAAAAAGGAAAAATGTGGACTATTTGCTTGTTCTGTGAGTTCTTTCCATCGTCCTTTGTTTTCACCTTGTTGCGCTACGTCTCGACATGTCTTAGCCAGCACCTGTGATATGTACTTTGGATCCAGATTGAACAATCGCTAATCTGCATTTGTGAATTGCTAATCCTTACTGTCATATTGCGTGCCAACCCATAGCTCCACATATTCTTCTGTCACCACAGGTTCATCTTGCAACTGTTACCCACGCTCAACAACAGATTGTTTCACCACTTTGGCTTTGCCCTGTTTGGTTTCATCAAAATTGCCAAAAAAAATTCAGGAAAAAAAGAAAAAAATTATCAAAGTTTTTGCACGCTTTTCAGAGAACATGCTCTATTTCTGTAGACCACATCCCACCTCAGTTGTAGGTGCCAGTTTTTGTGGTTGCATCTTTTTTATCCTTGGTCAGAGAAAAATATAAAAATTAGTGAAAAAATAAAAAAATTGATTTGTACTAGTGCCTTTTGGAAAATTACGGGGAAAATTTAGGAAAAAGGAAAAATTGGACAATTTGCTTGTTCTGTGAGTTCTTTTCCATCGTCCTTTGTTTTTACCTTGTTGCGCTACGTCTCGACATGTCTTAGCCAGCACCTGTGATATGTACTTTGGATCCGGATTGAACAATCGCTAATCTGCATTCGTTAATTGCTAATCCTTGCTGTCATATTGCGTGCCAACCCTTAGCTCCACAGATTCTTCTGTCAGCACAGGTTCATCTTGCAACTGTTACCCACGCTCAACAACAGATTGTTTCACCACTTTGGCTTTGCCCTGTTTGGTTTCATCAAAATTGCCAAAAAAATTTAGGAAAAAAAGAAAAAAATTATCAAAGTTTTTGCACGCTTTTCAGAGAACATGCTCTATATCTGTAGACCACATCCCACCTCAGTTGTAGGTGCCAATTTTTGTGGTTGCATCTTTTTTATCCTTGTTCAGAGAAAAATATAAAAAAATAGTGAAAAAATAAGAAAAATTTGATTCCTACTGGTGCCTTTTGGAAAATTCCGGGAAAAATTCAGAAAAAAGGAAAAATCTGGACTATTTGCTTGTTCTATGAGTTCTCTCCATCGTCCTTTGTTTTCACCTTGTTGCGCTACGTCTCGCCACGTCTTAGCCAGCACCTGTGATTTGTACTTTGGATCCGGATTGAACAATCACTAATCTGCATTCGTTAATTGCTAATCCTTGCTGTCATAATGTGTGCCTACCCATAGCTGCACATATTCTTCTGTGAGCACAGGTTCATCTTGCAACTACTACCCACGCTCAACAACAGATTATTTCACCACTTTGGCTTTGCCCTGTTTGGTTTCGTCAAAATTGCCAAAAAAAATTCAGGAAAAAAAAGAAAAAAATTGTCAAAGTTTTTGCACGCTTTTCAGAGAACGTGCTGTATTTCTATAGACCACATCCCACCTCAGTTGTAGGTGCCAATTTTTGTGGTTGCATCATTTTTGATCCTTGGTCAGAGAAAAATATAAAAAAATAGTGAAAAAATAAAAAAATTGATTTGTACTAGTGCCTTTTGGAAAATTACGGGGAAAATTTAGGAAAAAGGAAAAATGTGGACAATTTGCTTGTTCTGTGAGTTCTTTCCATCGTCCTTTGTTTTCACCTTGTTGCGCTACGCTCGACATGTCTTAGCCAGCACCTGTGATATGTACTTTGGATCCGGATTGAACAATCGCTAATCTGCATTCGTTAATTGCTAATCCTTGCTGTCATATTGCATGCCAACCCATAGCTCCACATATTCTTCTGTCAGCACAGGTTTATCTTGCAACTGTTACCCACGCTCAACAACAGATTGTTTCACCACTTTGGCTTTGTCCTGTTTGGTTTCATCAAAATTGCCAAAAAAATTTAGGAAAAAAAGAAAAAAGTTATCAAAGTTTTTGCACGCTTTTCATGGAACGTGCTGTATTTCTGTAGACCACATCCCACCTCAGTTGTAGGTGCCAATTTTTGTGGTTGCATCTTTTTTATCCTTGTTCAGAGAAAAATATAAAAAAATAGTGAAAAAATAAAAAAATTGATTCGTAATAGTGCCTTTTGGAAAATTACGGGGAAAATTTAGGAAAAAGGAAAAATGTGGACTATTTGCTTGTTCTGTGAGTTCTTTCCATCGTCCTTTGTTTTCACCTTGTTGCGCTACGTCTCGACATGTCTTAGCCAGCACCTGTGATATGTACTTTGGATCCAGATTGAACAATCGCTAATCTGCATTTGTGAATTGCTAATCCTTACTGTCATATTGCGTGCCAACCCATAGCTCCACATATTCTTCTGTCACCACAGGTTCATCTTGCAACTGTTACCCACGCTCAACAACAGATTGTTTCACCACTTTGGCTTTGCCCTGTTTGGTTTCATCAAAATTGCCAAAAAAAATTCAGGAAAAAAAGAAAAAAATTATCAAAGTTTTTGCACGCTTTTCAGAGAACATGCTCTATTTCTGTAGACCACATCCCACCTCAGTTGTAGGTGCCAGTTTTTGTGGTTGCATCTTTTTTATCCTTGGTCAGAGAAAAATATAAAAATTAGTGAAAAAATAAAAAAATTGATTTGTACTAGTGCCTTTTGGAAAATTACGGGGAAAATTTAGGAAAAAGGAAAAATTGGACAATTTGCTTGTTCTGTGAGTTCTTTTCCATCGTCCTTTGTTTTTACCTTGTTGCGCTACGTCTCGACATGTCTTAGCCAGCACCTGTGATATGTACTTTGGATCCGGATTGAACAATCGCTAATCTGCATTCGTTAATTGCTAATCCTTGCTGTCATATTGCGTGCCAACCCTTAGCTCCACAGATTCTTCTGTCAGCACAGGTTCATCTTGCAACTGTTACCCACGCTCAACAACAGATTGTTTCACCACTTTGGCTTTGCCCTGTTTGGTTTCATCAAAATTGCCAAAAAAATTTAGGAAAAAAAGAAAAAAATTATCAAAGTTTTTGCACGCTTTTCAGAGAACATGCTCTATATCTGTAGACCACATCCCACCTCAGTTGTAGGTGCCAATTTTTGTGGTTGCATCTTTTTTATCCTTGTTCAGAGAAAAATATAAAAAAATAGTGAAAAAATAAGAAAAATTTGATTCCTACTGGTGCCTTTTGGAAAATTCCGGGAAAAATTCAGAAAAAAGGAAAAATCTGGACTATTTGCTTGTTCTATGAGTTCTCTCCATCGTCCTTTGTTTTCACCTTGTTGCGCTACGTCTCGCCACGTCTTAGCCAGCACCTGTGATTTGTACTTTGGATCCGGATTGAACAATCACTAATCTGCATTCGTTAATTGCTAATCCTTGCTGTCATAATGTGTGCCTACCCATAGCTGCACATATTCTTCTGTGAGCACAGGTTCATCTTGCAACTACTACCCACGCTCAACAACAGATTATTTCACCACTTTGGCTTTGCCCTGTTTGGTTTCATCAAAATTGCCAAAAAAAATTCAGGAAAAAAAAGAAAAAAATTGTCAAAGTTTTTGCACGCTTTTCAGAGAACGTGCTGTATTTCTATAGACCACATCCCACCTCAGTTGTAGGTGCCAATTTTTGTGGTTGCATCATTTTTGATCCTTGGTCAGAGAAAAATATAAAAAAATAGTGAAAAAATAAAAAAATTGATTTGTACTAGTGCCTTTTGGAAAATTACGGGGAAAATTTAGGAAAAAGGAAAAATGTGGACAATTTGCTTGTTCTGTGAGTTCTTTCCATCGTCCTTTGTTTTCACCTTGTTGCGCTACGTCTCGACATGTCTTAGCCAGCACCTGTGATATGTACTTTGGATCCGGATTGAACAATCGCTAATCTGCATTCGTTAATTGCTAATCCTTGCTGTCATATTGCATGCCAACCCATAGCTCCACATATTCTTCTGTCAGCACAGGTTTATCTTGCAACTGTTACCCACGCTCAACAACAGATTGTTTCACCACTTTGGCTTTGTCCTGTTTGGTTTCATCAAAATTGCCAAAAAAATTTAGGAAAAAAAGAAAAAAGTTATCAAAGTTTTTGCACGCTTTTCAGAGAACATGCTCTATTTCTGTAGACCACATCCCACCTCAGTTGTAGGTTCCAATTTTTGTGGTTGCATCTTTTTTATCCTTGTTCAGAGAAAAATATAAAAAAATAGTGAAAAAATAAGAAAAATTGATTTGTACTAGTGCCTTTTGGACAATTACGGGGAAAATTTAGGAAAAAGGAAAAAATTGGACTATTTGCTTGTTCTATGAGTTCTGTCCATCGTCCTTTGTTTTCACCTTGTTGCGCTACGTCTCGACATGTCTTAGCCAGCACCTGTGATATGTACTTTGGATCCTGATTGAACAATCGCTAATCTGCATTCGTTAATTGCTAATCCTTGCTGTCATATTGCGTGCCAACCCATAGCTCCACATATTCTTCTGTCAGCACAGGTTCATCTTGCAACTGTTACCCACGCTCAACAACAGATTGTTTCACCACTTTGGCTTTGCCCTGTTTGGTTTCATCAAAATTGCCAAAAAAAATTTAGGAAAAAAAGGATAAAATTATCAAAGTTTTTGCACGCTTTTCATAGAACGTGCTGTATTTCTGTAGACCACATCCCACCTCAGTTGTAGGTGCCAATTTTTGTGGTTGCATCTTTTTTATCCTTGTTCAGAGAAAAATATAAAAAAATAGTGAAAAAATAAAAAAAATGATTCGTAATAGTGCCTTTTGGAAAATTACAGGGAAAATTTAGGAAAAAGGAAAAATGTGGACTATTTGCTTGTTCTGTGAGTTCTTTCCATCGTCCTTTGTTTTCACCTTGTTGCGCTACGTCTCGACATGTCTTAGCCAGCACCTGTGATATGTACTTTGGATCCGGATTGAACAATCGCTAATCTGCATTTGTGAATTGCTAACCCTTGCTGTCATATTGCGTGCCAACCCATAGCTCCACATATTCTTCTGTCAGCACAGGTTCATCTTGCAACTGTTACCCACGCTCAACAACAGATTGTTTCACCACTTTGGCTTTGCCCTGTTTGGTTTCATCAAAATTGCCAAAAAAAATTCAGGAAAAAAAGAAAAAAATTATCAAAGTTTTTGCACGCTTTTCAGAGAACATGCTCTATTTCTGTAGACCACATCCCACCTCAGTTGTAGGTGCCAATTTTTGTGGTTGCATCTTTTTTATCCTTGGTCAGAGAAAAATATAAAAATTAGTGAAAAAATAAAAAAATTGATTTGTACTAGTGCCTTTTGGAAAATTACGGGGAAAATTTAGGAAAAAGGAAAAATTGGACAATTTGCTTGTTCTGTGAGTTCTTTCCATCGTCCTTTGTTTTCACCTTGTTGCGCTACGTCTCGACATGTCTTAGCCAGCACCTGTGATATGTACTTTGGATCCGGATTGAACAATCGCTAATCTGCATTCGTTAATTGCTAATCCTTGCTGTCATATTGCGTGCCAACCCATAGCTCCACATATTCTTCTGTCAGCACAGGTTCATCTTGCAACTGTTACCCACGCTCAACAACAGATTGTTTCACCACTTTGGCTTTGCCCTGTTTGGTTTCATCAAAATTGCCAAAAAAATTTAGGAAAAAAAGAAAAAAATTATCAATGTTTTTGCACGCTTTTCAGAGAACATGCTCTATTTCTGTAGACCACATCCCACCTCAGTTGTAGGTGCAAATTTTTGTGGTTGCATCGTTTTTATCCTTGTTCAGAGAAAAATATAAAAAAATAGTGAAAAAATAAGAAAAATTTGATTCCTACTGGTGCCTTTTGGAAAATTCCGGGAAAAATTCAGGAAAAAGGAAAAATCTAGACTATTTGCTTGTTCTATGAGTTCTCTCCATCGTACTTTGTTTTCACCTTGTTGCGCTACGTCTCGACACGTCTTAGCCAGCACCTGTGATTTGTACTTTGGATCCGGATTGAACAATCACTAATCTGCATTCGTTAATTGCTAATCCTTGCTGTCATTTTGTGTGCCTACCCATAGCTCCACATATTCTTCTGTCAGCACAGGTTCATCTTGCAACTGTTACCCACGCTCAATAACAGATTATTTCACCACTTTGGCTTTGCCCTATTTGGTTTCGTCAAAATTGCCAAAAAAATCTGGAAAATAAAGAAAAAAATTGCCAAAGTTTTTGCACGCTTTTCAGAGAACGTGCTGTATTTCTATAGACCACATCCCACCTCAGTTGTAGGTGCCAATTTTTGTGGTTGCATCATTTTTGATCCTTGGTCAGAGAAAAATATAAAAAAATAGTGAAAAAATAAAAAAATTGATTTGTACTAGTGCCTTTTGGAAAATTACGGGGAAAATTTAGGAAAAAGGAAAAATGTGGACAATTTGCTTGTTCTGTGAGTTCTTTCCATCGTCCTTTGTTTTCACCTTGTTGCGCTACGTCTCGACATGTCTTAGCCAGCACCTGTGATATGTACTTTGGATCCGGATTGAACAATCGCTAATCTGCATTCGTTAATTGCTAATCCTTGCTGTCATATTGCATGCCAACCCATAGCTCCACATATTCTTCTGTCAGCACAGGTTTATCTTGCAACTGTTACCCACGCTCAACAACAGATTGTTTCACCACTTTGGCTTTGTCCTGTTTGGTTTCATCAAAATTGCCAAAAAAATTTAGGAAAAAAAGAAAAAAGTTATCAAAGTTTTTGCACGCTTTTCAGAGAACATGCTCTATTTCTGTAGACCACATCCCACCTCAGTTGTAGGTGCCAATTTTTGTGGTTGCATCTTTTTTATCCTTGTTCAGAGAAAAATATAAAAAAATAGTGAAAAAATAAGAAAAATTGATTTGTACTAGTGCCTTTTGGACAATTACGGGGAAAATTTAGGAAAAAGGAAAAAATTGGACTATTTGCTTGTTCTATGAGTTCTGTCCATCGTCCTTTGTTTTCACCTTGTTGCGCTACCTCTCGACATGTCTTAGCCAGCACCTGTGATATGTACTTTGGATCCTGATTGAACAATCGCTAATCTGCATTCGTTAATTGCTAACCTTGCTGTCATATTGCGTGCCAACCCATAGCTCCACATATTCTTCTGTCAGCACATGTTCATCTTGCAACTGTTACCCACGCTCAACAACAGATTGTTTCACCACTTTGGCTTTGCCCTGTTTGGTTTCATCAAAATTGCCAAAAAAAATTTAGGAAAAAAAGAAAAAAATTATCAAAGTTTTTGTACGCTTTTCATAGAACGTGCTGTATTTCTGTAGACCACATCCCACCTCAGTTGTAGGTGCCAATTTTTGTGGTTGCATCTTTTTTATCCTTGTTCAGAGAAAAATATAAAAAAATAGTGAAAAAATAAAAAATGATTCGTAATAGTGCCTTTTGGAAAATTACAGGGAAAATTTAGGAAAAAGGAAAAATGTGGATTATTTGCTTGTTCTGTGAGTTCCTTCCATCGTCCTTTGTTTTCACCTTGTTGCGCTACGTCTCGACATGTCTTAGCCAGCACCTGTGATATGTACTTTGGATCCGGATTGAACAATCGCTAATCTGCATTTGTGAATTGCTAACCCTTGCTGTCATATTGCGTGCCAACCCATAGCTCCACATATTCTTCTGTCAGCACAGGTTCATCTTGCAACTGTTACCCACGCTCAACAACAGATTGTTTCACCACTTTGGCTTTGCCCTGTTTGGTTTCATCAAAATTGCCAAAAAAAATTCAGGAAAAAAAGAAAAAAATTATCAAAGTTTTTGCACGCTTTTCAGAGAACATGCTCTATTTCTGTAGACCACATCCCACCTCAGTTGTAGGTGCCAATTTTTGTGGTTGCATCTTTTTTATCCTTGGTCAGAGAAAAATATAAAAATTAGTGAAAAAATAAAAAAATTGATTTGTACTAGTGCCTTTTGGAAAATTACGGGGAAAATTTAGGAAAAAGGAAAAATTGGACAATTTGCTTGTTCTGTGAGTTCTTTCCATCGTCCTTTGTTTTCACCTTGTTGCGCTACGTCTCGACATGTCTTAGCCAGCACCTGTGATATGTACTTTGGATCCGGATTGAACAATCGCTAATCTGCATTCGTTAATTGCTAATCCTTGCTGTCATATTGCGTGCCAACCCATAGCTCCACATATTCTTCTGTCAGCACAGGTTCATCTTGCAACTGTTACCCACGCTCAACAACAGATTGTTTCACCACTTTGGCTTTGCCCTGTTTGGTTTCATCAAAATTGCCAAAAAAATTTAGGAAAAAAAGTAAAAAATTATCAAAGTTTTTGCACGCTTTTCAGAGAACATGCTCTATTTCTGTAGACCACATCCCACCTCAGTTGTAGGTGCAAATTTTTGTGGTTGCATCGTTTTTATCCTTGTTCAGAGAAAAATATAAAAAAAATAGTGAAAAAATAAGAAAAATTTGATTCCTACTGGTGCCTTTTGGAAAATTCCGGGAAAAATTCAGGAAAAAGGAAAAATCTAGACTATTTGCTTGTTCTATGAGTTCTCTCCATCGTACTTTGTTTTCACCTTGTTGCGCTACGTCTCGACACGTCTTAGCCAGCACCTGTGATTTGTACTTTGGATCCGGATTGAACAATCACTAATCTGCATTCGTTAATTGCTAATCCTTGCTGTCATTTTGTGTGCCTACACATAGCTCCACATATTCTTCTGTCAGCACAGGTTCATCTTGCAACTGTTACCCACGCTCAACAACAGATTATTTCACCACTTTGGCTTTGCCCTGTTTGGTTTCGTCAAAATTGCCAAAAAAAATCTGGAAAATAAAGAAAAAAATTGTCAAAGTTTTTGCATGGTTTTCAGAGAACGTGCTGTATTTCTGTAGACCACATCCCACCTCAGTTGTAGGTGCCAATTTTTGTGGTTGCATCTTTTTTGATGCTTGTTCAGAGAAAAATAAAAAAAATAGTGAAAAAATAAAAATTGATTCATACTAGTGCCTTTTGGAAAATTGCGGGGAAAATTTAGGAAAACGGAAAAATGTGGACTATTTGCTTGTTCTGTGAGTTCTTTCTATCGTCCTTTGTTTTCACCTTGTTGCGCTACGTCTCGACACGTCTTAGCCAGCACCTGTGATTTGTCCTTTAGATCCGGATTGAACAATCGCTAATCTGCATTCGTTAATTGCTAACCCTTGCTGTCATATTGCGTGCCAACCCATAGCTCCACATATTCTTCTGTCAGCACAGGTTCATCTTGCAACTGTTACCCACGCTCAACAACAGATTGTTTCACCACTTTGGCTTTGCCCTGTTTGGTTTCATCAAAATTGCCAAAAAAAATTCAGGAAAAAAAGAAAAAAATTATCAAAGTTTTTGCACGCTTTTCAGAGAACATGCTCTATTTCTGTAGACCACATCCCACCTCAGTTGTAGGTGCCAATTTTTGTGGTTGCATCTTTTTTATCCTTGGTCAGAGAAAAATATAAAAATTAGTGAAAAAATAAAAAAATTGATTTGTACTAGTGCCTTTTGGAAAATTACGGGGAAAATTTAGGAAAAAGGAAAAATTGGACAATTTGCTTGTTCTGTGAGTTCTTTCCATCGTCCTTTGTTTTCACCTTGTTGCGCTACGTCTCGACATGTCTTAGCCAGCACCTGTGATATGTACTTTGGATCCGGATTGAACAATCGCTAATCTGCATTCGTTAATTGCTAATCCTTGCTGTCATATTGCGTGCCAACCCATAGCTCCACATATTCTTCTGTCAGCACAGGTTCATCTTGCAACTGTTACCCACGCTCAACAACAGATTGTTTCACCACTTTGGCTTTGCCCTGTTTGGTTTCATCAAAATTGCCAAAAAAATTTAGGAAAAAAAGAAAAAAATTATCAAAGTTTTTGCACGCTTTTCAGAGAACATGCTCTATTTCTGTAGACCACATCCCACCTCAGTTGTAGGTGCAAATTTTTGTGGTTGCATCGTTTTTATCCTTGTTCAGAGAAAAATATAAAAAAAATAGTGAAAAAATAAGAAAAATTTGATTCCTACTGGTGCCTTTTGGAAAATTCCGGGAAAAATTCAGGAAAAAGGAAAAATCTAGACTATTTGCTTGTTCTATGAGTTCTCTCCATCGTACTTTGTTTTCACCTTGTTGCGCTACGTCTCGACACGTCTTAGCCAGCACCTGTGATTTGTACTTTGGATCCGGATTGAACAATCACTAATCTGCATTCGTTAATTGCTAATCCTTGCTGTCATTTTGTGTGCCTACCCATAGCTCCACATATTCTTCTGTCAGCACAGGTTCATCTTGCAACTGTTACCCACGCTCAACAACAGATTATTTCACCACTTTGGCTTTGCCCTGTTTGGTTTCGTCAAAATTGCCAAAAAAAATCTGGAAAATAAAGAAAAAAATTGTCAAAGTTTTTGCATGGTTTTCAGAGAACGTGCTGTATTTCTGTAGACCACATCCCACCTCAGTTGTAGGTGCCAATTTTTGTGGTTGCATCTTTTTTGATGCTTGTTCAGAGAAAAATAAAAAAAATAGTGAAAAAATAAAAAAAATTGATTCATACTAGTGCCTTTTGGAAAATTGCGGGGAAAATTTAGGAAAACGGAAAAATGTGGACTATTTGCTTGTTCTGTGAGTTCTTTCTATCGTCCTTTGTTTTCACCTTGTTGCGCTACGTCTCGACACGTCTTAGCCAGCACCTGTGATTTGTCCTTTAGATCCGGATTGAACAATCGCTAATCTGCATTCGTTAATTGCTAATCCTTGCTATCATATTGCGTGCCTACCCATAGCTCCACATATTATTCTGTCAGCACAGGTTCATCTTGCAACTGTTACCCACGCTCAACAACAGATTGTTTCACCACTTTGGCTTTGCCCTGTTTGGTTTCATCAAAATTGCCAAAAAAAATTCAGGAAAAAAAGAAAAAAATTATTAAAGTTTTTGCACGCTTTTCAGAGAACATGCTCTATTTCTGTAGACCACATCCCACCTCAGTTGTAGGTGCCAATTTTTGTGGTTGCATCTTTTTTATCCTTGTTCAGAGAAAAATATAAAAAAAAATAGTGAAAAAATAAAAAAATTTGATTCCTACTGGTGCCTTTTGGAAAATTCCGGGAAAAATTCAGGAAAAAGGAAAAATCTGGACTATTTGCTTGTTTTATGAGTTCTCACCATCGTCCTTTGTTTTCACCTTGTTGCGCTACGTCTCGACACGTCTTAGCCAGCACCTGTGATTTGTACTTTGGATCCGGATTGAACAATCACTAATCTGCATTCGTTAATTGCTAATCCTTGCTGTCATATTGAGTGCCTACCCATAGCTGCACATATTCTTCTATGAGCACAGGTTCATCTTGCAACTATTACCCATGCTCAACAACAGACTATTTCACCACTTTGGCTTTGCCCTGTTTGGTTTCATCAAAATTGCCAAAAAAAATTCAGGAAAAAAAAGAAAAAAATTGTCAAAGTTTTTGCACGCTTTTTCAGAGAACGTGCTGTATTTCTGTAGACCACATCCCAACTCAGTTGTAGGTGCCATTTTTTGTGGTTACATCTTTTTTATCCTTGTTCAGAGAAAAATATAAAAAAATAGTGAAAAAATAAAAAAATTTGATTCCTACTGGTGCCTTTTGGAAAATTCCGAGAAAAATTCAGGAAAAAGGAAAAATCTGGACTATTTGCTTGTTCTGTGAGTTCTCTCCATCGTCCTTCGTTTTCACCTTGTTGCGCTATGTCTCAACACGTCTTAGCCAGCACCTGTGATTTGTACTTTGGATCCAGATTGGACAATCGCTAATCTGCATTCATTAATTGCTAATCCTTGCTGTCATATTGTGTGCCTACCCATAGCTCCACATATTCTTCAGTCAGCATAGGTTCATCTTGCAACTGTTACCCACACTCAACAACAGATTGTTTCACCACTTTGGCTTTGCCCTATTTGGTTTCATCAAAATTGTCAAAAAAATTCAGGAAAATAAAGAAAAAAATTGTCAAGGTTTTTGCACGCTTTTCAGAGAACGAGATGTATTTCTGTAGGCCACATCCCGCCCCAGTTGTAGGTGCCAATTTTTGTGGATGCATCTTTTTTATCCTTGTTTAAAGAAAATATAAAAAAAAATAGTGAAAAAATAAAAAAATTTTGATTCGTACTAGTGCCTTTTGGAAAATTCTGGGAAAAATTCAGGAAAAAGGAAAAATCCGGACTATTTGCTTGTTCTGTGAGTTCTTTCCATCGTCCTTTGTTTTCACCTTGTTGCGCCACGTCTCGACACGTCTTAGGTAGCTCCTGTGATTTGTACTTTCGATCCGGATTGAACAATGCTAATCTGCATTCGGTAATTGCTAATCCTTGCTGTCATATTGTGTGCCTGCCCACAACTCCACATATTCTTCTGTCAGCACAGCTTCATCTTGCAGCTATTACCCACGCTCAACAACAGATTGTTTCACCACTTTGGTTTTGCCCTGTTTGGTTTCAACAAAATTGCCAGAAAATTCATGAAAATAAAGAAAAAAATTGTCAATGTTGTTGCATGCTTTTCAAAGAACGTGCTGTATTTTTGTAGACCACATCCCACCTCAGTTGTAGGTGCCAATCTTTGTGGTTGCTTCTTTTTTTATCCTTGTTCAGTGAAAAATATAAAAAAATAGTGAAAAACCAAAAAAAATTGATTCCTACTAGTGCCTTTTGGAAAATTCTAGGGAAAATTCAGGAAAAAGGAAAAATCTGGACAATTTGCTTGTTCTATGAGTTCTTTCCATCTCCTTTGTTTTCACCTTGTTGCGCTACGTCTCGACATGTCTTAGCTTGCATTTGTGATTTATACTTTGGATCCGGATTGAAAAATCGCTAATCTGCATTCGTTAATTGCTAATCCTTGATGTCATATTGTGTGCCTACCCATAGCTCCACATATTCTTCTGTCAGCACAGGTTCATCTTGCAACAGTTACCCACGCTCAACAACAGATTATTTCACCACTTTGGCTTTGCCCTGTTTGGTTTCATCAAAATTGCCAAAAAAAATTCAGGAAAATAAAGAAACAAATTGTCAAAGTTTTTGCACGCTATTCAGAGAACGTGCTGTATTTCTGTAGACCACATCCCACCTCAGTTGTAGGTGCCAATTTTTGTGGTTGCATCTTTTTTGACCCTTGTTCAGAGAAAAATATAAAAAAATGGTGAAAAAATAAAAAAATTGATTCCTACTATTGCCTTTTGGAAAATTGCGGGGAAAATTCAGGAAAAAGGAAAAATGTGGACTATTTGCTCGTTCTGTGAGTTCTTTTCATCATCCTTTGTTTTCACCTTGTTGCGCTACGTCTCGACACGTCTTAGCCAGCACCTGTCATTTGTACTTTGGATCCGGATTGAACAATCCCTAATCTGCATTCGTTAATTGCTAATCCTTGCTGTCATATTGTGTGCCTACCCATAGCTCCACATATTCTTCTGTGAGCACAGGTTCATCTTGCAACTATTACCCACGCTCAACAACAGATTATTTCACCACTTTGGCTTTGCCCTGTTTGGTTTCATCAAAATTGCCAAAAAAAATTCAGGAAAAAAAAGAAAAAAATTGTCAAAGTTTTTGCATGCTTTTCAGAGAACGTGTTGTATTTTTATAGACCACATCCCACCTCAGTTGTCGGTGCTAATTTTTGTGGTAGCATCTTTTTTTATCCATGTTCAGAGAAAAAAAATAGTGAAATAATAAAAAAAAATTGATTCGTACGGGTGCCTTTTGGAAAATTCCAGAAAAAATTCAGGAAAATGGAAAAATCTGGACTATTTGCTTGTTCTGTGAGTTCTTTCCATCGTCCTTTGTTTTCACCTTGTTGCTCTACGTCTCGACACGTTTTAGACAGCACCTGTGATTTATACTTTAGATCCGGATTGAACAATCACTAATCTACATTCGTTAATTGCTAATCCTTGCTGTCATATTGTGTGCCTACCCATAGCTCCACATATTCTTCTATCAGCACAGGTTCATCTTGCAACTGTTACCCACGCTCAACAACAGATTGTTTTACCGCTTTGGCTTTGCCCTGTTTGGTTTCATCAAAATTGCCAAAAAAATTTCAGGAAAATAAAAAAAATGTCAAAGTTTTTGCACGCTTTTTAGAGAACGTGTTGTATTTCTGTAGACCACATCCCACCTCAGTTGTAGGTGCCAATTTTTGTGGTTGCATCTTTTCTGATCCTTGTTTAGAGAAAAATATAAAAAATAGTGAAAAAATAAAAAAAAATTTGATTCCTACTAGTGTCTTTTGGAAAATTGTGGGGAATATTTAAGAAAAAGGAAAAATCTGGACTATTTGCTTTTTCTGTGAGTTCTTTCCATCGTCCTTTGTTTTCACCTTGTTGCGCTACGTCTCGACACGTCTTAGCCAGCACCTATGATTTGTTCTTTGGATCCGGATTGAACAATCGCTAATCTACATTCGTTAATTGCTAGTCCTTGCTGTCATTTTGTGTGCCTACCCATAGCACCACATATTCTTCTATCAGCACAGGTTCATCTTGCAACTGTTACCCACACTCAACAATAGATTGTTTCACCACTTTGGCTTTGCCCTGTTTGGTTTCATCAAAATTGCCAAAAAATTTAGGAAAATAAAGAAAAAAATTGTCAAAGTTTTTGCACGCTTTTCAGAGAACGAGATGTATTTCTGTAGGCCACATCCCGCCTCAGTTGTAGGTGCCAATTTTTGTGGTTGCATCTTTTTTATCCTTGTTTAAAGAAAATATAAAAAAAATAGTGAAAAAATAAAAAAATTTTGATTCGTACTAGTGCCTTTTGGAAAATTCTGGGAAAAATTCAGGAAAAAGGAAAAATCCGGACTATTTGCTTGTTATGTGAGTTCTTTCCATCGTCCTTTGTTTTCACCTTGTTGCGCCACGTCTTAGGTAGCTCCTGTGATTTGAACTTTGGATCCGGATTGAACAATCGCTAATCTGCATTCGTTAATTGCTAATCCTTGCTGTCATATTGTGTGCCTGCCCACAACTCCACATATTCTTCTGTCAGCACAGGTTCATCTTGCAACTATTACCCACGCTCAACAACAGATTGTTTCACCACTTTGGTTTTGCCCTGTTTGGTTTCAACAAAATTGCCAGAAAATTCAGGAAAAAAAGAAAAAAATTGTCAAAGTTTTTGCACGCTTTTTAGAGAACGTGCTGTATTTTTGTAGACCACATCCCACCTCAGTTGTAGGTGCCAATCTTTGTGGTTGCTTCGTTTTTTATCCTTGTTCAGTGAAAAATATAAAAAAATAGTGAAAAAACAAAAAAAATTGATTCCTACTAGTGCCTTTTGGAAAATTCTAGGGAAAATTCAGGAAAAAGGAAAAATCTGGACAATTTGCTTGTTCTATGAGTTCTTTCCATCTCCTTTGTTTTCACCTTGTTGCGCTACGTCTCGACATGTCTTAGCCAGCATTTGTGATTTATACTTTGGATCCGGATTGGACAATCGCTAATCTGCATTCGTTAATTGCTAATCCTTGATGTCATATTGTGTGCCTACCCATGCTCCACATATTCTTCTGTCAGCACAGGTTCATCTTGCAACTGTTACCCACGCTCAACAACAGATTATTTCACCACTTTGGCTTTGCCCTGTTTGGTTTCATCAAAATTGCCAAAAAAAATTCAGGAAAATAAAGAAACAAATTGTCAAAGTTTTTGCACGCTTTTCAGAGAACGTGCTGTATTTCTGTAGACCACATCCCACCTCAGTTGTAGGTGCCAATTTTTGTGGTTGCATCTTTTCTGATCCTTGTTCAGAGAAAAATATAAAAAAATAGTGAAAAAATAAAAAAATTGATTCCTACTAGTGCCTTTTGGAAAATTGCGGGGAATATTTAAGAAAAAGGAAAAATGTGGACTATTTGCTCGTTCTGTGAGTTCTTTCCATCATCCTTTGTTTTCACCTTGTTGCGCTACGTCTCGACACGTCTTAGCCAGCACCTGTCATTTGTACTTTGGATCCGGATTGAACAATCCCTAATCTACATTCGTTAATTGCTAATCCTTGCGGTCATATTGTGTGCCTACCCATAGCTCCACACATTCTTCTGTGAGCACAAGTTCATCTTGCAACTATTACCCACGCTCAACAACAGATTGTTTCACCACTTTGGCTTTGCCCTGTTTGGTTTCATCAAAATTGCCAAAAAATTTAGGAAAATAAAGAAAAAAATTATCAAAGTTTTTGCACGCTTTTCAGAGAACGAGATGTATTTCTGTAGGCCTCATCCCGCCTCAGTTGTAGGTGCCAATTTTTGTGGTTGCATCTTTTTTATCCTTGTTTAAAGAAAATATAAAAAAAATAGTGAAAAAATAAAAAAATTTTGATTCGTACTAGTGCCTTTTGGAAAATTCTGGGAAAAATTCAGGAAAAAGGAAAAATCCGGACTATTTGCTTGTTATGTGAGTTCTTTCCATCGTCCTTTGTTTTCACCTTGTTACGCCACGTCTCGACACGTCTTAGGTAGCTCCTGTGATTTGAACTTTGGATCCGGATTGAGCAATCGCTAATCTGCATTCGTTAATTGCTAATCCTTGCTGTCATATTGTGTGCCTGCCCACAACTCCACATATTCTTCTGTCAGCACAGGTTCATCTTGCAACTATTACCCACGCTCAACAACAGATTGTTTCACCACTTTGGTTTTGCCCTGTTTGGTTTCAACAAAATTGCCAGAAAATTCATGAAAATAAAGAAAAAAATTGTCAATGTTTTTGCACGCTTTTCAAAGAACGTGCTGTATTTTTGTAGACCACATCCCACCTCAGTTGTAGGTGCCAATCTTTGTGGTTGCTTCTTTTTTATCCTTGTTCAGTGAAAAATATAAAAAAATAGTGAAAAAACAAAAAAAATTGATTCCTACTAGTGCCTTTTGGAAAATTCTAGGGAAAATTCAGGAAAAAGGAAAAATCTGGACAATTTGCTTGTTCTATGAGTTCTTTCCATCTCCTTTGCTTTCACCTTGTTGCGCTACGTCTCGACATGTCTTAGCCAGCATTTGTGATTTATACTTTGGATCCGGATTGAACAATCGCTAATCTGCATTCGTTAATTGCTAATCCTTGATGTCATATTGTGTGCCTACCCATAGCTCCACATATTCTTCTGTCAGCACAGGTTCATCTTGCAACTGTTACCCATGCTCAACAACAGATTATTTCACCACTTTGGCTTTGCCCTGTTTGGTTTCATCAAAATTGCCAAAAAAAATTCAGGAAAATAAAGAAACAAATTGTCAAAGTTTTTGCACGCTTTTCAGAGAACGTGCTGTATTTCTGTAGACCACATCCCACCTCAGTTGTAGGTGCCAATTTTTGTGGTTGCATCTTTTTTGACCCTTGTTCAGAGAAAAATATAAAAAAATAGTGAAAAAATAAAAAAATTGATTCCTACTAGTGCCTTTTGGAAAATTGCGGGGAAAATTCAGGAAAAAGGAAAAATGTGGACTATTTGCTCGTTCTGTGAGTTCTTTCCATCATCCTTTGTTTTCACCTTGTTGCGCTACGTCTCGACACGTCTTAGCCAGCACCTGTCATTTGTACTTTGGATCCGGATTGAACAATCCCTAATCTGCATTCGTTAATTGCTAATCCTTGCTGTCATATTGTGTGCCTACCCATAGCTCCACATATTCTTCTGTGAGCACAGGTTCATCTTGCAACTATTACCCACGCTCAACAACAGATTATTTCACCACTTTGGCTTTGCCCTGTTTGGTTTTGTCAAAATTGCCAAAAAAAATTCATGAAAAAAAAGAAAAAAATTGTCAAAGTTTTTGCATGCTTTTTAGAGAACGTGTTGTATTTTTATAGACCACATCCCACCTCAGTTGTCGGTGCTAATTTTTGTGGTAACATCTTTTTTTATCCTTGTTCAGAGAAAAAAATAGTGAAATAATAAAAAAAAATTGATTCGTACAGGTGCCTTTTGGAAAATTTCGGAAAAAATTCAGGAAAAAGGAAAAATCTGGACTATTTGCTTGTTCTGTGAGTTCTTTCCATCGTCCTTTGTTTTCACCTTTTTGCTCTACGTCTCGACACGTTTTAGACAGCACCTATGATTTATACTTTAGATCCGGATTGAACAATCACTAATCTATATTCGTTAATTGCTAATCCTTGCTGTCATATTGTGTGCCTACCCATAGCTCCACATATTCTTCTATCAGCACAGGTTCATCTTGCAACTGTTACCGACGCTCAACAACAGATTGTTTTACCACTTTGGCTTTGCCCTGTTTGGTTTCATCAAAATTGCCGAAAAAATTTCAGGAAAATAAAAAAAAATGTCAAAGTTTCTGCACGCTTTTTAGAGAACGTGTTGTATTTCTGTAGACCACATCCCACCTCAGTTGTAGGTGCCAATTTTTGTGGTTGCAGCTTTTCTGATCCTTGTTTAGAGAAAAATATAAAAAATAGTGAAAAAATAAAAAAAATTTGATTCCTACTAGTGTCTTTTGGAAAATTGTGGGGAATATTTAAGAAAAAGGAAAAATCTGGACTATTTGCTTTTTCTGTGAGTTCTTTCCATCGTCCTTTGTTTTCACCTTGTTGCGCTACGTCTCGACACGTCTTAGCCAGCACCTATGATTTGTTCTTTGGATCCGGATTGAACAATCGCTAATCTACATTCGTTAATTGCTAATCCTTTCTGTCATTTTTTGTGCCTACCCATAGCACCACATATTCTTCTATCAGCACAGGTTCATCTTGCAACTGTTACCCACACTCAACAATAGATTGTTTCACCACTTTGGCTTTGCCCTGTTTGGTGTCATCAAAATTGCCAAAAAATTTAGGAAAATAAAGAAAAAAATTGTCAAAGTTTTTGCACGCTTTTCAGAGAACGAGATGTATTTTTGTAGGCCACATCCCACCTCAGTTGTAGGTGCCAATTTTTGTGCTTGCATCTTTTTTTATCCTTGTTTAGATAAAAATATAAAAAATAGTGAAAAATAAAAAAATTGATTCCTACTAGTGCCTTTTGGAAAATTTCGGGGAAAATTTAGGAAAAAAGAAAAATCTGGACAATTTGCTTGTTGTGTGAGTTCTTTCCATCGTCCTTTGTTTTCACCTTGTTGCGCTACATCTCGACACGTCTTAGCCAGCACCTGTGGTTTGTACTTTGGATCCGAATTGAACAATCGCTAATCTGCATTCGTTAATGGCTAATCCTAGCTGTCATTTTGTGTGCCTACCAATAGCTCCACATATTCTTCTGTCAGCACTGGTTCATCTTGCAACTGTTACCCACACTCAACAACAGATTGTTTCACCACTTTGGCTTTGCCCTGTTTGGTTTCATCAAAATTGCCAAAAAAATCAGAAAAATAAAGAAAAAAATTGTCAAAGTTTTCGCATGCTTTTTAGAGAACGTACTTTTTTTCTGTAGAGCACATCCGACCTCATTTGTAGGTGCCAATTTTTGTGGTTGCATCTTTTTTGATCCTTGTTTAGTGAAAAATATAAAAAAATAGTGAAAAAATAAAAAAATTTGATTCCTAACCGTGCCTTTTGAACAATCACTAATCTATATTCGTTAATTGCTAATCCTTGCTGTCATATTGTGTGCCTACCCATAGCTCCACATATTCTTCTGTGAGCACAGGTTCATCTTGCAACTATTACCCATGCTCAACAACAGATTATTTCACCACTTTGGCTTTGCCCTGTTTGGTTTCATCAAAATTGCCAAAAAAAATTCAGGAAAAAAAAGAAAAAAATTGTCAAAGTTTTTGCATGCTTTTCAGAGAACGTGTTGTATTTTTGTAGACCACATCCCACCTCAGTTGTCGGTGCCAATTTTTGTGGTAACATCTTTTTTTATCCTTGTTCAAAGAAAAAAATATAGTGAAATAATAAAAAAATTGATTCGTACGGGTGCCTTTTGGAAAATTCCGGAAAAAATTCAGGAAAAAGGAAAAATCTGGACTATTTGCTTGTTCTGTGAGTTCTTTCCATCGTCCTTTGTTTTCACCTTGTTGCTCTACGTCTCAACACGTCTTAGCCAGCACCTGTGATTTATACTTTGGATCCGGATTGAACAATCTCTAATCTGCATTCGTTAATTGCTAATCCTTGCTGTCATATTGTGTGCCTACCCATAGCTCCACATATTCTTCTATCAGCACAGGTTCATCTTGCAACTGTTACCCATGCTCAACAACAGATTGTTTTACCACTTTGGCTTTGCCCTGTTTGGTTTCATCAAAATTGCCGAAAAAATTTCAGGAAAATAAAAAAAATGCCAAAGTTTTTGCATGCTTTTTAGAGAACGTGTTGTATTTCTGTAGACCACATCCCCCCTCAGTTGTAGGTGCCAATTTTTGTGGTTGCATCTTTTCTGATCCTTGTTTAGAGAAAGATATAAAAAATAGTGAAAAAATAAAAATTTTGATTCGTACTAGTGCCTTTTGGAAAATTCTGGGAAAAATTCAGGAAAAAAGAAAAATCCGGACTATTTGCTTGTTCTGTGAGTTCTTTCCATCGTCCTTTGTTTTCACCTTGTTGCGCCACGTCTCGACACGTCTTAGGTAGCTCCTGTGATTTGTACTTTGGATCCGGATTGAACAATCGCTAATCTGCATTCGTTAATTGCGAATCCTTGCTGTCATATTGTGTGCCTACCCACAACTCCACATATTCTTCTGTCAGCACAGGTTCATCTTGCAACTATTACCCACGCTCAACAACAGATTGTTTCACCACTTTGGTTTTGCCCTATTTGGTTTCAACAAAATTGCCAGAAAATTCATGAAAATAAAGAAAAAAATTGTCAATGTTTTTGCACGCTTTTCAATGAACGTGTTGTATTTTTGTAGACCACATCCCACCTCAGTTGTAGGTGCCAATCTTTGTGGTTGCTTCTTTTTTTATCCTTGTTCAGTGAAAAATATAAAAAAAAAATAGTGAAAAAACAAAAAAAATTGATTCCTACTAGTGCCTTTTGGAAAATTCTAGGGAAAATTCAGGAAAAAGGAAAAATCTGGACAATTTGCTTGTTCTATGAGTTCTTTCCATCTCCTTTGTTTTCACCTTGTTGCGCTACGTCTCGACATGTCTTAGCCAGCATTTGTGATTTATACTTTGGATCCGGATTGAACAATCGCAAATCTGCATTCGTTAATTGCTAATCCTTGATGTCATATTGTGTGCCTACCCATAGCTCCACATATTCTTCTGTCAGCACAGGTTCATCTTGCAACTGTTGCCCACGCTCAACAACAGATTATTTCACCACTTTGGCTTTGCCCTGTTTGGTTTCATCAAAATTGCCAAAAAAAATTCAGGAAAATAAAGAAACAAATTGTCAAAGTTTTTGCACGCTTTTCAGAGAACGTGCTGTATTTCTGTAGACCACATCCCACCTCAGTTGTCGGTGCCAATTTTTGTGGTAACATCTTTTTTTATCCTTGTTCAGAGAAAAAAATATAGTGAAATAATAAAAAAAAATTGATTCGTACGGGTGCCTTTTGGAAAATTCCGGAAAAAATTCAGGAAAAAGGAAAAATCTAGACTATTTGCTTGTTCTGTGAGTTCTTTCCATCGTCCTTTGTTTTCACCTTGTTGCTCTACGTCTCGACACGTCTTAGCCAGCACATGTGATTTATACTTTGGATCCGGATTGAACAATCTCTAATCTGCATTCGTTAATTGCTAATCCTTGCTGTCATATTGTGTGCCTACCTATAGCTCCACATATTCTTCTATCAGCACAGGTTCATCTTGCAACTGTTACCCACGCTCAACAACAGATTGTTTTACCACTTTGGCTTTGCCCTGTTTGGTTTCATCAAAATTGCCGAAAAAATTTCAGGAAAATAAAAAAATGCCAAAGTTTTTGCACGCTTTTTAGAGAACGTGTTGTATTTTTGTAGACCACATCCCACCTCAGTTGTAGGTGCCAATTTTTGTGGTTGCATCTTTTCTGATCCTTGTTTAGAGAAAGATATAAAAAATAGTGAAAAAATAAAAAAAAAATTGATTCCTACTAGTGTCTTTTGGAAAATTGTGGGGAATATTTAAGAAAAAGGAAAAATCTGGACTATTTGCTTGTTCTGTGAGTTCTTTCCATCGTCCTTTGTTTTCACCTTGTTGCGCTACGTCTCGACACGTCTTAGCCAGCACCTATGATTTGTTCTTTGGATCCGGATTGAACAATCGCTAATCTGCATTCGTTAATTGCTAATCCTTGCTGTCATTTTGTGTGCCTACCCATAGCACCACATATTCTTCTATCAGCACAGGTTCATCTTGCAACTGTTACCCACACTCAACAACAGATTGTTTCACCACTTTGGCTTTGCCCTGTTTGGTTTCATCAAAATTGCCAAAAAATTCAGGAAAATAAAGAAAAAAATTGTCAAAGTTTTTGCACGCTTTTCAGAGAACGAGATGTATTTCTATAGACCACATCCCGCCTCAGTTGTAGGTGCCAATTTTTGTGCTTGCATCTTTTTTTATCCTTGTTTAGAGAAAAATATAAAAAAGTAGTGAAAAAATAAAAAAATTGATTCCTACTAGGCCTTTTGGAAAATTTCGGGGAAAATTCAGGAAAAAAGAAAAATCTGGACTATTTGCTTGTTCTGTGAGTTCTTTCCATCGTCCTTTGTTTTAACCTTGTTGCGCTACAGCTCGACACGTCTTAGCCAGCACCTGTGGTTTGTACTTTGGATCCGAATTGAACAATCGCTAATCTGCATTCGTTAATGGCTAATCCTTGCTGTCATTTTGTGTGCCTACCAATAGCTCCACATATTCTTCTGTCAGCATTGGTTCATCTTGCAACTGTTACCCACACTCAAAATTAGATTGTTTCACCACTTTGGCTTTGCCCTGTTTGGTTTCATCAAAATTGCCAAAAAATCAGAAAAATAAAGAAAAAAATTATCAAAGTTTTTGCATGCTTTTTAGAGAACTTGTTGTATTTCTGTAGAGCACATCCGACCTCATTTGTAGGTGCCAATTTTTGTGGTTGCATCTTTTTTGATCCTTGTTTAGTGAAAAATATAAAAAAAATAGTGAAAAAATAAAAAAATTGATTCCTAACCAGGCCTTTTGGAAAATTCTGGGGAAAATTTAGAAAAAAAAAGAAAAATCTGGACTATTTGCTTGTTCTGTGAGTTCTTTCCATCGTCCTTTGTTTTCACCTTGTTGCGCTACGTCTCGACACGTCTTAGGCAGCACGTGTGATTTGTACTATGGATCTGGATTGAACAAATGCTAATCTGCATTCGTTAATTGCTAATCCTTGCTGTCATATTTTGTGCCTACCCATAGCTCCACATATTCTTCTGTCAGCACAGGTTCATCTTGCAACTGTTACCCACGCTCGACAACAGATTATTTCACCCCTTTGGCTTTGCCCTGTTTGGTTTCATCAAAATTACCAAAAAATTCAGGAAAATAAAGAAAAAAACTATCAAAGTTTTTGCACGCTTTTCAGAGAACGTGCTGTATTTCTGTAGACCACATCCCACCTCAGTTGTAGGTGCCAATTTTTGTGGTTGCATCTTTTTTCATCCTTGTTCAGCGAAAAATATATAAAAATAGTGAAAAAAATAAAAAAAATTGATTCCTACTAGTGCCTTTTGGAAAATTTCGGGGAAAATTCACGAAAGAGGAAAAATCTGGACTATTTCCTTGTTCTGTGAGTTCTTTCCATCGTCCTTTGTTTTCATCTTTTTGCGCTACGTCTTGACACGTCTTAGCCAGCACCTGTGATTTGTACTTTGGATCCGGATTGAACAATCGCTAATCTGCATTCGTTAATTGCTAATCCTTGCTGTCATTTTGTGTGCCTACCCATAGCTCCACATATTCTTCTGTCAGCACTGGTTCATCTTGCAACTGTTACCCACACTCAACAACAGATTGTTTCACCACTTTGGCTTTGCCCTATTTGGTTTCATCAAAATTGCCAAAAAAATCAGAAAAATAAAGAAAAAAAATGTCAAAGTTTTTGCATGCTTTTGAGAGAATATGATGTATTTCTGTAAACCACATCCCACCTCAGTTGTTGGTGCCAATTTTTGTGGTTGCATCTTTTTTTATCCTTGTTCAGAGAAAATATAAAAAAATAGTGAAAAATAATATTTTTTTGATTCGTACGGGTGCCTTTTGGAAAATTCCGGGAAAAATTCAGGAAAAAGAAAAAATCTGGAGTATTTGCTTGTTCTGTGAGTTCTTTCCGTCGTCCTTTGTTTTCACCTTATTGCTCTACGTCTCGACACGTCTTAGCCAGCACCTATGATTTGTACTTTGGATCCGGATTGAACAATCACTAATCTGCATTCGTTAATTGCTAATCCTTGCTGTCATGTTGTGTGCCTGCCCATAGCTCCACATATTCTTCTATCAGCACAGGTTCATCTTGTAACTGTTACCCATGCTCAACAACAGATTATTTTACCACTTTGGCTTTGCCCTGTTTGGTTTCATCAAAATTGCCAAAAAAATTTTAGGAAAATAAAAAAAAATGTCAATGTTTTTGCACGCTTTTTAGAGAACGTGCTGTATTTCTGTAGACCACATCTCACCTCAGTTGTAGGTGCCAATTTTTGTGGTTGCATCTTTTCTGATCCTTGTTTAGAGAAAAATATAAAAAATAGTGAAAAAATAAAAAAAAAATTTGATTCCTACTGGTGCCTTTTGGAAAATTCCGGGAAAAATTCAGGAAAAAGGAAAAATCTGCACTATTTGCATGTTCTATGAGTTCTCTCCATCGTCCTTTGTTTTCACCTTCTTGCGCTACGTCTCGACACGTCTTAGCCAGCACCTGTGATTTGTACTTTGGATCCGGATTGAACAATCACTAATCTGCATTCGTTAATTGCTAATCCTTGTTGTCATATTGTGTGCCTACCCATAGCTCCACATATTCTTCTATCAGCACAGGTTCATCTTGCAACTGTTACCCACACTCAACAACAGATTGTTTCACCACTTTGGCTTTGCCCTGTTTGGTTTCATCAAAATTGATAAAAAAATCAGAAAAATAAAGAAAAAAATTATCAAAGTTTTTGCACGCTTTTCAGAGAACGTGCTGTATTTCTGTAGACCACATCCCACCTCAGTTGTTGGTGCCAATTTTTGTGGTTGCATCTTTTTTTATCCTTGTTCAGAGAAAAATATATAAAAATAGTGAAAAAATAAAAAAATTGATTCCTACTAGTGCCTTTTGGAAAATTTCGGGGAAAATTCAGGAAAGAGGAAAAATCTGGACTATTTGCTTGTTCTGTGAGTTCTTTCCATCGTCCTTTGTTTTCATCTTGTTGCGCTACGTCTTGACACGTCTTAGCCAGCACCTGTGATTTGTACTTTGGATCCGGATTGAACAATCGCTAATCTGCATTCGTTAATTGCTAATCCTTGCTGTCATTTTGTGTGCCTACCCATAGCTCCACATATTCTTCTGTCAGCACTGGTTCATCTTGCAACTGTTACCCACACTCAAAAACAGATTGTTTCACCACTTTGGCTTTGCCCTATTTGGTTTCATCAAAATTGCCAGAAAAATCAGAAAAATAAAGAAAAAAATGTCAAAGTTTTTGCATGCTTTTGAGAGAACGTGATGTATTTCTGTAGACTACATCCCACCTCAGTTGTTGGTGCCAATTTTTGTGGTTGCATCTTTTTTTATCCTTGTTCAGAGAAAAATATAAAAAAATAGTGAAAAAATAAATTTTTTTTGATTCGTACGGTGCCTTTTGGAAAATTCCGGGAAAAATTCAGGAAAAAGGAAAAATCTGGAGTATTTGCTTGTTCTGTGAGTTCTTTCCTTCGTCCTTTGTTTTCACCTTGTTGCTCTACGTCTCGACACGTCTTAGCCAGCACCTGTGATTTGTACTTTGGATCCGGATTGAACAATCACTAATCTGCATTCGTTAATTGCTAATCCTTGCTGTCATATTGTGTGCCTACCCATAGCTCCACATATTCTTCTATCAGCATTGGTTCATCTTGCAACTGTTACCCATGCTCAACAACAGATTGTTTTACCACTTTGGCTTTGCCCTGTTTGGTTTCATCAAAATTGCCAAAAAAATTTTAGGAAAATAAAAAAAATGTCAATGTTTTTGCACGCTTTTTAGAGAACGTGCTGTATTTCTGTAGACCACATCTCACCTCAGTTGTAGGTGCCAATTTTTGTGGTTGCATCTTTTCTGATCCTTGTTTAGAGAAAAATATAAAAAATAGTGAAAAAATAAAAAAAAATTGATTCCTACTGGTGCCTTTTGGAAAATTCCAGGAAAAATTTAGGAAAAAGGAAAAATCTGGACTATTTGCTTGTTCTATGAGTTCTCTCCATCGTCCTTTGTTTTCACCATCTTGCGCTATGTCTCGACACGTCTTAGCCAGCACCTATGATTTGTACTTTGGATCCGGATTGAACAATCACTAATCTGCATTCGTTAATTGCTAATCCTTGCTGTCATATTGTGTGCCTACCCGTAGCTCCACATATTCTTCTATCAGCACAGGTTCATCTTGCAACTGTTACCCACACTCAACAACAGATTATTTCACCACTTTGGCTTTGCCCTGTTTGGTTTCATCAAAATTGCCAAAAAAATCAGAAAAATAAAGAAAAAAATTGTCAAAGTTTTTGCATGCATTTTAGAGAACGTGTTGTATTTCTGTAGAGCACATCTGACCTCATTTGTAGGTGCCAATTTTTGTGGTTGCATCTTTTTTGATCCTTGTTTAGTGAAAAATATAAAAAAATAGTGAAAAAATAAAAAAATTTGATTCCTAACCATGCCTTTTGGAAAATTCTGGGGAAAATTCAGAAAAAAAGAAAAATCTGGACTATTTGCTTGTTCTGTGAGTTCTTTCCATCGTCCTTTGTTTTCACCTTGTTGTGCTACGTCTCGACACGTCTTAGGCAGCACGTGTGATTTGTACTATGGATCTGGATTGAACAATCGCTAATCTGCATTCGTTAATTGCTAATCCTTGCTGTCATATTTTGTGCCTACCCATTGCTCCACATATTCTTCTGTCAGCACAGGTTCATCTTGCAACTGTTACCCACGCTCGACAACAGATTATTTCACCACTTTGGCTTTGCCCTGTTTGGTTTCATCAAAATTACCAAAAAAATTTAGGAAAATAAAGAAAAAATCTGTCAAAGTTTTTGCACGCTTTTCAGAGAACGTGCTGTATTTCTGTGGACCACATCCCACCTCAGTTGTCGGTGCCAATTTTTGTGGTTGCATCTTTTTTTATCCTTGTTCAGAGAAAAATATATAAAAATAGTGAAAAAATAAAAAAATTTGATTCCTACTAGTGCCTTTTGGAAAATTTCGGGGAAAATTCAGGAAAGAAGAAAAATCTGGACTATTTGCTTGTTGTGTGAGTTCTTTCCATCGTCCTTTGTTTTCATCTTGTTGCGCTACGTCTTGACACGTCTTAGCTAGCACCTGTGATTTGTACTTTGGATCCGGATTGAACAATCGCTAATCTGCATTCGTTAACTGCTAATCCTTGCTGTCATTTTGTGTGCCTACCCATAGCTCCACATATTCTTTAGTCAGCACTGGTTCATCTTGCAACTGTTACCCACACTCAACAACAGATTGTTTCACCACTTTGGCTTTGCCCTATTTGGTTTCATCAAAATTGCCAAAAAAATCAGAAAAATAAAGAAAAAAAATGTCAAAGTTTTTGCATGCTTTTGAGAGAACGAGATGTATTTCTGTAGACCACATCCCACCTCAGTTGTTGGTGCCAATTTTTGTGGTTGCATCTTTTTTATCCTTGTTCAGAGAAAAATATAAAAAAATAGTGAAAAAATAATTTTTTTTATTCGTACGGGTGCCTTTTGGAAAATTCCAGGAAAAATTCAGGAAAAAGGAAAAATCTGGAGTATTTGCTTGTTCTGTGAGTTCTTACCATCGTCCTTTGTTTTCACCTTGTTGCTCTACGTCTCGACACGTCTTGGCCAGCACCTGTGATTTGTACTTTGGATCCGGATTGAACAATCACTGATCTGCATTCGTTAATTGCTAATCCTTGCTGTCATATTGTGTGCCTACCCATAGCTCCACATATTCTTCTATCAGCACAGGTTCATCTTGCAACTGTTACCCACACTCAACAACAGATTGTTTTACCACTTTGGCTTTGCCCTGTTTGGTTTCATCAAAATTGCCAAAAAAATTCAGGAAAATAAAGTAAAAAAATTGTCAAAGTTTTTGCACGTGTTTCAGAGAACATGCTGTATTTCTGTAGACCACATCCCACCTCAGTTGTAGGTGCCAATTTTTGTGGTTACATCTTTTTTATCCTTGTTCAGAGAAAAATATAAAAAAATAGTGAAAAAATAAAAAAAAATTTGAATCCTACTAGTGCCTTTTGGAAAATTCTAGGGAAAATTCAGGAAAATAGAAAAATCTAGACTATTTGCTTGTTCTTTCCATCTTCTTTGTTTTCACCTTGTTGCGCTACGTCTCGACACGTCTTAGCCAGCTCCTGTGATTTGTACTTTGGATCCGGATTGAACAATCGCAAATCTGCATTCGTTAATTGCTAATCCTTGTTGTCATATTGCATGCCTACCCATAGCTCCACATATTCTTCTGTCAGCGCAGGTTCGTCTTGCAACTGTTACCCACGCTCAACAATAGAATGTTTCACCACTTTGGCATTGTCCTGTTTGGTTTCATAAAAATTGCCAAAAAAAATCAGGAAAATAAAGAAAAAAATTGTTAAAGTTTTTGCACGCTTTTCAGAGATGGTGCAGCATTACTGTAGACCACATCCCACCTCAGTTGTTGGTGCCAATTTTTGTGGTTGCATCTTTTTTATCCTTGTTCAGAGAAAAATATAAAAAAATAGTGAAAAAATAAATTTTTTTTGATTCGTACGGGTGCCTTTTGGAAAATTCCGGGAAAAATTCAGGAAAAAGGAAAAATCTGGAGTATTTGCTTGTTCTGTGAGTTCTTTCCATCGTCCTTTGTTTTCACCTTGTTGCGCTATGTCTCGACACGTCTTAGTCAGCACCTGTGATTTGTACTTTGGATCCGAATTGAACAATCGCTAATCTGCATTCATTAATTGCTAATCCTTGTTGTCATATTGTGTGCCTACACATAGCTCCACATATTCTTCAGTCAGCACAGGTTCATCTGGCAACTGTTACCCACACTCAACAACAGATTGTTTCACCACTTTGGCTTTGCCCTGTTTGGTTTCATCAAAATTGCCAAAAAAATTCAGGAAAATGAAGAAAAAATTGTCAAAGTTTTTGCACGCTTTTCAGAGAGCGTGCTGTATTTCTGTGGACCACATCCCACCTCAGTTGTCGGTGCCAATTTTTGTGGTTGCATCTTTTTTTATCCTTGTTCAGAGAAAAATATATAAAAATAGTGAAAAAATAAAAAAATTTGATTCCTACTAGTGCCTTTTGGAAAATTTCGAGGAAAATTCAGGAAAGAGGAAAAATCTGGACTATTTGCTTGTTGTGTGAGTTCTTTCCATCGTCCTTTGTTTTCATCTTTTTGCGCTACGTCTTGACACGTCTTAGCCAGCACCTGTGATTTGTACTTTGGATCCGGATTGAACAATCGCTAATCTGCATTCGTTAATTGCTAATCCTTGCTGTCATTTTGTGTGCCTACCCATAGCTCCACATATTCTTCTGTCAGCACTGGTTCATCTTGCAACTGTTACCCACACTCAACAACAGATTGTTTCACCACTTTGGCTTTGCCCCATTTGTTTTCATCAAAATTGCCAAAAAAATCAGAAAAATAAAGAAAAAAAATGTCAAAGTTTTTGCATGCTTTTGAGAGAACGTGATGTATTTCTGTAGACCACATCCCACCTCAGTTGTTGGTGCCAATTTTTGTGGTTGCATCTTTTTTATCCTTGTTCAGAGAAAAATATAAAAAAATAGTGAAAAAATAATTTTTTTATTCGTACGGGTGCCTTTTGGAAAATTCCGGGAAAAATTCAGAAAAAAGGAAAAATCTGGAGTATTTGCTTGTTCTGTGAGTTCTTTCCATCATCCTTTGTTTTCACCTTGTTGCTCTACGTCTCGACACGTCTTGGCCAGCACCTGTGATTTGTACTTTGGATCCGGATTGAACAATCACTAATCTGCATTCGTTAATTGCTAATCCTTGCTGCCATATTGTGTGCCTACCCATAGCTCCACATATTCTTCTATCAGCACAGGTTCATCTTGCAACTGTTACCCATGCTCAACAACAGATTGTTTTACCACTTTGGCTTTGCCCTGTTTGGTTTCATCAAAATTGCCAAAAAAATTTCAGGAAAATAAAAAAAATGTCAAAGTTTTTGCACGCTTTTTAGAGAACGTGCTGTATTTCTGTAGACCACATCCCACCTCAGTTGTAGGTGCCAATTTTTGTGGTTACATCTTTTTTATCCTTGTTCAGAGAAAAATATAAAAAAATAGTGAAAAAATAAAAAAAAAATTGATTCCTACTAGTGCCTTTTGGAAAATTCTAGGGAAAATTCAGGAAAATAGAAAAATCTAGACTATTTGCTTGTTCTTTCCATCTTCTTTGTTTTCACCTTGTTGCGCTACGTCTCGACACGTCTTAGCCAGCTCCTGTGATTTGTACTTTGGATCCGGATTGAACAATCGCAAATCTGCATTCGTTAATTGCTAATCCTTGTTGTCATATTGCATGCCTACCCATAGCTCCACATATTCTTCTGTCAGCGCAGGTTCGTCTTGCAACTGTTACCCACGCTCAACAATAGAATGTTTCACCACTTTGGCATTGTCCTGTTTGGTTTCATAAAAATTGCCAAAAAAAATCAGGAAAATAAAGAAAAAAATTGTTAAAGTTTTTGCACGCTTTTCAGAGATGGTGCTGCATTACTGTAGACCACATCCCACCTCAGTTGTTGGTGCCAATTTTTGTGGTTGCATCTTTTTTATCCTTGTTCAGAGAAAAATATAAAAAAATAGTGAAAAAATAAATTTTTTTTGATTCGTACGGGTGCCTTTTGGAAAATTCCGGGAAAAATTCAGGAAAAAGGAAAAATCTGGAGTATTTGCTTGTTCTGTGAGTTCTTTCCATCGTCCTTTGTTTTCACCTTGTTGCGCTATGTCTCGACACGTCTTAGTCAGCACCTGTGATTTGTACTTTGGATCCGAATTGAACAATCGCTAATCTGCATTCATTAATTGCTAATCCTTGTTGTCATATTGTGTGCCTACACATAGCTCCACATATTCTTCAGTCAGCACAGGTTCATCTAGCAACTGTTACCCACACTCAACAACAGATTGTTTTACCACTTTGGCTTTGCCCTGTTTGGTTTCATCAAAATTGCCAAAAAAATTCAGGAAAATGAAGAAAAAATTGTCAAAGTTTTTGCACGCTTTTCAAAGAGCGCGCTGTATTTCTATAGACCACATCCCACCTCAGTTGTAGGTGCCAATTTTTGTGGTTGCACCTTTTTTATCCTTGTTCAAAGAAAATATTAAAAAAAATAGTGAAAAAATAAAAAAATTTTGATTCGTACTAGTGCCTTTTGGAAAATTTTGGAAAAAATTCAGGAAAAAGGAAAAATCCGGACAATTTGCTTGTTCTATGAGTTCTTTCCGTCGTCCTTTGTTTTCACCTTGTTGTGCCACGTCTCGACATGTCTTAGCCAGCTCCTGTGATTTGTACTTTGGATCCGGATTGAACAATCACTAATCTGCATTCGTTAATTGCTAATCCTTGCTGTCATATTGTGTGCCTACCCATAGCTCCACATATTCTTCTATCAGCACAGGTTCATCTTGCAACTGTTACCCATGCTCAACAACAGATTGTTTTACCACTTTGGCTTTGCCCTGTTTGGTTTCATCAAAATTGCCAAAAAAATTTCAGGAAAATAAAAAAAATGTCAAAGTTTTTGCACGCTTTTTAGAGAACGTGCTGTATTTCTGTAGACCACATCCCACCTCAGTTGTAGGTGCCAATTTTTGTGGTTACATCTTTTTTATCCGTGTTCAGAGAAAAATATAAAAAAATAGTGAAAAATTAAAAAAAAATTTGATTCCTACTAGTGCCTTTTGGAAAATTCTAGGGAAAATTCAGGAAAATAGAAAAATCTAGACTATTTGCTTGTTCTTTCCATCTTCTTTGTTTTCACCTTGTTGCGCTACGTCTCGACACGTCTTAGCCAGCTCCTGTGATTTGTACTTTGGATCCGGATTGAACAATCGCAAATCTGCATTCGTTAATTGCTAATCCTTGTTGTCATATTGCATGCCTACCCATAGCTCCACATATTCTTCTGTCAGCGCAGGTTCGTCTTGCAACTGTTACCCACGCTCAACAATAGAATGTTTCACCACTTTGGCATTGTCCTGTATGGTTTCATAAAAATTGCCAAAAAAAATCAGGAAAATAAAGAAAAAAATTGTTAAAGTTTTTGCACGCTTTTCAGAGATGGTGCTGCATTACTGTAGACCACATCCCACCTCAGTTGTTGGTGCCAATTTTTGTGGTTGCATCTTTTTTATCCTTGTTCAGAGAAAAATATAAAAAAATAGTGAAAAAATAAATTTTTTTTGATTCGTACGGGTGCCTTTTGGAAAATTCCGGGAAAAATTCAGGAAAAAGGAAAAATCTGGAGTATTTGCTTGTTCTGTGAGTTCTTTCCATCGTCCTTTGTTTTCACCTTGTTGCGCTATGTCTTGACACGTCTTAGTCAGCACCTGTGATTTGTACTTTGGATCCGAATTGAACAATCGCTAATCTGCATTCATTAATTGCTAATCCTTGTTGTCATATTGTGTGCCTACACATAGCTCCACATATTCTTCAGTCAGCACAGGTTCATCTAGCAATTGTTACCCACACTCAACAACAGATTGTTTTACCACTTTGGCTTTGCCCTGTTTGGTTTCATCAAAATTGCCAAAAAAATTCAGGAAAATGAAGAAAAAATTGTCAAAGTTTTTGCACGCTTTTCAGAGAGCGTGCTGTATTTCTATAGACCACATCCCACCTCAGTTGTAGGTGCCAATTTTTGTGGTTGCACCTTTTTTATCCTTGTTCAAAGAAAATATTAAAAAAATAGTGAAAAAATAAAAAAAAATTTGATTCGTACTAGTGCCTTTTGGAAAATTTTGGAAAAAATTCAGGAAAAAGGAAAAATCCGGACAATTTGCTTGTTCTATGAGTTCTTTCCATCGTCCTTTGTTTTCACCTTGTTGTGCCACGTCTCGACACGTCTTAGCCAGCTCCTGTGATTTGTACTTTGGATACGGATTGAACAATCGCTAATCTGCATTCGTTAATTGCTAATCATTGCTGTCATATTGTGTGCCTACCTATAGCTCCACATATTCTTCTGTCAGCACAGGTTCATCTTGCAACTATTACCCACGCTCAACAACAGATTGTTTCACCACTTTGGTTTTGCCCTGTTTGGTTTCAACAAAATTGCCAGAAAATTCATGAAAATAAAGAAAAATATTGTCAAAGTGTTTGCACGCTTTTCAAAGAACGTGCTGTATTTTTGTAGACCACATCCCACCTCAATTGTAGGTGCCAAATTTTGTGGTTGCTTCTTTTTTTTATCCTTGTTCAGTGAAAAATATAAAAAAAATAGTGAAAAAATAAAAAAAATTGATTCGTACTAGTGCCTTTTGGAAAATTCTGGGGAAAATTTAGGAAAAAGGAAAAATCTAGACAATTTGCTTGATCTGTGAGTTCTTTCCATCTCCTTTGTTTTCACCTTGTTGCGCTACGTCTCGACACGTCTTAGCCAGCATCCATGATTTATACTTTGGATCCGGATTGAACAATCGCTAATCTGCATTCGTTAATTGCTAATCCTTGATGTCATATTGTGTGCCTACCCATAGCTCCACATATTCTTCTGTTAGCACAGGTTCATCTTGCAACTGTTACCCACGCTCAACAATAGATTATTTCACCACTTTGGCTTTGCCCGGTTAGGTTTCATCAAAATTGCCGAAAAAAATTCAGGAAAATAAAGAAACAAATTGTCAAAGTTTTTGCACGCTTTTCAGAGAACCTGCCGTATTTCTGTAGACCACATCCCACCTCAGTTGTAGGTGCCAATTTTTGTGGTTGCATCTTTTTTGATCCTTGTTCAAAGAAAAATATAAAAAAATAGTGAAAAAATAAAAAAATGATTCCTACTAGTGCCTTTTAGAAAATTGCGGGGAAAATTCAGGAAAAAGGCAAAATGTGGACTATTTGGTTGTTCTGTGAGTTATGTCCATCATCCTTTGTTTTCACCTAGTTGCGCTATGTCTCGACACGTCTTAGTCAGCACCTGTGATTTGTACTTTGGATCCGGATTGAACTATCGCTAATCTGCATTCGTTAATTGCTAATCCTTGCTGTCATATTGCGTGCCTACCCATAGCTCCACATATTCTTCTGTCAGCACAGGTTCATATTGCAACTGTTACCCACGCTCAACAACAGATTGTTTCACCACTTTGGCTTTGCCCTGTTTGGTTTCATCAAAATTGCCAAAAAAATTTCAGGAAAATAAAAAAAAATGTCAAAGTTTTTGCACGCTTTTTAGAGAACGTGCTGTATTTCTGTAGACCACATCCCACCTCAGTTGTAGGTGCCAATTTTTGTGGTTACATCTTTTTTATCCTTGTTCAGAGAAAAATATAAAAAAATAGTGAAAAAATAAAAAAAAAATTGATTCCTACTAGTGCCTTTTGGAAAATTCTAGGGAAAATTCAGGAAAATAGAAAAATCTAGACTATTTGCTTGTTCTTTCCATCTTCTTTGTTTTCACCTTGTTGCGCTACGTCTCGACACGTCTTAGCCAGCTCCTGTGATTTGTACTTTGGATCCGGATTGAACAATCGCAAATCTGCATTCGTTAATTGCTAATCCCTGTTGTCATATTGCATGCCTACCCATAGCTCCACATATTCTTCTGTCAGCGCAGGTTCGTCTTGCAACTTTTACCCACGCTCAACAATAGAATGTTTCACCACTTTGGCATTGTCCTGTTTGGTTTCATAAAAATTGCCAAAAAAAATCAGGAAAATAAAGAAAAAAATTGTTAAAGTTTTTGCACGCTTTTCAGAGATGGTGCTGCATTACTGTAGACCACATCCCACCTCAGTTGTTGGTGCCAATTTTTGTGGTTGCATCTTTTTTATCCTTGTTCAGAGAAAAATATAAAAAAATAGTGAAAAAATAAATTTTTTTTGATTCGTACGGGTGCCTTTTGGAAAATTCCGGGAAAAATTCAGGAAAAAGGAAAAATCTGGAGTATTTGCTTGTTCTGTGAGTTCTTTCCATCGTCCTTTGTTTTCACCTTGTTGCGCTATGTCTCGACACGTCTTAGTTAGCACCTGTGATTTGTACTTTGGATCCGAATTGAACAATCGCTAATCTGCATTCATTAATTGCTAATCCTTGTTGTCATATTGTGTGCCTACACATAGCTCCACATATTCTTCAGTCAGCACAGGTTCATCTAGCAACTATTACCCACACTCAACAACAGATTGTTTCACCACTTTGGCTTTGCCCTGTTTGGTTTCGTCAAAATTGCCAAAAAAATTCAGGAAAATGAAGAAAAAATTGTCAAAGTTTTTGCACGCTTTTCAGAGAGCGTGCTGTATTTCTATAGACCACATCCCACCTCAGTTGTAGGTGCCAATTTTTGTGGTTGCACCTTTTTTATCCTTGTTCAAAGAAAATATTTAAAAAAATAGTGAAAAAATAAAAAAAATTTGATTCGTACTAGTGCCTTTTGGAAAATTTTGGAAAAAATTCAGGAAAAAGGAAAAATCCGGACAATTTGCTTGTTCTATGAGTTCTTTCCATCGTCCTTTGTTTTCACCTTGTTGTGCCACGTCTCGACACGTCTTAGCCAGCTCCTGTGATTTGTACTTTGGATCCGGATTGAACAATCGCTAATCTGCATTCGTTAATTGCTAATCATTGCTGTCATATTGTGTGCCTACCTATAGCTCCACATATTCTTCTTTCAGCACAGGTTCATCTTGCAACTATTACCCACGCTCAACAACAGATTGTTTCACCACTTTGGTTTTGCCCTGTTTGGTTTCAACAAAATTGCCAGAAAATTCATGAAAATAAAGAAAAATATTGTCAAAGTGTTTGCACGCTTTTCAAAGAACGTGCTGTATTTTTGTAGACCACATCCCACCTCAGTTGTAGGTGCCAAATTTTGTGGTTGCTTCTTTTTTTTATCCTTGTTCAGTGAAAAATATAAAAAAATAGTGAAAAAATAAAAAAATTGATTCGTACTAGTGCCTTTTGGAAAATTCTGGGGAAAATTTAGGAAAAAGGAAAAATCTAGACAATTTGCTTGATCTGTGAGTTCTTTCCATCTCCTTTGTTTTCACCTTGTTGCGCTACGTCTCGACACGTCTTAGCCAGCATCCATGATTTATACTTTGGATCCGGATTGAACAATCGCTAATCTGCATTCGTTAATTGCTAATCCTTGATGTCATATTGTGTGCCTACCCATAGCTCCACATATTCTTCTGTTAGCACAGGTTCATCTTGCAACTGTTACCCACGCTCAACAATAGATTATTTCACCACTTTGGCTTTGCCCGGTTAGGTTTCATCAAAATTGCCGAAAAAAATTCAGGAAAATAAAGAAACAAATTGTCAAAGTTTTTGCACGCTTTTCAGAGAACCTGCTGTATTTCTGTAGACCACATCCCACCTCAGTTGTAGGTGCCAATTTTTGTGGTTGCATCTTTTTTTATCCTTGTTCAAAGAAAAATATAAAAAAATAGTGAAAAAAATAAAAAAATGATTCCTACTAGTGCCTTTTGGAAAATTGCGGGGAAAATTCAGGAAAAAGGCAAAATGTGGACTATTTGGTTGTTCTGTGAGTTATGTCCATCATCCTTTGTTTTCACCTAGTTGCGCTATGTCTCGACACGTCTTAGTCAGCACCTGTGATTTGTACTTTGGATCCGGATTGAACTATCGCTAATCTGCATTCGTTAATTGCTAATCCTTGCTGTCATATTGCGTGCCTACCCATAGCTCCACATATTCCTCTGTCAGCACAGGTTCATCTTGCAACTGTTACCCACGCTCAACAACAGATTGTTTCACCACTTTGGCTTTGCCCTATTTGGTTTCATCAAAATTGCCAAAAAAATTCAGGAAAAAAAGAAAAAAAATTATCAAAGTTTTTGCACGCTTTTCAGAGAACACGCTCTATTTCTATAGACCACATCCTACCTAAGTTGTAGGTGCCAATTTTTGTGGTTGCATCTTTTTTTATCCTTGTTCAGAGAAAAATATAAAAAATAGTGAAAAAATAAAAAAAATTTGATTCCTACTGGTGCCTTTTGGAAAATTCTAGGAAAAATTCAGGAAAAAGGAAAAATCTGGACTATTTGCTTGTTCTATGAGTTCTCTCCATCGTCCTTTGTTTTCACCTTCTTATGCTACGTCTCGACACGTCTTAGCCAGCACCTGTGATTTGAACTTTGGATCTGGATTGAACAATCACTAATCTGCATTCGTTAATTGCTAATCCTTGCTGTCATATTGTGTGCCTACCCAGAGCTCCACATATTCTTCTGTGAGCACAAGTTCATCTTGCAACTATTACCCACGCTCAACAACAGATTATTTCACCACTTTGGCTTTGCCCTGTTTGGTTTCATCAAAATTGCAAAAAAAATTCAGGAAAAAAAAGGAAAAAATTGTCAAAGTTTTTGCACGCTTTTCAGAGAACGTGCTGTATTTCTGTAGACCACATCCCACCTCAGTTGTAGGTGCCATTTTTGTGGTTACATCTTTTTTATCCTTGTTCAGAGAAAAATATAAAAAAAATAGTGAAAAAATAAAACAAAAATTTGATTCCTACTGGTGCCTTTTGGAAAAATCCGGGAAAAATTCAGCAAAAAGGAAAAATCTGTACTATTTGCTTGTTCTATGAGTTCTCTCCATCGTCCTTTGTTTTCACCTTCTTGTGCTACGTCTCGACACGTCTTAGCCAGCACCTGTGATTTGTACTTTGGATCCGGATTGAACAATCACTAATCTGCATTCGTTAATTGCTAATCCTTGCTGTCATATTGTGTGCCTACCCATAGCTCCACATATTCTTCTGTGAGCACAGGTTCATCTTGCAACTATTACCCACGCTCAACAACGGATTATTTCACCACTTTGGCTTTGCCCTGTTTGGTTTCATCAAAATTGCCAAAAAAAATTCAGGAAAAAAAAGAAAAAAATTGTCAAAGTTTTTGCACGCTTTTTAGAGAACGTGTTATATTTTTGTAGACCACATCCCACCACAGTTGTATGTGCCATTTTTGTGGTTACATCTTTTTTATCCTTGTTCAGAGAAAAATATAAAAAAATAGTGAAAAAATAAAAAAAATTTGATTGCTACTGGTGCCTTTTGGAAAATTCCGGGAAAAATTCAGGAAAAAGGAAAAATCTGGACTATTTGCTTGTTCTGTGAGTTCTTTCCATCGTCCTTTGTTTTTGCCTTGTTGCTCTACGTCTCGACACGTCTTAGCCAGCACCTGTGATTTGTACTTTGGATCCGGATTGAACAATCACTAATCTGCATTCGTTAATTGCTATTCCTTGCTATCATATTGTGTGCCTACCCATAGCTCCACATATTCTTCTATCAGCATAGGTTCATCTTGCAACTGTTACCCATGCTCAACAACAGATTGTTTTACCACTTTGGCATTGCCCTGTTTGGTTTCATCAAAATTGCCGAAAAAATTTTAGGAAAATAAAAAAAATGTCAAAGTTTTTGCACACTTTTTAGAGAACGTGCTGTATTTCTGTAGACCACATCCCACCTCAGTTGTAGGTGCCAATTTTTGTGGTTGCATCTTTTCTGATCCTTGTTTAGAGAAAATTATAAAAAATAGTGAAAAATAAAAAAAAATTGATTCCTACTAGTGTCTTTTGGAAAATTGCAGGGAATATTCAAGAAAAAGGAAAAATCTGGACTATTTGCTTGTTCTGTGAGTTATTTCCATCGTCCTTTGTTTTCACCTTGTTGCGCTACGTCTCGACACGTCTTAGCCAGCACCTGTGATTTGTTCTTTGGATCCGGATTGAACAATCGCTAATCTGCATTCGTTAATTGCTAATCCTTGATGTCATATTGTGTGCCTACCCATAGCTCCACATATTCTTCTGTTAGCACAGGTTCATCTTGCAACTGTTACCCACGCTCAACAATAGATTATTTCACCACTTTGGCTTTGCCCGGTTAGGTTTCATCAAAATTGCCGAAAAAAATTCAGGAAAATAAAGAAACAAATTGTCAAAGTTTTTGCACGCTTTTCAGAGAACCTACTGTATTTCTGTAGACCACATCCCACCTCAGTTGTAGGTGCCAATTTTTGTGGTTGCATCTTTTTTTATCCTTGTTCAAAGAAAAATATAAAAAAATAGTGAAAAAAATAAAAAAATGATTCCTACTAGTGCCTTTTGGAAAATTGCGGGGAAAATTCAGGAAAAAGGCAAAATGTGGACTATTTGGTTGTTCTGTGAGTTATGTCCATCATCCTTTGTTTTCACCTAGTTGCGCTATGTCTCGACACGTCTTAGTCAGCACCTGTGATTTGTACTTTGGATCCGGATTGAACTATCGCTAATCTGCATTCGTTAATTGCTAATCCTTGCTGTCATATTGCGTGCCTACCCATAGCTCCACATATTCTTCTGTCAGCACAGGTTCATCTTGCAACTGTTACCCACGCTCAACAACAGATTGTTTCACCACTTTGGCTTTGCCCTATTTGGATTCATCAAAATTGCCAAAAAAATTCAGGAAAAAAAGAAAAAAATTTATCAAAGTTTTTGCACGCTTTTCAGAGAACACGCTCTATTTCTATTGACCACATCCTACCTCAGTTGTAGGTGCCAATTTTTGTGGTTGCATCTTTTTTATCCTTGTTCAGAGAAAAATATAAAAAATAGTGAAAAAATAAAAAAATTTTGATTCCTACTGGTGCCTTTTGGAAAATTCTAGGAAAAATTCAGGAAAAAGGAAAAATCTGGACTATTTGCTTGTTCTATGAGTTCTCTCCATCGTCCTTTGTTTTCACCTTCTTATGCTACGTCTCGACACGTCTTAGCCAGCACCTGTGATTTGAACTTTGGATCTGGATTGAACAATCACTAATCTGCATTCGTTAATTGCTAATCCTTGCTGTCATATTGTGTGCCTACCCATAGCTCCACATATTCTTCTGTGAGCACAAGTTCATCTTGCAACTATTACCCACGCTCAACAACAGATTATTTCACCACTTTGGCTTTGCCCTGTTTGGTTTCATCAAAATTGCAAAAAAAATTCAGGAAAAAAAAGGAAAAAATTGTCAAAGTTTTTGCACGCTTTTCAGAGAACGTGCTGTATTTCTGTAGACCACATCCCACCTCAGTTGTAGGTGCCATTTTTGTGGTTACATCTTTTTTATCCTTGTTCAGAGAAAAATATAAAAAAATAGTGAAAAAATAAAACAAAAATTTGATTCCTACTGGTGCCTTTTGGAAAAATCCGGGAAAAATTCAGCAAAAAGGAAAAATCTGTACTATTTGCTTGTTCTATGAGTTCTCTCCATCGTCCTTTGTTTTCACCTTCTTGTGCTACGTCTCGACACGTCTTAGCCAGCACCTGTGATTTGTACTTTGGATCCGGATTGAACAGTCACTAATCTGCATTCGTTAATTGCTAATCCTTGCTGTCATATTGTGTGCCTACCCATAGCTCCACATATTCTTCTGTGAGCACAGGTTCATCTTGCAACTATTACCCACGCTCAACAACGGATTATTTCACCACTTTGGCTTTGCCCTGTTTGGTTTCATCAAAATTGCCAAAAAAAATTCAGGAAAAAAAAGAAAAAAATTGTCAAAGTTTTTGCACGCTTTTTAGAGAACGTGTTATATTTTTGTAGACCACATCCCACCACAGTTGTATGTGCCATTTTTGTGGTTACATCTTTTTTATCCTTGTTCAGAGAAAAATATAAAAAAATAGTGAAAAAATAAAAAAATTTGATTCCTACTGGTGCCTTTTGGAAAATTCCGGGAAAAATTCAGGAAAAAGGAAAAATTTGGACTATTTGCTTGTTCTGTGAGTTCTTTCCATCGTCCTTTGTTTTTGCCTTGTTGCTCTACGTCTCGACACGTCTTAGCCAGCACCTGTGATTTGTACTTTGGATCCGGATTGAACAATCACTAATCTGCATTCGTTAATTGCTAATCCTTGCTATCATATTGTGTGCCTACCCATAGCTCCACATATTCTTCTATCAGCACAGGTTCATCTTGCAACTGTTACCCATGCTCAACAACAGATTGTTTTACCACTTTGGCATTGCCCTGTTTGGTTTCATCAAAATTGCCGAAAAAATTTTAGGAAAATAAAAAAAATGTCAAAGTTTTTGCACACTTTTTAGAGAACGTGCTGTATTTCTGTAGACCACATCCCACCTCAGTTGTAGGTGCCAATTTTTGTGGTTGCATCTTTTCTGATCCTTGTTTAGAGAAAATTATAAAAAATAGTGAAAAATAAAAAAATTGATTCCTACTAGTGTCGTTTGGAAAATTGCAGGGAATATTCAAGAAAAAGGAAAAATCTGGACTATTTGCTTGTTCTGTGAGTTATTTCCATCGTCCTTTGTTTTCCCCTTGTTGCGCTACGTCTCGACACGTCTTAGCCAGCACCTGTGATTTGTTCTTTGGATCCGGATTGAACAATCGCTAATCTGCATTCGTTAATTGCTAATCCTTGTTGTCATTTTGTGTGCCTACCCATAGCTCCACATATTCTTCTGTCAGCACAGGTTCATCTTGCAACTGTTACCCACACTCAACAATAGATTGTTTCACCACTTTGGCTTTGCCCTGTTTGGTTTCATCAAAATTGCCAAAAAATTTAGGAAAATAAAGAAAAAATTGTCAAAGTTTTTGCACGCTTTTCAGAGAACACGCTCTATTTCTATAGACCACATCCTACCTCAGTTGTAGGTGCCAATTTTTGTGGTTGCATCTTTTTTATCCTTGTTCAGAGAAAAATATAAAAAATAGTGAAAAAATAAAAAAATTTTGATTCCTACTGGTGCCTTTTGGAAAATTCTAGGAAAAATTCAGGAAAAAGGAAAAATCTGGACTATTTGCTTGTTCTATGAGTTCTCTCCATCGTCCTTTGTTTTCACCTTCTTATGCTATGTCTCGACACGTCTTAGCCAGCACCTGTGATTTGAACTTTGGATCTGGATTGAACAATCACTAATCTGCATTCGTTAATTGCTAATCCTTGCTGTCATATTGTGTGCCTACCCATAGCTCCACATATTCTTCTGTGAGCACAAGTTCATCTTGCAACTATTACCCACGCTCAACAACAGATTATTTCACCACTTTGGCTTTGCCCTGTTTGGTTTCATCAAAATTGCAAAAAAAATTCAGGAAAAAAAGGAAAAAATTGTCAAAGTTTTTGCACGCTTTTCAGAGAACGTGCTGTATTTCTGTAGACCACATCCCACCTCAGTTGTAGGTGCCATTTTTGTGGTTACATCTTTTTTATCCTTGTTCAGAGAAAAATATAAAAAAAATAGTGAAAAAATAAAACAAAAATTTGATTCCTACTGGTGCCTTTTGGAAAAATCCGGGAAAAATTCAGCAAAAAGGAAAAATCTGTACTATTTGCTTGTTCTATGAGTTCTCTCCATCGTCCTTTGTTTTCACCTTCTTGTGCTACGTCTCGACACGTCTTAGCCAGCACCTGTGATTTGTACTTTGGATCCGGATTGAACAGTCACTAATCTGCATTCGTTAATTGCTAATCCTTGCTGTCATATTGTGTGCCTACCCATAGCTCCACATATTCTTCTGTGAGCACAGGTTCATCTTGCAACTATTACCCACGCTCAACAACGGATTATTTCACCACTTTGGCTTTGCCCTGTTTGGTTTCATCAAAATTGCCAAAAAAAATTCAGGAAAAAAAAGAAAAAAATTGTCAAAGTTTTTGCACGCTTTTTAGAGAACGTGTTATATTTTTGTAGACCACATCCCACCACAGTTGTATGTGCCATTTTTGTGGTTACATCTTTTTTATCCTTGTTCAGAGAAAAATATAAAAAAATAGTGAAAAAATAAAAAAATTTGATTGCTACTGGTGCCTTTTGGAAAATTCCGGGAAAAATTCAGGAAAAAGGAAAAATCTGGACTATTTGCTTGTTCTGTGAGTTCTTTCCATCGTCCTTTGTTTTTGCCTTGTTGCTCTACGTCTCGACACGTCTTAGCCAGCACCTGTGATTTGTACTTTGGATCCGGATTGAACAATCACTAATCTGCATTCGTTAATTGCTATTCCTTGCTATCATATTGTGTGCCTACCCATAGCTCCACATATTCTTCTATCAGCATAGGTTCATCTTGCAACTGTTACCCATGCTCAACAACAGATTGTTTTACCACTTTGGCATTGCCCTGTTTGGTTTCATCAAAATTGCCGAAAAAATTTTAGGAAAATAAAAAAAATGTCAAAGTTTTTGCACACTTTTTAGAGAACGTGCTGTATTTCTGTAGACCACATCCCACCTCAGTTGTAGGTGCCAATTTTTGTGGTTGCATCTTTTCTGATCCTTGTTTAGAGAAAATTATAAAAAATAGTGAAAAATAAAAAAAATTGATTCCTACTAGTGTCGTTTGGAAAATTGCAGGGAATATTCAAGAAAAAGGAAAAATCTGGACTATTTGCTTGTTCTGTGAGTTATTTCCATCGTCCTTTGTTTTCCCCTTGTTGCGCTACGTCTCGACACGTCTTAGCCAGCACCTGTGATTTGTTCTTTGGATCCGGATTGAACAATCGCTAATCTGCATTCGTTAATTGCTAATCCTTGTTGTCATTTTGTGTGCCTACCCATAGCTCCACATATTCTTCTGTCAGCACAGGTTCATCTTGCAACTGTTACCCACACTCAACAATAGATTGTTTCACCACTTTGGCTTTGCCTTTCATCAAAATTGCCAAAAAATTTAGGAAAATAAAGAAAAAATTGTCAAAGTTTTTGCACGCTTTTCAGAGAACGTGATGTATTTCTGTAGACCACATCCCACCTCAGTTGTAGGTGCCAATTTTTGTGCTTGCATCTTTTTTTATCCTTGTTCAGAGAAAAATATAAAAAAAATAGTAAAAAATAAAAAAATTGATTCCTACTAGTGCCTTTTGGAAAATTCTGGGGAAAATTCAGGAAAAAAGAAAAATCTGGACTATTTGCTTGTTCTGTGAGTTCTTTCCATCGTCCTTTGTTTTCACCTTGTTGCGCTACATCTCGACACGTCTTAGCCAGCACCTGTGGTTTATACTTTGGATCCGAATTGAACAATCGCTAATCTACATTCGTTAATGGCTAATCCTTGCTGTCATTTTGTGTGCCTACCCATAGCTCCACATATTCTTCTGTCAGCATAGGTTCATCTTGCAACTGTTACCCATGCTCAACAACAGATTGTTTCACCACTTTGGCTTTGCCCTGTTTGGTTTCATCAAAATTGCCGAAAAAATTTTAGGAAAATAAAAAAAATCTCAAAGTTTTTGCACGCTTTTTAGAGAACGTGCTGTATTTCTGTAGACCACATCCCACCTCAGTTGTAGGTGCCAATTTTTCTGGTTGTATCTTTTCTGATCCTTGTTTAGAGAAAATTATAAAAAATAGTGAAAAATAAAAAAAATTGATTCCTACTAGTGTCTTTTGGAAAATTGCAGGGAATATTCAAGAAAAAGGAAAAATCTGGACTATTTGCTTGTTCTGTGAGTTATTTCCATCGTCCTTTGTTTTCACCTTGTTGCGCTACGTCTCGACACGTCTTAGCCAGCACCTGTGATTTGTTCTTTGGATCCGGATTGAACAATCGCTAATCTGCATTCGTTAATTGCTAATCCTTGTTGTCATTTTGTGTGCCTACTCATAGCTCCACATATTCTTCTGTCAGCACAGGTTCATCTTGCAACTGTTACCCACACTCAACAATAGATTGTTTCACCACTTTGGCTTTGCCCTGTTTGGTTTCATCAAAATTACCAAAAAATTTAGGAAAATAAAGAAAAAAATTGTCAAAGTTTTTGCACGCTTTTCAGAGAACATGATGTATTTCTGTAGACCACATCCCACCTCAGTTGTAGGTGCCAATTTTTGTGGTTGCATCTTTTTTGATCCTTGTTCAGAGAAAAATATAAAAAAATAGTGAAAAAATAAAAAAATTTGATTCCTACTAGTGCCTTTTGGAAAATTCTGGGGAAAATTCTGGAAAAAGGAAAAATCTAACTATTTGCTTGTTCTGTGAGTTCTTTCCATCTCCTTTGTTTTCACCTTGTTGCGCTACGTCTCAAGACGTCTTTGCCAGCACCTGTGATTTGTGCTTTGGATCCGGATTGAACAATCACTAATCTGCATTCGTTAATTGCTAATCCTTGCTGTCATATTGCGTGCCTACACATAGCTCCACATATTCTTCTGTCTGCACATGTTCATCTTGCAACTGTTACCCACGCTCAACAACAGATTGTTTCACCACTTTGGCTTTGCCCTGTTTGGTTTCATCAAAATTGCCAAAAAAAATTTTGGAAAAAAAAGAAAAAAATTGTCAAAGTTTTTGCACGCTTTTCAGAGAACGTATTGTATTTCTGTAGACCATATCCCACCGCAGTTGTAGGTGCCAATTTTTGTGGTTACATCTTTTTTATCCTTGTTCAGAGAAAAATATAAAAAAATAGTGAAAAAATAAAAAAAAATTGATTCCTACTAGTGCCTTTCGGAAAATTTCGGGGAAAACTTAGGAAAAACGAAAAATCTAGACTATTTGCTTGTTCTGTGAGTTCTTTCCATCGTCCTTTGTTTTCACCTTGTTGCGCTACGTCTCGACACGTCTTAGCCAGCACCTGTGATTTGTACTTTGGATCCGGATTGAACAATCGCTAATCTACATTCGTTAATTGCTAATCCTTGCTGTCATTTTGTGTGCCTACCCATAGCTCCACATATTCTTCTGTCAGCACATGTTTATCTTGCAACTGTTACCCACGCTCAACAACAGATTGCTTCACCACTTTGGCTATGCCCTGTTTGGTTTCATCAAAATTGCCAAAAAAATCACGAAAATAAAGAAAAAAAATTATCAAAGTTTTGCATGCTTTTCAGAGAACGTGATGTATTTCTGTAGACCACATCCCACCTCAGTTGTAGGTGCCAATTTTTGTAGTTGCATCTTTTTTTATCCTTGTTCAGAGAAAAATATAAAAAAATAGTGAAAAATAAAAAAATTGATTCCTACTAGTGCCTTTTGGAAAATTCTGGGGAAAATTCAGGAAAAAGGTAAAATCTAACTATTTGCTTGTTCTGTGAGTTCTTTCCATCGTCCTTTGTTTTCACCTTATTGCTCTACGTCTCGACACATCTTAGCTAGCACCTGTGATTTGTACTTTGGATCCGAATTGAACAATCACTAATCTGCATTCGTTAATTGCTAATCCTTGCTGTCATATTGCGTGCCTACACATAGCTCCACATATTCTTCTGTCAGCACATGTTTATCTTGCAACTGTTACCCACGCTCAACAACAGATTGTTTCACCACTTTGGCTTTGCCCTGTTTGGTTTCATCAAAATTGCCAAAAACAATTCAGGAAAAAAAGAAAAAAAATTGTCGAAGTTTTTGCACGCTTTTCAGAGAACGTGCTGTATTTCTGTAGACCACATCCCACCTCAGTTGTAGGTGCCAATTTTTGTGGTTGCATCTTTTTTTATCTTTGTTCAGAGAAAAATATAAAAAAATAGTGAAAAAATAAAAAATTTTGATTCCTACCGGTGCCTTTTGGAAAATTCTAGGAAAAATTCAAGAAAAAGGAAAAATCTGGACTATTTGCTTGTTCTATGAGTTCTCTCCATCGTCCTTTGTTTTCACCTTGTTGCGCTACGTCTCGACACGTCTTAGCCAGCACTTGTGATTTGTACTTTGGATCCGGATTGAACAATAACTAATCTGCATTCGTTAATTGCTAATCCTTGCTGTCATATTGTGTGCCTACCCATAGCTCCACATATTCTTCTGTCAGCACTGGTTCATCTTGCAACTATTACCCACACTCAACAACAGATTGTTTCACCGCTTTGGCTTTGCCCTGTTCGGTTTCATCAAAATTGCCAAAAAAAATTCAGGAAAAAAAAGAAAAAAATTGTCAAAGTTTTTGCACGCATTTCATAGAACGTGCTGTATTTCTGTAGACCACATCCCACCTCAGTTGCAGGTGCCAATTTTTGTGGTTGCATCTTTTTTTGTCCTCGTTCAGAGAAAAATATAAAAAATAGTGAAAAAATAAAAAAAATTTGATTCCTACTGGTGCCTTTTGGAAAATTCCGGGAAAAATTCAGGAAAAGGAAAAATCTGGATTATTTGCTTGTTCTGTGAGTTCTCTCCATCGTCCTTTGTTTTCACCTTGTTGCGCTACGTCTCGACACGTCTTAGCCAGCACTTGTGATTTGTACTTTGGATCCGGATTGAACAATCACTAATCTGCATTCATTAATTGCTAATCCTTGCTGTCATATTGTGTGCCTACCCATAGCTCCACATATTCTTCTGTGAGCACAAGTTCATCTTGCAACTATTACCCACGCTCAACAACAGATTATTTCACCACTTTGGCTTTGCCCTGTTTGGTTTCATCAAAATTGCTAAAAAAAATTCAGGAAAAAAAAGGAAAAAAATTGTCAAAGTTTTTGCACGCTTTTCAGAGAATGTGTTGTATTTCTGTAGACCACATCCCACCTCAGTTGTAGGTGCCAATTATTGTGGTTACATCTTTTTTTATCCTTGTTCAGAGAAAAATATAAAACAATAGTGAAAAAATAAAAAAAATTTGATTCATACGGGTGTCTTTTAAAAAATTCCATGAAAAATTTAGGAAAAAGGAAAAATCTGGACTATTTGCTTGTTCTGTGAGTTCTTTCCATCGTCCTTTGTTTTCACCTTGTTGCGCTACATCTCGACACGTCTTAGCCAGCACCTATGGTTTGTACTTTGGATCCGAATTGAACAATCGCTAATCTACATTCGTTAATGGCTAATCCTTGCTGTCATTTTGTGTGCCTACCCATAGCTCTACATATTCTTCTGTCAGCACAGGTTCATCTTGCAACTGTTACCCTTCCTCAACAACAGATTGTTTCACCACTTTGGCTTTGCCCTGTTTGGTTTCATCAAAATTGCCGAAAAAATTTTAGGAAAATAAAAAAAATCTCAAAGTTTTTGCACGCTTTTCAGAGAACGTGATGTATTTCTGTAGACCACATCCCACCTCAGTTGTAGGTGCCAATTTTTGTGCTTGCATCTTTTTTTATCCTTGTTCAGAGAAAAATATAAAAAAATAGTGAAAAATAAAAAAATTGATTCCTACTAGTGTCTTTTGGAAAATTCCGGGGAAAATTCAGGAAAAAAGAAAAATCCGGACTATTTGCTTGTTCTGTGAGTTCTTTCCATCGTCCTTTGTTTTCACCTTGTTGCGCTACATCTCGACATGTCTTAGCCAGCACCTGTGGTTTGTACTTTGGATCCGAATTGAACAATCGCTAATCTACATTTGTTAATGGCTAATCCTTGCTGTCATTTTGTGTGCCTACCCATAGCTCCACATATTCTTCTGTCAGCACTGGTTCATCTTGCAACTGTTACCCACACTCAACAACAGATTGTTTCACCACTTTGGCTTTGCCCTGTTTGGTTTCACCAAAATTGCCAAAAAAATCTGAAAAATAAAGAAAAAAATTGTCAAAGTTTTTGCATCATTTTTCAGAGAACGTGCTGTATTTCTGTAGAGCACAAGCGACCTCATTTGTAGGTGCCAATTTTTGTGATTGCTTCTTTTTTTATCCTTGTTTAGTGAAAAATATAAAAAAAATAGTGAAAAAATAAAAAATTTTGATTCCTACCCATGCCTTTTGGAAAATTCTGGGGAAAATTCAGGAAAAAGGAAAAATCTGGACTATTTGCTTGTTCTGTGAGTTCTTTCCATCGTCCTTTGTTTTCACCTTGTTGCGCTACGTCTCGACACGTCTTAGGCAGCACGTGTGATTTGTACTTTGGATCTGGATTGAACAATCGCTAATCTGCATTCGTTAATTGCTAATCCTTGCTGTCATATTTTGTGCCTACCCATAGCTCCACATATTCTTCTGTCAGCACATGTTCATCTCGCAACTGTTACCCATGCTCAACAACAGATTGTTTCACCACTTTGGCTTTGCCCTGTTTGGTTTCATCAAAATTGCCAAAAAAAATTTAGGAAAAAAAAGAAAAAAATTGTCAAAGTTTTTGCACGCTTTTCAGAGAACGTATTGTATTTCTGTAGACCATATCCCACCTCAGTTGTAGGTGCCAATTTTTGTGGTTACATCTTTTTTATCCTTGTTCAGAGAAAAATATAAAAAAATAGTGAAAAAATAAAAAAAATTGATTTCTACTAGTGCCTTTCGGAAAATTTCGGGGAAAACTTAGGAAAAACGAAAAATCTAGACTATTTGCTTGTTCTGTGAGTTCTTTCCATCGTCCTTTGTTTTCACCTTGTTGCGCTACGTCTCGACACGTCTTAGCCAGCACCTGTGATTTGTACTTTGGATCCGGATTGAACAATCGCTAATCTACATTCGTTAATTGCTAATCCTTGCTGTCATTTTGTGTGCCTACCCATAGCTCCAGCTATTCTTCTGTCAGCACATGTTTATCTTGCAACTGTTACCCACGCTCAACAACAGATTGCTTCACCACTTTGGCTATGCCCTGTTTGGTTTCATCAAAATTGCCAAAAAAATCACGAAAATAAAGAAAAAAAATTATCAAAGTTTTGCATGCTTTTCAGAGAACGTGATGTATTTCTGTAGACCACATCCCACCTCAGTTGTAGGTGCCAATTTTTGTAGTTGCATCTTTTTTTATCCTTGTTCAGAGAAAAATATAAAAAAATAGTGAAAAATAAAAAAATTGATTCCTACTAGTGCCTTTTGGAAAATTCTGGGGAAAATTCAGGAAAAAGGTAAAATCTAACTATTTGCTTGTTCTGTGAGTTCTTTCCATCGTCCTTTGTTTTCACCTTATTGCTCTACGTCTCGACACATCTTAGCTAGCACCTGTGATTTGTACTTTGGATCCGAATTGAACAATCACTAATCTGCATTCGTTAATTGCTAATCCTTGCTGTCATATTGCGTGCCTACACATAGCTCCACATATTCTTCTGTCAGCACATGTTTATCTTGCAACTGTTACCCACGCTCAACAACAGATTGTTTCACCACTTTGGCTTTGCCCTGTTTGGTCTCATCAAAATTGCCAAAAACAATTCAGGAAAAAAAAGAAAAAAAATTGTCGAAGTTTTTGCACGCTTTTCAGAGAACGTGCTGTATTTCTGTAGACCACATCCCACCTCAGTTGTAGGTGCCAATTTTTGTGGTTGCATCTTTTTTTATCTTTGTTCAGAGAAAAATATAAAAAAATAGTGAAAAAATAAAAAAAATTTGATTCCTACCGGTGCCTTTTGGAAAATTCTAGGAAAAATTCAAGAAAAAGGAAAAATCTGGACTATTTGCTTGTTCTATGAGTTCTCTCCATCGTCCTTTGTTTTCACCTTGTTGCGCTACGTCTCGACACGTCTTAGCCAGCACTTGTGATTTGTACTTTGGATCCGGATTGAACAATAACTAATCTGCATTCGTTAATTGCTAATCCTTGCTGTCATATTGTGTGCCTACCCATAGCTCCACATATTCTTCTGTCAGCACTGGTTCATCTTGCAACTGTTACCCACACTCAACAACAGATTGTTTCACCGCTTTGGCTTTGCCCTGTTCGGTTTCATCAAAATTGCCAAAAAAAATTCAGGAAAAAAAAGAAAAAAATTGTCAAAGTTTTTGCACGCTTTTCATAGAACGTGCTGTATTTCTATAGACCACATCCCACCTCAGTTGCAGGTGCCAATTTTTGTGGTTGCATCTTTTTTTGTCCTCGTTCAGAGAAAAATATAAAAAATAGTGAAAAAATAAAAAAAATTTGATTCCTACTGGTGCCTTTTGGAAAATTCCGGGAAAAATTCAGGAAAAAGGAAAAATCTGGATTATTTGCTTGTTCTGTGAGTTCTCTCCATCGTCCTTTGTTTTCACCTTGTTGCGCTACGTCTCGACACGTCTTAGCCAGCACTTGTGATTTGTACTTTGGATCCGGATTGAACAATCACTAATCTGCATTCATTAATTGCTAATCCTTGCTGTCATATTGTGTGCCTACCCATAGCTCCACATATTCTTCTGTGAGCACAAGTTCATCTTGCAACTATTACCCACGCTCAACAACAGATTATTTCACCACTTTGGCTTTGCCCTGTTTGGTTTCATCAAAATTGCCAAAAAAAATTCAGGAAAAAAAAGAAAAAAATTGTCAAAGTTTTTGCACGCTTTTCAGAGAACGTGTTGTATTTCTATAGACCACATCCCACCTCAGTTGTAGGTGCCAATTTTTGTGGTTACATCTTTTTTTATCCTTGTTCAGAGAAAAATATAAAACAATAGTGAAAAAATAAAAAAAAATTGATTCATACGGGTGTCTTTTGGAAAATTCCAGGAAAAATTTAGGAAAAAGGAAAAATCTAGACTATTTGCTTGTTCTGTGAGTTCTTTCCATCGTCCTTTGTTTTCACCTTATTGCTCTACGTCTCGACACGTCTTAGCCAGCACCTGTGATTTGTACTTTGGATCCGGATTGAGCAATCACTAATCTGCATTCGTTAATTGCTAATCCTTGTTGTCATATTGTGTGCCTACCCATAGCTCCACATATTCTTCTATCAGCACAGGTTCATCTTGCAACTATTACCCACGCTCAACAACAGATTGTTTCACCACTTTGGGTTTGCCCTGTTCGGTTTCATCAAAATTGCCGAAAAAATTTCAAGAAAATAAAAAAAATGTCAAAGTTTTTGCACGCTTTTTAGAGAACGTGCTGTATTTCTGTAGACCACATCCCCCCTCAGTTGTAGGTGCCAATTTTTGTGGTTGCATCTTTTCTGATCCTTGTTCAGAGAAAAATATAAAAAATAGTGAAAAAATAAAAGAATTTTGATTCCTACTAGTGTCTTTTGGAAAATTGCGGGGAATATTCAGAAAAAATGAAAAATCCGGACTATTTGCTTGTTCTGCGAGTTCTTTCCATCGTCCTTTGTTTTCACCATGTTGCGCTACATCTCGACACATCTTAGCCAGCACCTGTGATTTGTACTTTGGATCCGGATTGAACAATCACAAATCTATATTCGTTAATTGCTAATCCTAGCTGTCATATTGTGTGCCTACCCATAGCTCCACATATTCTTCTGTCAGCACAGGTCATCTTAAAACTGTTACCCACGCTCAACAACAGATTGTTTCACCACTTTGGCTTTGCCCCTATTTGGTTTCATCAAAATTGCCAAAAAAAAGTCAGTAAAATAAAGAAAAAAAATTGTCAAAATTTTTGCACGCTTTTAAGAGAACGTGCTGTATTTCTGTAGAGCACATCCCACCTCAGTTGTAGGTGCCAATTTTTGTGGTTGCATCTTTTTTTATCCTTGTTCAGAGAAAAATATAAAAATAGTGAAAAAATAAAAAAAATTTGATTCCTACTAGTGCCTTTTGGAAAATTGTGGGGAATATTCAGGAAAAGGAAAAATCTGGACTATTTGCTTGTTCTGTAAGTTCTTTCCATCGTCCTTTGTTTTCACCTTGTTGCGCTATATCTCGATGCGTCTTAGCCAGCACCTGTGATTTGTACTTTGGATCCGGATTGAACAATCGCTAATCTACATTCGTTAATTGCTAATCCTTGCTGTCATTTTGTGTGCCTACCCATAGCTCCACATATTCTTCTGTCAGCACTGGTTCATCTTGCAACTGTTACCCACACTCAACAACAGATTGCTTCACCACTTTGGCTATGCCCTGTTTGGTTTCATCAAAATTGCCAAAAAAAAATCACGAAAATAAAGAAAAAAAATTATCAAAGTTTTGCATGCTTTTCAGAGAACGTGATGTATTTCTGTAGACCACATCCCACCTCAGTTGTAGGTGCCAATTTTTGTGGTCGCATCTTTTTTTATCCTTGTTCAGAGAAAAATATAAAAAAATTGTGAAAAAAATTTAAAAAAATTGATTCCTACTAGTGCCTTTTGGAAAATTGCGGGGAAAATTCAGGAAAAAGGAAAAATCCAGACTATTTGCTTGTTCTGTGAGTTCTTTCCATCGTCCTTTGTTTTCACCTTGTTGCGCTACGTCTCGACACATCTTAGCCAGCACCTGTGATTTGTACTTTTGACACAGATTGAACAATTGCTAATCTGCATTCGTTAATTGGTAATCCTTGCTGTCATATTGTGTTCCTACCCATAGCTCCACATATTCTTCTGTCTGCACAGGTTCATCTTGCAGCTATTACCCACGCTCAACAACTGATTGTTTCACCACTTTGGTTTTGCCCTGTTTGGTTTCATCAAAATTGCCAAAAAAATCAGAAAAATAAAGAAAAAAATTGTCAAAGTTTTTGCACGCTTTTCAGAGAACGTGCTGTATTTCTGTAGACCACATCCCACCTCAGTTGTAGGTGCCAATTTTTGTGGTTGCATCTTTTTTTCTCTTTGTTCAGAGAAAAATATAAAAAAATAGTGAAAAAATAAAAAATATTTGATTCCTACCGGTGCCTTTTGGAAAATTCCGGGAATAATTCAAGAAAAAGGAAAAATCTAGACTATTTGCTTGTTCTGTGAGTTCTCTCCATCGTCCTTTGTTTTCACCTTGTTGCGCTACGTCTCGACACGTCTTAGCCAGCACCTGTGATTTGTACTTTGGATCCGGATTGAACAATCACTAATCTGCATTCGTTAATTGCTAAGCCTTGCTGTCATAATGTGTGCCTACCCATAGCTCCACATATTCTTCTATGAGCACAGGTTCATCTTGCAACTATTACCCACGCTCAACAACAGATTATTTCACCACTTTGGCTTTACCCTATTTGGTTTCATCAAAATTGCCAAAAAAAATTCAAGAAAAAAAAAGAAAAAAATTATCAAAGTTTTTGCACGCTTTTTAGAAAACGTGCTGTATTTCTGTAGACCACATCCCACCACAGTTGTAGGTGCCAATTTTTGTGGTTACATCTTGTTTTATCCTTGTTCAAATAAAAATATAAAAAAATAGTGAAAAAATAAAAATTTTTTGATTCGTACGGGTGTCTTTTGGAAAATTCCAGGAAAAATTCAGGAAAAAGGAAAAATCTGGATTATTTGCTTGTTCTGTGAGTTCTCTCCATCATCCTTTGTTTTCACCTTGTTGCGCTACGTCTCGACACGTCTTAGCCAGCACCTGTGATTTGTACTTTGGATCCGGATTGAACAATCACTAATCTGCATTCGTTAATTGCTAATCCTTGCTTTCATATTGTGTGCCTACCCATAGCTCCACATATTCTTCTGTCAGCACTGGTTCATCATGCAACAGTTACCCACACTCAACAACAGATTGTTTCAACACTTTGGCTTTGCCCTGTTTGGTTTCATCAAAATTGCCAAAAAAATTCAGGAAAAAAAAGAAAAAAATAGTCAAAGTTTTTGCACGCTTTTTGGAGAACGTGCTGTATTTCTGTAGACCACATCCCACCTCAGTTGTAGGTGCCAATTTTTGTGGTTGCATCTTTTTTTATCTTTGTTCAAAGAAAAATATAAAAAAATAGTGAAAAAATAAAAAAAAATTGATTCCTACCGGTGCCTTTTGTAAAATTCCGAGAAAAATTCAGGAAAAGGGAAAAATCTGGACTATTTGCTTGTTCTGTGAGTTCTCTCCATCGTCCTTTGTTTTCACCTTATTGCGCTACGTCTCGACACGTCTTAGCCAGCACCTGTGATTTGTACTTTGGATCCGGATTGAGCAATCACTAATCTGCATTCGTTAATTGCTAATCCTTGTTGTCATATTGTGTGCCTACCCATAGCTCCACATATTCTTCTATCAGCACAGGTTCATCTTGCAACTATTACCCACGCTCAACAACAGATTGTTTCACCACTTTGGGTTTGCCCTGTTCGGTTTCATCAAAATTGCCGAAAAAATTTCAAGAAAATAAAAAAAATGTCAAAGTTTTTGCACGCTTTTTAGAGAACGTGCTGTATTTCTGTAGACCACATCCCCCCTCAGTTGTAGGTGCCAATTTTTGTGGTTGCATCTTTTCTGATCCTTGTTCAGAGAAAAATATAAAAAATAGTGAAAAAATAAAAGAATTTTGATTCCTACTAGTGTCTTTTGGAAAATTGCAGGGAATATTCAGAAAAAATGAAAAATCCGGACTATTTGCTTGTTCTGCGAGTTCTTTCCATCGTCCTTTGTTTTCACCATGTTGCGCTACATCTCGACACATCTTAGCCAGCACCTGTGATTTGTACTTTGGATCCGGATTGAACAATCACAAATCTATATTCGTTAATTGCTAATCCTAGCTGTCATATTGTGTGCCTACCCATAGCTCCACATATTCTTCTGTCAGCACAGGTCATCTTAAAACTGTTACCCACGCTCAACAACAGATTGTTTCACCACTTTGGCTTTGCCCCTATTTGGTTTCATCAAAATTGCCAAAAAAAAGTCAGTAAAATAAAGAAAAAAATTGTCAAAATTTTTGCACGCTTTTAAGAGAACGTGTTGTATTTCTGTAGAGCACATCCCACCTCAGTTGTAGGTGCCAATTTTTGTGGTTGCATCTTTTTTTATCCTTGTTCAGAGAAAAATATAAAAATAGTGAAAAAATAAAAAAATTTTGATTCCTACTAGTGCCTTTTGGAAAATTGTGGGGAATATTCAGGAAAAGGAAAAATCTGGACTATTTGCTTGTTCTGTAAGTTCTTTCCATCGTCCTTTGTTTTCACCTTGTTGCGCTATATCTCGATGCGTCTTAGCCAGCACCTGTGATTTGTACTTTGGATCCGGATTGAACAATCGCTAATCTACATTCGTTAATTGCTAATCCTTGCTATCATTTTGTGTGCCTACCCATAGCTCCACATATTCTTCTGTCAGCACTGGTTCATCTTGCAACTGTTACCCACACTCAACAACAGATTGCTTCACCACTTTGGCTATGCCCTGTTTGGTTTCATCAAAATTGCCAAAAAAAAATCACCAAAATAAAGAAAAAAAATTATCAAAGTTTTGCATGCTTTTCAGAGAACGTGATGTATTTCTGTAGACCACATCCCACCTCAGTTGTAGGTGCCAATTTTTGTGGTCGCATCTTTTTTTATCCTTGTTCAGAGAAAAATATAAAAAAATTGTGAAAAAAATTTAAAAAAATTGATTCCTACTAGTGCCTTTTGGAAAATTGCGGGGAAAATTCAGGAAAAAGGAAAAATCCAGACTATTTGCTTGTTCTGTGAGTTCTTTCCATCGTCCTTTGTTTTCACCTTGTTGCGCTACGTCTCAACACATCTTAGCCAGCACCTGTGATTTGTACTTTTGACACAGATTGAACAATTGCTAATCTGCATTCGTTAATTGGTAATCCTTGCTGTCATATTGTGTTCCTACCCATAGCTCCACATATTCTTCTGTCTGCACAGGTTCATCTTGCAGCTATTACCCACGCTCAACAACTGATTGTTTCACCACTTTGGTTTTGCCCTGTTTGGTTTCATCAAAATTGCCAAAAAAATCAGAAAAATAAAGAAAAAAATTGTCAAAGTTTTTGCACGCTTTTTCAGAGAACGTGTTGTATTTCTGTAGACCACATCCCACCTCAGTTGTAGGTGCCAATTTTTGTGGTTGCATCTTTTTTTCTCTTTGTTCAGAGAAAAATATAAAAAAATAGTGAAAAAATAAAAAATATTTGATTCCTACCGGTGCCTTTTGGAAAATTCCGGGAATAATTCAAGAAAAAGGAAAAATCTAGACTATTTGCTTGTTCTGTGAGTTCTCTCCATCGTCCTTTGTTTTCACCTTGTTGCGCTACGTCTCGACACGTCTTAGCCAGCACCTGTGATTTGTACTTTGGATCCGGATTGAACAATCACTAATCTGCATTCGTTAATTGCTAAGCCTTGCTGTCATAATGTGTGCCTACCCATAGCTCCACATATTCTTCTATGAGCACAGGTTCATCTTGCAACTATTACCCACGCTCAACAACAGATTATTTCACCACTTTGGCTTTACCCTATTTGGTTTCATCAAAATTGCCAAAAAAAATTCAAGAAAAAAAAAGAAAAAAATTATCAAAGTTTTTGCACGCTTTTTAGAAAACGTGCTGTATTTCTGTAGACCACATCCCACCACAGTTGTAGGTGCCAATTTTTGTGGTTACATCTTTTTTTATCCTTGTTCAAATAAAAATATAAAAAAATAGTGAAAAAATAAAAATTTTTTGATTCGTACGGGTGTCTTTTGGAAAATTCCAGGAAAAATTCAGGAAAAAGGAAAAATCTGGATTATTTGCTTGTTCTGTGAGTTCTCTCCATCGTCCTTTGTTTTCACCTTGTTGCGCTACGTCTCGACACGTCTTAGCCAGCACCTGTGATTTGTACTTTGGATCCGGATTGGACAATCACTAATCTGCATTCGTTAATTGCTAATCCTTGCTTTCATATTGTGTGCCTACCCATAGCTCCACATATTCTTCTGTCTGCACTGGTTCATCTTGCAACAGTTACCCACACTCAACAACAGATTGTTTCAACACTTTGGCTTTGCCCTGTTTGGTTTCATCAAAATTGCCAAAAAAAATTCAGGAAAAAAAAGAAAAAAATAGTCAAAGTTTTTGCACGCTTTTTGGAGAACGTGCTGTATTTCTGTAGACCACATCCCACCTCAGTTGTAGGTGCCAATTTTTATGGTTGCATCTTTTTTTATCTTTGTTCAAAGAAAAATATAAAAAAATAGTGAAAAAATAAAAAAAAATTGATTCCTACCGGTGCCTTTTGGAAAATTCCGAGAAAAATTCAGGAAAAGGGAAAAATCTGGACTATTTGCTTGTTCTGTGAGTTCTCTCCATCGTCCTTTGTTTTCACCTTATTGCGCTACGTCTCGACACTTCTTAGCCAGCACCTGTGATTTGTACTTTGGATCCAGATTGAACAATCACTAATCTGCATTCGTTAATTGCTAATCCTTGTTGTCATATTGTGTGCCTACCCATAGCTCCACATATTCTTCTGTTAGCACTGGTTCATCATGCAACAGTTACCCACACTCAACAACAGATTGTTTCACCACTTTGGCTTTGCCCTGTTTGGTTTCATCAAAATTGCCAAAAAAATTCATGAAAATAAAGAAAAAAATTGTCAAATTTTTTGCACGCTTTTCAGAGAACATGCTGTATTTCTATAGACCACATCCCACCTCAGTTGTAGGTGCCAATTTTTGTGGTTGCATCTTTTTTTATCCTTGTTCAGAGAAAAATATAAAAAAATTGTGAAAAAATTAAAAAAAAATTGATTCCTACTAGTGCCTTTTCGAAAATTGCGGGGAAAATTCAGGAAAAAGGAAAAATCTGGACTATTTGCTTGTTCTGTAAGTTCTTTCCATCGTCCTTTGTTTTCACCTTGTTGCGCTACGTCTCGACACGTCTTAGCCAACACCTGTGATTTGTACTTTGGACATGGATTGAACAATCGCTAATCTGCATTCGTTAATTGCTAATCCTTGCTGTCATATTGTGTTCCTACCCATAGCTCCACATATTCTTCTGTCAGCACAGGTTCATCTTGCAACTATTACCCACGCTCAACAACAGATTGTTTCACCACTTTGGTTTTGCCCTGTTTGGTTTCATCAAAATTGCCCAAAAAATCAGAAAAATAAAGAAAAAAAATTGTCAAAGTTTTTGCACACTTTTCAGAGAACGTGCTGTATTTCTATAGACCACATCCGACCTCATTTGTAGGTACAATTTTTGTGGTTGCATCTTTTTTTATCCTTGTTCAGTGAGAAATATTAAAAAAATAGTGAAAAAATAAAAAAAATTGATTCCTACTAGTGCCTTTTGGAAAATTCTGAGGAAAATTCAGGAAAAAGGAAAAAATCTAGACTATTTGCTTGTTCTGTGAGTTCTTTCCATCTCCTTTGTTTTCACCTTGTTGCGCTACGTCTCGACACGTCTTAGGTAGCACCTGTGATTTGTACTTTGGATCTGGATTGAACAATCACTAATCTGCATTCGTTAATTGCTAATCCTTGCTGTCATATTGTGTTCCTACCCATAGCTCCACATATTCTTCTGTCTACACAGGTTCATCTTGCAACTATTACCCACGCTCAACAACAGATTGTTTCACCACTTTGGTTTTGCCCTGTTTGGTTTCATCAAAATTCCCAAAAAAAATCAGAAAAATAAAGAAAAAAAATTATCAAAGTTTTTGCACGCTTTTCAGAGAACGTGTTGTATTTCTGTAGACCACATCCCACCTCTGTTGTAGGTGCTAATTTTTGTGGTTGCATCTTTTTTTATCTTTGTTCAGAGAAAAATATAAAAAAAATTGTGAAAAAATAAAAAAAATTTGATTCCTACCGGTGCCTTTTGGAAAATTTCGGGAAAAATTCAGGTAAAAGGAAAAATCCGGACTATTTGCTTGTTCTGTGAGTTCTCTCCATCGTCCTTTGTTTTCAACTTATTGCGCTACGTCTCGACACGTCTTAGCCAGCACCTGTGATTTGTACTTTGGATCCGGATTGAACAATCACTAATCTGCATTTGTTAATTGCTAATCCTTGCTATCATATTGTGTGCCTACCCAAAGCTCCACATATTCTTCTGTCAGCACTGGTTCATCTTGCAACTGTTACCCACACTCAACAACAGATTGTTTCACCACTTTGGCTTTGGCCTGTTTGGTTTCATCAAAATTGCCAAAAAATTTCAGAAAAAAAAGAAAAATATTGTCAAAGTTTTTGCACGCTTTTTAGAGCACGTGCTGTATTTCTGTAGACCACATCCCACCTCAGTTGCAGGTGCCAATTTTTGTGGTTGCATCTGTTTTTATCCTTGTTGATGGAAAAATATAAAAAAAATAGTGAAAAAGTAAAAAAATTTTGATCCCTACTGGTGCCTTTTGGAAAATTCCGGGAAAAATTCAGGAAAAAGGAAAAATCTAGACTATTTGCTTGTTCTGTGAGTTCTCTCCATCGTCCTTTGTTTTCACCTTGTTGCGCTACGTCTCGACACGTCTTAGCTAGCACCTGTGATTTGTACTTTGGATCCGGATTGAACAATCACTAATCTGCCTTAGTTAATTGGTAATCCTTGCTGTCATATTGTGTGCCTACCCATAGCTCCACATATTCTTCTGTGAGCATAGGTTCATCTTGCAACTATTACCCACGCTCAACAACAGATTGTTTCAGAGAACGTGCTGTATTTCTGTAGACCACATCCCACCTCAGTTGTAGGTGCCAATTTTTGTGGTTGCATATTTTTTGATCCTTGTTCAGAGAAAATATAAAAAATAGTGAAAAAATAAAAAAAATTATTCCTACTAGTGCCTTTTGGAAAATTGCGGGGAAAATTCAGGAAAAAGGAAAATTTTGGACTATTTGCATGTTCTGTGAGTTCTTTCCATCGTCCTTTGTTTTCACCTTGTTGCGTTACATCTCGACACGTCTTAGCCAGCACCTGTGATTTGTACTTTGGATCCGGATTGAACAATCGCTAATCTACATTCGTTAATTACTAATCCTTGTTGTCATATTGTGTGCCTACCCATAGCTCCACATATTCTTCTATCAGCACAGGTTCATCTTGCAACTGTTACCCACGCTCAACAACAGACTGTTTCACCACTTTGGCTTTGTCCTGTTTGGTTTCATCAAAATTGCCAAAAAATTCAGGAAAATAAAGAAAAAAATTGTCAAAGTTTTTGCTCACTTTTCAGAGAACGTGATGTATTTCTGTAGACCACATCCCACCTCAGTTTAGGTGCCAATTTTTATAGTTGCATCTTTTTTGATCCTTGTTCTGAGAAAAATATAAAAAAATTGTGAAAAAATTAAAAAAAATTGATTCCTGCTAGTGCCTTTTGGAAAATAGCGGGGAAAATTCAGGAAAAAGGAAAAATCTGGACTATTTGATTGTTCTGTAAGTTCTTTCCATCGTCCTTTGTTTTCACCTTGTTGCGCTACGTCTCGACACGTCTTAGCCAACACCTGTGATTTGTACTTTGGACACGGATTGAACAATCGCTAATCTGCATTCGTTAATTGCTAATCCTTGCTGTCATATTGTGTTCCTACCCATAGCTCCACATATTCTTCTGTCAGCACAGGTTCATCTTGCAACTATTACCCACGCTCAACAACAGATTGTTTCACCACTTTGGTTTTGCCCTGTTTGGTTTCATCAAAATTGCCCAAAAAATCAGAAAAATAAAGAAAAAAAAATTGTCAAAGTTTTTGCACACTTTTCAGAGAACGTGCTGTATTTCTATAGACCACATCCGACCTCATTTGTAGGTACAATTTTTGTGGTTGCATCTTTTTTTATCCTTGTTCAGTGAGAAATATTAAAAAAATAGTGAAAAAATAAAAAAAATTGATTCCTACTAGTGCCTTTTGGAAAATTCTGAGGAAAATTCAGGAAAAAGGAAAAAATCTAGACTATTTGCTTGTTCTGTGAGTTCTTTCCATCTCCTTTGTTTTCACCTTGTTGCGCTACGTCTCGACACGTCTTAGGTAGCACCTGTGATTTGTACTTTGGATCTGGATTGAACAATCACTAATCTGCATTCGTTAATTGCTAATCGTTGCTGTCATATTGTGTTCCTACCCATAGCTCCACATATTCTTCTGTCTACACAGGTTCATCTTGCAACTATTACCCACGCTCAACAACAGATTGTTTCACCACTTTGGTTTTGCCCTGTTTGGTTTCATCAAAATTCCCAAAAAAAATCAGAAAAATAAAGAAAAAAATTATCAAAGTTTTTGCACGCTTTTCAGAGAACGTGTTGTATTTCTGTAGACCACATCCCACCTCTGTTGTAGGTGCTAATTTTTGTGGTTGCATCTTTTTTTTATCTTTGTTCAGAGAAAAATATAAAAAAAATAGTGAAAAAATAAAAAAAATTTGATTCCTACCGGTGCCTTTTGGAAAATTTCAGGAAAAATTCAGGTAAAAGGAAAAATCCGGACTATTTGCTTGTTCTGTGAGTTCTCTCCATCGTCCTTTGTTTTCAACTTATTGCGCTACGTCTCGACACGTCTTAGCCAGCACCTGTGATTTGTAGTTTGGATCCGGATTGAACAATCACTAATCTGCTTTTGTTAATTGCTAATCCTTGCTATCATATTGTGTGCCTACCCAAAGCTCCACATATTCTTCTGTCAGCACTGGTTCATCTTGCAACTGTTACCCACACTCAACAACAGATTGTTTCACCACTTTGGCTTTGGCCTGTTTGGTTTCATCAAAATTGCCAAAAAATTTCAGAAAAAAAAGAAAAAAATTGTCAAAGTTTTTGCACGCTTTTCAGAGCACGTGCTGTATTTCTGTAGACCACATCCCACCTCAGTTGCAGGTGCCAATTTTTGTGGTTGCATCTGTTTTTATCCTTGTTGACAGAAAAATATAAAAAAAAATAGTGAAAAAATAAAAAAAATTTGATCCCTACTGGTGTCTTTTGGAAAATTCCAGGAAAAATTCAGGAAAAAGGAAAAATCTAGACTATTTGCTTGTTCTGTGAGTTCTCTCCATCGTCCTTTGTTTTCACCTTGTTGCGCTACGTCTCGACACGTCTTAGCTAGCACCTGTGATTTGTACTTTGGATCCGGATTGAACAATCACTAATCTGCCTTAGTTAATTGGTAATCCTTGCTGTCATATTATGTGCCTACCCATAGCTCCACATATTCTTCTGTGAGCACAGGTTCATCTTGCAACTATTACCCACGCTCAACAACAGATTGTTTCAGAGAACGTGCTGTATTTCTGTAGACCACATCCCACCTCAGTTGTAGGTGCCAATTTTTGTGGTTGCATATTTTTTGATCCTTGTTCAAAGAAAATATAAAAAATAGTGAAAAAATAAAAAAAATTATTCCTACTAGTGCCTTTTGGAAAATTGCGGGGAAAATTCAGGAAAAAGGAAAAATCTGGACTATTTGCATGTTCTGTGAGTTCTTTCCATCGCCCTTTGTTTTCACCTTGTTGCGTTACATCTCGACACGTCTTAGCCAGCACCTGTGATTTGTACTTTGGATCCGGATTGAACAATCGCTAATCTACATTCGTTAATTACTAATCCTTGTTGTCATATTGTGTGCCTACCCGTAGCTCCACATATTCTTCTATCAGCACAGGTTCATCTTGCAACTGTTACCCACGCTCAACAACAGACTGTTTCACCACTTTGGCTTTGTCCTGTTTGGTTTCATCAAAATTGCCAAAAAATTCAGGAAAATAAAGAAAAAAATTGTCAAAGTTTTTGCTCACTTTTCAGAGAACGTGATGTATTTCTGTAGACCACATCCCACCTCAGTTTAGGTGCCAATTTTTATAGTTGCATCTTTTTTTATCCTTGTTCTGAGAAAAATATAAAAAAATTGTGAAAAAATTAAAAAAAATTGATTCCTGCTAGTGCCTTTTGGAAAATAGCGGGGAAAATTCAGGAAAAAGGAAAAATCTGGACTATTTGATTGTTCTGTAAGTTCTTTCCATCGTCCTTTGTTTTCACCTTGTTGCGCTACGTCTCGACACGTCTTAGCCAACACCTGTGATTTGTACTTTGGACACGGATTGAACAATCGCTAATCTGCATTCGTTAATTGCTAATCCTTGCTGTCATATTGTGTTCCTACCCATAGCTCCACATATTCTTCTGTCAGCACAGGTTCATCTTGCAACTATTACCCACGCTCAACAACAGATTGTTTCACCACTTTGGTTTTGCCCTGTTTGGTTTCATCAAAATTGCCCAAAAAATCAGAAAAATAAAGAAAAAAAAATTGTCAAAGTTTTTGCACACTTTTCAGAGAACGTGCTGTATTTCTATAGACCACATCCGACCTCATTGTAGGTACAATTTTTGTGGTTGCATCTTTTTTTATCCTTGTTCAGTGAGAAATATTAAAAAAATAGTGAAAAAATAAAAAAAATTGATTCCTACTAGTGCCTTTTGGAAAATTCTGAGGAAAATTCAGGAAAAAGGAAAAAAATCTAGACTATTTGCTTGTTCTGTGAGTTCTTTCCATCTCCTTTGTTTTCACCTTGTTGCGCTACGTCTCGACACGTCTTAGGTAGCACCTGTGATTTGTACTTTGGATCTGGATTGAACAATCACTAATCTGCATTCGTTAATTGCTAATCCTTGCTGTCATATTGTGTTCCTACCCATAGCTCCACATATTCTTCTGTCTACACAGGTTCATCTTGCAACTATTACCCACGCTCAACAACAGATTGTTTCACCACTTTGATTTTGCCCTGTTTGGTTTCATCAAAATTCCCAAAAAAAATCAGAAAAATAAAGAAAAAAAATTATCAAAGTTTTTGCACGCTTTTCAGAGAACGTGTTGTATTTCTGTAGACCACATCCCACCTCTGTTGTAGGTGCTAATTTTTGTGGTTGCATCTTTTTTTTATCTTTGTTCAGAGAAAAATATAAAAAAAATAGTGAAAAAATAAAAAAAATTTGATTCCTACCGGTGCCTTTTGGAAAATTTCAGGAAAAATTCAGGTAAAATGAAAAATCCGGACTATTTGCTTGTTCTGTGAGTTCTCTCCATCGTCCTTTGTTTTCAACTTATTGCGCTACGTCTCGACACGTCTTAGCCAGCACCTGTGATTTGTAGTTTGGATCCGGATTGAACAATCACTAATCTGCTTTTGTTAATTGCTAATCCTTGCTATCATATTGTGTGCCTACCCAAAGCTCCACATATTCTTCTGTCAGCACTGGTTCATCTTGCAACTGTTACCCACACTCAACAACAGATTGTTTCACCACTTTGGCTTTGGCCTGTTTGGTTTCATCAAAATTGCCAAAAAATTTCAGAAAAAAAAGAAAAAAATTGTCAAAGTTTTTGCACGCTTTTCAGAGCACGTGCTGTATTTCTGTAGACCACATCCCACCTCAGTTGCAGGTGCCAATTTTTGTGGTTGCATCTGTTTTTATCCTTGTTGACAGAAAAATATAAAAAAAAATAGTGAAAAAATAAAAAAATTTTGATCCCTACTGGTGTCTTTTGGAAAATTCCAGGAAAAATTCAGGAAAAAGGAAAAATCTAGACTATTTGCTTGTTCTGTGAGTTCTCTCCATCGTCCTTTGTTTTCACCTTGTTGCGCTACGTCTCGACACGTCTTAGCTAGCACCTGTGATTTGTACTTTGGATCCGGATTGAACAATCACTAATCTGCCTTAGTTAATTGGTAATCCTTGCTGTCATATTATGTGCCTACCCATAGCTCCACATATTCTTCTGTGAGCACAGGTTCATCTTGCAACTATTACCCACGCTCAACAACAGATTGTTTCAGAGAACGTGCTGTATTTCTGTAGACCACATCCCACCTCAGTTGTAGGTGCCAATTTTTGTGGTTGCATATTTTTTGATCCTTGTTCAGAGAAAATATAAAAAATAGTGAAAAAATAAAAAAAATTATTCCTACTAGTGCCTTTTGGAAAATTGCGGGGAAAATTCAGGAAAAAGGAAAAATCTGGACTATTTGCATGTTCTATGAGTTCTTTCCATCGTCCTTTGTTTTCACCTTGTTGCGTTACATCTCGACACGTCTTAGCCAGCACCTGTGATTTGTACTTTGGATCCGGATTGAACAATCGCTAATCTACATTCGTTAATTACTAATCCTTGTTGTCATATTGTGTGCCTACCCATATCTCCACATATTCTTCTATCAGCACAGGTTCATCTTGCAACTGTTACCCACGCTCAACAACAGACTGTTTCACCACTTTGGCTTTGTCCTGTTTGGTTTCATCAAAATTGCCAAAAAATTCAGGAAAATAAAGAAAAAAATTGTCAAAGTTTTTGCTCACTTTTCAGAGAACGTGATGTATTTCTGTAGACCACATCCCACCTCAGTTTAGGTGCCAATTTTTATAGTTGCATCTTTTTTGATCCTTGTTCTGAGAAAAATATAAAAAAATTGTGAAAAAATTAAAAAAAATTGATTCCTGCTAGTGCCTTTTGGAAAATAGCGGGGAAAATTCAGGAAAAAGGAAAAATCTGGACTATTTGATTGTTCTGTAAGTTCTTTCCATCGTCCTTTGTTTTCACCTTGTTGCGCTACGTCTCGACACGTCTTAGCCAACACCTGTGATTTGCACTTTGGACACGGATTGAACAATCGCTCATCTGCATTCGTTAATTGCTAATCCTTGCTGTCATATTGTGTTCCTACCCATAGCTCCACATATTCTTCTGTCAGCACAGGTTCATCTTGCAACTATTACCCACGCTCAACAACAGATTGTTTCACCACTTTGGTTTTGCCCTGTTTGGTTTCATCAAAATTGCCCAAAAAATCAGAAAAATAAAGAAAAAAAAATTGTCAAAGTTTTTGCACACTTTTCAGAGAACGTGCTGTATTTCTATAGACCACATCCGACCTCATTTGTAGGTACAATTTTTGTGGTTGCATCTTTTTTTATCCTTGTTCAGTGAGAAATATTAAAAAAATAGTGAAAAAATAAAAAAAATTGATTCCTACTAGTGCCTTTTGGAAAATTCTGAGGAAAATTCAGGAAAAAGGAAAAAATCTAGACTATTTGCTTGTTCTGTGAGTTCTTTCCATCTCCTTTGTTTTCACCTTGTTGCGCTACGCCTCGACACGTCTTAGGTAGCACCTGTGATTTGTACTTTGGATCTGGATTGAACAATCACTAATCTGCAATCGTTAATTGCTAATCCTTGCTGTCATATTGTGTTCCTACCCATAGCTCCACATATTCTTCTGTCTACACAGGTTCATCTTGCAACTATTACCCACGCTCAACAACAGATTGTTTCACCACTTTGGTTTTGCCCTGTTTGGTTTCATCAAAATTCCCAAAAAAAATTAGAAAAATAAAGAAAAAAATTATCAAAGTTTTTGCACGCTTTTCAGAGAACGTGTTGTATTTCTGTAGACCACATCCCACCTCTGTTGTAGGTGCTAATTTTTGTGGTTGCATCTTTTTTTTATCTTTGTTCAGAGAAAAATATAAAAAAATAGTGAAAAAATAAAAAAAAAATTTGATTCCTACCGGTGCCTTTTGGAAAATTTCGGGAAAAATTCAGGTAAAAGGAAAAATCCGGACTATTTGCTTGTTCTGTGAGTTCTCTCCATCGTCCTTTGTTTTCAACTTATTGCGCTACGTCTCGACACGTCTTAGCCAGCACCTGTGATTTGTACTTTGGATCCGGATTGAACAATCACTAATCTGCATTTGTTAATTGCTAATCCTTGCTATCATATTGTGTGCCTACCCAAAGCTCCACATATTCTTCTGTCAGCACTGGTTCATCTTGCAACTGTTACCCACACTCAACAACAGATTGTTTCACCACTTTGGCTTTGGCCTGTTTGGTTTCATCAAAATTGCCAAAAAATTTCAGAAAAAAAAGAAAAAAATTGTCAAAGTTTTTGCACGCTTTTTAGAGCACGTGCTGTATTTCTGTAGACCACATCCCACCTCAGTTGCAGGTGCCAATTTTTGTGGTTGCATCTGTTTTTATCCTTGTTGATAGAAAAATATAAAAAAAATAGTGAAAAAATAAAAAAATTTTGATCCCTACTGGTGCCTTTTGGAAAATTCCGGGAAAAATTCAGGAAAAAGGAAAAATCTAGACTATTTGCTTGTTCTGTGAGTTCTCTCCATCGTCATTTGTTTTCACCTTGTTGCGCTACGTCTCGACACGTCTTAGCTAGCACCTGTGATTTGTACTTTGGATCCGGATTGAACAATCACTAATCTGCCTTAGTTAATGGGTAATCCTTGCTGTCATATTGTGTGCCTACCCATAGCTCCACATATTCTTCTGTGAGCACAGGTTCATCTTGCAACTATTACCCATGCTCAACAACAGATTGTTTCAGAGAACGTGCTGTATTTCTGTAGACCACATCCCACCTCAGTTGTAGGTGCCAATTTTTGTGGTTGCATATTTTTTGATCCTTGTTCAGAGAAAATATAAAAAATAGTGAAAAAATAAAAAAAATTTATTCCTACTAGTGCCTTTTGGAAAATTGCGGGGAAAATTCAGGAAAAAGGAAAAATCTGGACTATTTGCATGTTCTGTGAGTTCTTTCCATCGTCCTTTGTTTTCACCTTGTTGCGTTACATCTCGACACGTCTTAGCCAGCACCTGTGATTTGTACTTTGGATCCGGATTGAACAATCGCTAATCTACATTCGTTAATTACTAATCCTTGTTGTCATATTGTGTGCCTACCCATATCTCCACATATTCTTCTATCAGCACAGGTTCATCTTGCAACTGTTACCCACGCTCAACAACAGACTGTTTCACCACTTTGGCTTTGTCCTGTTTGGTTTCATCAAAATTGCCAAAAAATTCAGGAAAATAAAGAAAAAAATTGTCAAAGTTTTTGCTCACTTTTCAGAGAACGTGATGTATTTCTGTAGACCACATCCCACCTCAGTTTAGGTGCCAATTTTTATAGTTGCATCTTTTTTGATCCTTGTTCTGAGAAAAATATAAAAAAATTGTGAAAAAATTAAAAAAAATTGATTCCTGCTAGTGCCTTTTGGAAAATAGCGGGGAAAATTCAGGAAAAAGGAAAAATCTGGACTATTTGATTGTTCTGTAAGTTCTTTCCATCGTCCTTTGTTTTCACCTTGTTGCGCTACGTCTCGACACGTCTTAGCCAACACCTGTGATTTGCACTTTGGACACGGATTGAACAATCGCTCATCTGCATTCGTTAATTGCTAATCCTTGCTGTCATATTGTGTTCCTACCCATAGCTCCACATATTCTTCTGTCAGCACAGGTTCATCTTGCAACTATTACCCACGCTCAACAACAGATTGTTTCACCACTTTGGTTTTGCCCTGTTTGGTTTCATCAAAATTGCCCAAAAAATCAGAAAAATAAAGAAAAAAAAATTGTCAAAGTTTTTGCACACTTTTCAGAGAACGTGCTGTATTTCTATAGACCACATCCGACCTCATTTGTAGGTACAATTTTTGTGGTTGCATCTTTTTTTATCCTTGTTCAGTGAGAAATATCAAAAAAATAGTGAAAAAATAAAAAAAATTGATTCCTACTAGTGCCTTTTGGAAAATTCTGAGGAAAATTCAGGAAAAAGGAAAAAATCTAGACTATTTGCTTGTTCTGTGAGTTCTTTCCATCTCCTTTGTTTTCACCTTGTTGCGCTACGCCTCGACACGTCTTAGGTAGCACCTGTGATTTGTACTTTGGATCTGGATTGAACAATCACTAATCTGCAATCGTTAATTGCTAATCCTTGCTGTCATATTGTGTTCCTACCCATAGCTCTACATATTCTTCTGTCTACACAGGTTCATCTTGCAACTATTACCCACGCTCAACAACAGATTGTTTCACCACTTTGGTTTTGCCCTGTTTGGTTTCATCAAAATTCCCAAAAAAAATTAGAAAAATAAAGAAAAAAATTATCAAAGTTTTTGCACGCTTTTCAGAGAACGTGTTGTATTTCTGTAGACCACATCCCACCTCTGTTGTAGGTGCTAATTTTTTTGGTTGCATCTTTTTTTTATCTTTGTTCAGAGAAAAATATAAAAAAATAGTGAAAAAATAAAAAAAATTTGATTCCTACCGGTGCCTTTTGGAAAATTTCGGGAAAAATTCAGGTAAAAGGAAAAATCCGGACTATTTGCTTGTTCTGTGAGTTCTCTCCATCGTCCTTTGTTTTCAACTTATTGCGCTACGTCTCGACACGTCTTAGCCAGCACCTGTGATTTGTACTTTGGATCCGGATTGAACAATCACTAATCTGCATTTGTTAATTGCTAATCCTTGCTATCATATTGTGTGCCTACCCAAAGCTCCACATATTCTTCTGTCAGCACTGGTTCATCTTGCAACTGTTACCCACACTCAACAACAGATTGTTTCACCACTTTGGCTTTGGCCTGTTTGGTTTCATCAAAATTGCCAAAAAATTTCAGAAAAAAAAGAAAAAAATTGTCAAAGTTTTTGCACGCTTTTTAGAGCACGTGCTGTATTTCTGTAGACCACATCCCACCTCAGTTGCAGGTGCCAATTTTTGTGGTTGCATCTGTTTTTATCCTTGTTGATAGAAAAATATAAAAAAAATAGTGAAAAAATAAAAAAATTTTGATCCCTACTGGTGCCTTTTGGAAAATTCCGGGAAAAATTCAGGAAAAAGGAAAAATCTAGACTATTTGCTTGTTCTGTGAGTTCTCTCCATCGTCATTTGTTTTCACCTTGTTGCGCTACGTCTCGACACGTCTTAGCTAGCACCTGTGATTTGTACTTTGGATCCGGATTGAACAATCACTAATCTGCCTTAGTTAATGGGTAATCCTTGCTGTCATATTGTGTGCCTACCCATAGCTCCACATATTCTTCTGTGAGCACAGGTTCATCTTGCAACTATTACCCATGCTCAACAACAGATTGTTTCAGAGAACGTGCTGTATTTCTGTAGACCACATCCCACCTCAGTTGTAGGTGCCAATTTTTGTGGTTGCATATTTTTTGATCCTTGTTCAGAGAAAATATAAAAAATAGTGAAAAAATAAAAAAAAATTTATTCCTACTAGTGCCTTTTGGAAAATTGCGGGGAAAATTCAGGAAAAAGGAAAAATCTGGACTATTTGCATGTTCTGTGAGTTCTTTCCATCGTCCTTTGTTTTCACCTTGTTGCGTTACATCTCGACACGTCTTAGCCAGCACCTGTGATTTGTACTTTGGATCCGGATTGAACATTCGCTAATCTACATTCGTTAATTACTAATCCTTGTTGTCATACTGTGTGCCTACCCATAGCTCCACATATTCTTCTATCAGCACAGGTTTATCTTGCAACTGTTACCCACGCTCAACAACAGACTGTTTCACCACTTTGGCTTTGTCCTGTTTGGTTTCATCAAAATTGCCAAAAAATTCAGGAAAATAAAGAAAAAAATTGTCAAAGTTTTTGCTCACTTTTCAGAGAACGTGATGTATTTCTGTAGACCACATCCCACCTCAGTTGTAGGTGCCAATTTTTATAGTTGCATCTTTTTTGATCCTTGTTCTGAGAAAAATATAAAAAAATTGTGAAAAAATTAAAAAAATTGATTCCTGCTAGTGCCTTTTGGAAAATAGCGGGGAAAATTCAGGAAAAAGGAAAAATCCAGACTATTTGATTGTTCTGTAAGTTCTTTCCATCGTCCTTTGTTTTCACCTTGTTGCGCTACGTCTTGACACGTCTTAGCCAACACCTGTGATTTGTACTTTGGACACGGATTGAACAATCGCTAATCTGCATTCGTTAATTGCTAATCCTTGCTGTCATATTGTGTTCCTACCCATAGCTCCACATATTCTTCTGTCAGCACAGGTTCATCTTGCAACTATTACCCACGCTCAACAACAGATTGTTTCACCACTTTGGTTTTGCCCTATTTGGTTTCATCAAAATTGCCAAAAAAATCAGAAAAATAAAGAAAAAAAATTGTCAAAGTTTTTGCACACTTTTCAGAGAACGTGATGTATTTCTGTAGACCACATCCGACCTCATTTGTAGGTACAATTTTTGTGGTTGCATCTTTTTTTATCCTTGTTCAGTGAGAAATATTAATGTCACACCCTAAAATTTCTGATTTTGGGTTGTGCATAGAAAACACTAATTAAAATAAATGTTTTAATATTCGGATAAAATTTCCTAAGTTTAGTTTATGATAGCATCAATTAGTTATAAAAAATAATATCTTTCTTCTCCAGCACGTCTTTATCTTTTTCCGCAATCAATATTCCTTGTTTCTCATCTTAAGTTCTCGTTGGCAGTTTCCTAAAATCTTTTCTTTATAACATAAATTATTCCTTTCAGTTCCTCATGTGTCAATCAATCTCAGTGAACTCTTCGGGAATTGTTCTGGCTTTTTCTGGAGCTAGTTCACGCTTTTCTGCGAGCGTTATCTAATTTTTAGATGCTCCAAAATATCTATTCTTGAGCTCCAAATACTTTATTTGGGTTCCTCATGTTCCATAATGTCTCTGAAAAATTCCCTCAAATTTTCGGAGCTTTCGGAGTATTTTTCATGGCTTAAATAATAATTCTGGACTTTTCTGGAATTATTTTATCCATGAAATTAATTAATTCCGAAAATAATAAATACCTCATTTTCCACCAAAGCCTGTGTGCAATAATCCTAAATGCCCATTCATTTATTTACTAATGGGCTTTAATAATTAATTAGGCCTATTAGTAAAGATGGAGGGTGCAACGTCAATTAGCACCATATCGCTAGTTGACATAGAGGTGGAGAGTTTTTCTCCCAATATATACGCACCTACCCCATGGGCAAAGCACACTAAAAACTACCGTGGAGGAGCCCCTAGTTTGGGAATCTCTCGTGTAGTAAATCATATTTTTCTCATCCTTCTCTCGCCGTCGCTGTTGCCGTCGCTGTTGCCGTCGCTGTTGCCGTCGCTGTCGCCGCCGCTGTTTCTGCCGCCGCCGCTGTCGCCGCCGCTATTGCCGCCGCCGCCGCTGTCGCCGCCCGCCGCCGCTGTTGCCGCCGCCGCCGCTGTTGCCGTTCGCCGCCGCTGTTGTCGTTCGCCGCCGCTGTTGTTGTCCGCCGCCGCTGAGCTCGTATTGCGAGCCGCCGCTCGTAGCTCCGTCCACCCCTCGCCGATGCATCTACAGCTTGCGTTCCGGCGAACTTCCGACGAAGGTTCGGCGAGCTTTTCCGGCCACGTTTCTCATCTCCGGCGAATTCCGCTTCCACCCCGAGGTTCATCTCGATCATCTCTACGCCGTCATGTATTCCTTTCCGCGAATCCATCTTCTATTAATTATGTTTATTTGCTCCATGCATTTGTTTCCTTAACGTCAAGATGTGGGTCAGTTTCGTCTAGCCAGCTACATTGGATGGGGACACATCTAGCCGTTCCGGCCCTGTTCCATGGTCCTGCGCCCCTCGTCTTCTACATCGGTCGTCGCCCACGCGCCGTACTGAGCGTTGCTGTGACCGCCGTCGACAACTTCTTGAGGACCCGGCTGCTGGTTCTGTCGTACTCTCGACAGCACGGTTATGCTGATGGTCAGCACGTCATCCGTATCAAGCTCATGCCACAACAGATATCCTTGTAAGTCTCCTAGAGCACTAGCGATGTCTCTGCTGCGTGATTGACACTAATCCGACGATCACTTATCTTTTCGTTTTCCATCTTGTTTTCCAGATGTGTTTACCTGGCCGCTTCGTTATCGTAGCTAGCCCAAGCCAACACACGGCAATTGTGGTGGTCTGCTTACTACAGTTTCCCTTCTGTACAGCATACAACCATCTAGCGGCAATTCACGCAGTGCATGTGCATGCATATGTACGTATCTACTGTCCACCTGTGTTTTATTTAAGAGCACACTTTCATCATGTCAACACAGCTTGCTCTACCATACCGAAGCAAGGCAACTCTTACACACGTGCACTTCTCCAAATTCACAACTTATATATTCTAGCTCTGTTTTAACTCGTTTTTGCTGCGTTAGTTTCATATTGCTGTGATCTACGGCCTAGCAGTGACGCTTTATCATCCTACATGCTTATTTGTTTGTAATTAAATATTAATTAATCTATATGAAACTCGTTTTCTAATCTAAAAAAATAATAATACAGGCGTTATACTACGGTATTTGATATATAAATGTTAAATATAATTAATTACTAATATGATTAATTGCTAGTATAAACATGTTCCTAAATTATAATTTGCTTAGTTCAAACCCGTTGCATAGGATAAACTTGTTTAGGTGCTCTCACATGTCTTTTTATGCAAGGTTAAAGTTTAACTTGATTAAATAATATGACATGTGTCTATAATTAAAATGTTAATATTAACTTGGTTAATTTGCATGAAAATAGTTTTGTAATATAAAAGTAATATATGTTCATACTTCGGTGCTAAATACATGAATGTTAATGTGATTAATTGCTAACGAACACAAATGTATTTCTAAATTATAATTTGCTTACGGCATATACAATTAGGTTAAATGCTTTTACATGTTTATATCTTTTGCAATGATAAAGTTTAACTGAATTAGATTATATGATATTGTCTACAAACTAAACATGAGTAGTTTCAACATGGCTTTTGAATTAAATTATCTTTTGACTAATCTAGTTTTAATAACTCTTTACATTGTTTTGCTCAATTAAAATAAATCAAAGTATATTGGCCTTTTCTTAAATAGAATATTCTCGGTAGCTAGTCGCTTCTTTTTAACCGTAGCTCTGATTAGCGTGCTTTCCGCGTCTGTGTGTTCGTAGCAACGTGTAGGATCTCTTTAAAACCTTTTCACTTGCTATTTCTTATGTTCGGTGTACTGTCCTAATGGTAGTCTTGTTTGCTATGCATGGTTATGCTTGGATGCTTGTGTGGTGCTATATGATATTGTGTAGTCGGTGAGCTTTATGTGGTGATCAAGAAGCAATTATTGAGGTTTGGAATTGAAGAAGAATCTAAAGTTTAAGGCAAGTATAGCATGGGATCATCCTTGTTTCCTATTCACCTTTAATACACTTAATTCATGTGCATGTGTCTACCTTGTTACCCTTAAGGATATCCTAGCTTTTGTATCTTGTACCTTTGACACCGGTGGAACATTGCATTGGGTAGTATTTATGCTAGTGCTCAAGATAAATAACCATGATCTGTAACTTGACTAATGGTATATGCAATAAACATTTAAAAGATGCTTTATAGCAACATGACTCAAGAGGGCTAGAGCATTGGGCTGTTTTTATGGTGCTCTAGTTTCTCTCCTTAAGGACTTATCTGTAAGCGAACATCCGGGACTTACAGTACAGCTGTGAGGGCTACATGGCTCTGGCTTTAGTCATATAAGAGGACCTTTTCTAGCTTGTTAGTGGTTACCTTTAAGGCGCAAGAGGGGTTGTGTTCCGGGTTGGGTGTAGTGCGGCTCCTGTCCTTATGAGTATAGGCTGCGTGTCATTGTGCCATACGGAAGGGGGGCTCTACATTTGCAGGCCACAGAAACCTAGCGGCCCTAACTTGTTAGACGAACCTTTGAAAGACTTCATAGTGAACCCTGCCGACCTTCCTTGGTAGTGGGTCAAGAGGCTGATCACCTCGGGCGAAAGGGTAAATCACGACTCACAGTGAAAGTGTACAACCTCTGCAGAGTGTAAAACTGGTATATCAGCCGTGCTCACGGTCACGAGCGGCCTTGGACCCTTACAGAATAAATGAACACTGGTGATAATGTTAATATGGATGATATTGATGCTCATTAATGATTATTATTTCTTGCTATATATTATTCTCGTTTACATGATCATGAGGTTATTTGGGATTATGGTAAACTGGTTGCTACTCAATTGCTAAAAGATGACTCACTAAAAGCTATTGCAGTAAACTCGTGTCAAACCTTTTGAGCCTCATGAACCCCATGTTATATTTGTTGAGTTCGACATGGACTCACCCTTGCTATTTCCCCACACTCCAGTGTGTAGTGAGGTGTTGCTTAGAAGAAGGATGAAAATGTAGTGGAGTTTTCAGAAGACTTTCAGAAGTGCTTGGTATACGGAGCCCCCAGTCAGCCGTCCCTGAGAAGAATGGAGCCCGAGAAGAAGCTTAGTCACCGTTCCGCGATACTCTGATAGTTGTAAGTGTTAATATAGTAAGTATTCCGTTTTATATAAACATTGTTTTGATATCTCTATTCTGTTGTTGTATGTGTGGACTTCCTGGGCACACATATGACGAGCCTAGTTTTGTTCTTTACAAAACCGGGTGTGACAATTAAAAAAATAGTGAAAAAATAAAAAAAATTGATTCCTACTAGTGCCTTTTGGAAAATTCTGAGGAAAATTCAGGAAAAAGGAAAAAATCTAGACTATTTGCTTGTTCGGTGAGTTCTTTCCATCTCATTTGTTTTCACCTTGTTATGCTACGTCTCGACACGTCTTAGGTAGCACCTGTGATTTGTACTTTGGATCTGGATTGAACAATCACTAATCTGCATTCGTTAATTGCTAATCCTTGCTGTCATATTTTGTGCCTACCCATAGCTCCACATATTCTTCTGTCAGCATAGGTTCATCTTGCAACTGTGACCCACGCTCAACAACAGATTATTTCACCACTTTGGCTTTGCCCTGCTTAGTTTCATCAAAATTGCCAAAAAAATTTGGGAAATTAAAGACAAAAATTGTCAAAGTTTTTGCACGCTTTTCAGAGAACGTGCTGTATTTCTGTAGACCACATCCTAACTCAGTTGTAGGTGCCAATTTTTGTGGTTGCATCTTTTTTTGATCCTTGTTCAGAGAAAAATATAAAAAAATAGTGAAAAAATAAAAAAATTTTGATTCCTACTAGTGCCTTTTGGAAAATTGCGGGGAAAATTCAGGAAAAAGGAAAAATCTAGACTATTTGCTTGTTCTGTGTGTTCGTTCCACCGTCCTTTGTTTTCACCTTGTTGCGCTACATCTCGACATGTCTTAGCCAGCACCTGTGATTTGTACTTTGGATCCGGATTGAACAATCGCTAATCTACTTTCGTTAATTACTAATCCTTGTTGTCATATTGTGTGCCTACCCATAGCTCCACATATTCTTCTGTCAGCACAGGTTCATCTTGCAACTGTTACCCACGCTCAACAACAGATTGTTTCACCACTTTGGCTTTGTCCTGTTTGGTTTCATCGAAATTGCCAAAAAAATTCAGGAAAATAAAGAAAAAAAATTGTCAAAGTTTTTGCACGCTTTTCAGAGAACGTGATGTATTTTTGTAGACCACATCCCACCTCAGTTGTAGGTGTCAATTTTTGTGGTTGCATCTTTTTTGATCCTTATTCAGAGAAAAATATAAAAAAATTGTTAAAAAATTAAAAAAAAATTGATTCCTACTAGTGCCTTTTGGAAAATTGCGGGGAAAATTTAGAAAAAAGGAAAAATCTAGACTATTTGCTTGTTCTATGAGTTCTTTCCATCGTCCTTTGTTTTCACCTTGTTGCACTGCGTCTCGACACGTCTTAGCCAACACCTGTGATTTGTCCTTTGGACACGGATTGAACAATCGCTAATCTGCATTTGTTAATTGCTAATCCTTGCTGTCATATTGTGTTCCTACCCATAGCTCCACGTATTCTTCTGTCAGCACAGGTTCATCTTGCAACTATTACCCACGCTCAACAACAGATTGTTTCACCACTTTGGTTTTTGCCCTGTTTGGTTTCATCAAAATTGCCAAAAAAATTAGAAAAATAAAGAAAAAAATTATCAAAGTTTTTGCACGCTTTTCAGAGAACGTGCTGTATTTCTGTAGACCACATCCGACCTCATTTGTAGGTGCCAATTTTTGTGCTTGCATCTTTTTTTATCCTTGTTCAGTGAAAATTATAAAAAATAGTGAAAAATTAAAAAAATTTGATTCCTACTAGTGCCTTTTGGAAAATTCTGGGGAAAATTTAGGAAAAAGGAAAAAATCTAGAATATTTGCTTGTTCTGTGAGTTCTTTCCATCTCCTTTGTTTTCACCTCGTTGCGCTACGTCTCGACACGTCTTAGGCAGCACCTGTGATTTGTACTTTGGATCTGGATTGAACAATCGCTAATCTGCATTCGTTAATTGCTAATCCTTGCTATCATATTTTGTGCCTACCCATAGCTCCACATATTCTTCTGTCAGCATAGGTTCATCTTGCAACTATTACCCACGCTCAACAACAGATTATTTCACCACTTTGGCTTTGCCCTGTTTGGTTTCATCAAAATTGCCAAAAAAATTCAGGAAAATAAAGAAAAAAATTGTCAAAGTTTTTGCACGCTTTTCAGAGAACGTGCTGTATTTCTGTAGACCACATCCCAACTCAGTTGTAGGTGCCAATTTTTGTGGTTGCATCTTTTTTTGATCCTTGTTCAAAGAAAAATATAAAAAAATAGTGAAAAAATAAAAAAATTGATTCCTACTAGTGCCTTTTGGAAAATTGCGGGGAAAATTCAGGAAAAAGGAAAAATCTAGACTATTTGCTTGTTCTGTGAGTTCTTTCCATCGTCCTTTGTTTTCACCTTGTTGCGCTACATCTCGACACATCTTAGGCAGCACCTGTGATTTGTACTTTGGATCCGGATTGAACAATCGCTAATCTGCATTTGTTAATTGCTAATCCTTGTTGTCATTTTATGTGCCTACACATAGCTCCACATATTCTTCTGTCAGCACTGGGTCATCTTGCAACTATTACCCACGCTCAACAACAGATTATTTCACCACTTTAGCTTTGCCCTGTTTGGTTTCATCAAAATTGCCAAAAAAATCAGGAAAAAAAAGAAAAAAATTGTCCAAGTTTTTGCACGCTTTTCAGAGAACGTGTTGTATTTCTGTAGACCACATCCCACCTCAGTTGTAGGTGCCAATTTTTGTGGTTGCATCTTTTTTGATCCTTGTTCCGAGAAAATATAAAAAATAGTGAAAAAATAAAAAAAATTTTGATTCCTACTAGTGCCTTTTGGAAAATTGCGGGGAAAATTCAGGAAAAAGGAAAAATTTGGACTATTTGCTTGTTCTGTGAGTTCTTTCCATCGTCCTTTGTTTTCACCTTGTTGCGCTACATCTCGACACGTCTTAGCCAGCACCTATGATTTGTACTTTGGATCCGGATTGAACAATCGCTAATCTACATTCGTTAATTACTAATCCTTGATGTCATATTGTGCCTACCCATAGCTGCACATATTCTTCTTTCAGCACTGGGTCATCTTGCAACTGTTACCCACGCTCAACAACAGATTGTTTCACAACTTTGGCTTTGTCCTGTTTGGTTTCATCAAAATTGCCAAAAAAAACAGAAAAATAAAGAAAAAATTTGTCAAAGTTTTTGCACGCTTTTCAGAGAACGTGCTGTATTTCTGTAGACCACATCCGACCTCATTTGTAGGTGCCAATTTTTGTGGTTGCATCTATTTTTATCCTTGTTCAGTGAGAAATATAAAAAAATAGTGAAAAAATAAAAAAAATGATTCCTACTAGTGCCTTTTGGAAAATTCTGAGGAAAATTCAGGAAAAAGGAAAAAATCTGGACTATTTGCTTGTTCTGTGAGTTCTTTCCATCTCCTTTGTTTTCACCTTGTTGCGCTAAGTCTCGACACATCTTAGGCAGCACCTGTGATTTGTACTTTGGATCTGGATTGAACAATCGCTAATCTATATTCGTTAATTGCTAATCCTTGCTGTCATATTTTGTGCCTACCCATAGCTCCACATATTCTTCTGTCAGCATAGGTTCATCTTGCAACTGTTACCCACGCTCAACAACAGATTATTTCACCACTTTGGCTTTGCCCTGTTTGGTTTCATCAGAATTGCCAAAAAAATTTAGGGAAATAAAGAAAAAAATTATCAAAGTTTTTGCACGCTTTTTAGAGAACGTGCTGTATTTCTGTAGACCATATCCCAATTCAGTTGTAGGTGCCAATTTTTGTGGTTGCATCTTTTTTGATCCTTGTTCAGAGAAAATTATAAAAAATAGTGAAAAAATAAAAAAATTTTGATTCCTACTAGTGCCTTTGAGAAAATTGCAGGGAAAATTCAGGAAAAAGGAAATGTTCCGTGAGTTCTTTCCATCGTCCTTTGTTTTCACCTTGTTGCGCTACGTCTCGACACGTCTTAGCCAGCACCTGTGATTTGTACTTTGGATCCGGATTGAACAATCGCTAATCTACATTCGTTAATTGCTAATCCTTGTTGTCATATTGTGTGCCTACCCATAACTCCACATATTCTTCTGTCAGCACAAGTTCATCTGCACCTGTTACCCACGCTCAACAACAGATTGTTTCACCACTTTGGCTTTGTCCTGTTTGGTTTCATCAAAATTGCCAAAAAAATTCAGGAAAATAAAGAAAAAAATTATCAAAGTTTTTGCACGCTTTTCAGAGAACGTGATGTATTTCTGTAGACCACATCCCACCTGAGTTGTAGGTGCCAATTTTTGTGGTTGCATCTTTTTTTATCCTTGTTCAGAGAAAAATATAAAAAAATTGTGAAAAAATTAAAAAAAATTGATTCCTACTAGTGCCTTTTGGAAAATTGCGGGGAAAATTCAGTAAAAAAAGGAAAAATCTAGACTATTTGCTTGCTCTGTGAGTTCTTTCCATCGTCCTTTGTTTTCACCTTGTTGCGCTACGTCTCGACACGTCTTAGCCAACACCTGTGATTTGTACTTTGGACACGGATTGAACAATCGCTAATCTGCATTCGTTAATTGTTAATCCTTGCTGTCATATTGTGTCCCTACCCATAGCTCCACATATTCTTCTGTCAGCACAGATTCATCTTGCAACTATTACCCACGCTCAACAACAGATTGTTTCACCACTTTGGTTTTGCCCTGTTTGGTTTCATCAAAATTGCCAAAAAATCAGAAAAATAAAGAAAAAAATTGTCAAAGTTTTTGCACGCTTTTCAGAGAACGTGCTGTATTTCTGTAGACCACATCCGACCTCATTTGTAGGTGCTAATTTTTATGGTTGCATCTTTTTTATCCTTGTTCAGTGAGAAATATAAAAAAAATAGTGAAAAAATAAAAAAAATGATTCCTACTAGTGCCTTTTGGAAAATTGTGAGGAAAATTCAGGAAAAAGGAAAAAATCTGGACTATTTGCTTGTTCTGTGAGTTCTTTCCATCTCCTTTGTTTTCACCTTGTTGCGCTACGTCACGACACGTCTTAGACAGCACCTGTGATTTGTACTTTGGATCTGGATTGAACAATCGCTAATCTGCATTCATTAATTGCTAATCCTTGCTGTCATATTTTATGCCTACCCATAGCTCCACATATTCTTCTGTCAGCATAGGTTCATCTTGCAACTGTTACCCACACTCAACAATAGATTATTTCCCCACTTTGGCTTTGCCCTGTTTGGTTTCATCAAAATTGCCAAAAAAATTCAGGGAAATAAAGAAAAAAATTGTCAAAGTTTTTGCACGCTTTTCAGAGAACGTGTTGTATTTCTGTAGACCACATCCCACCTCAATTGTAGGTGCCAATTTTTGTGGTTGCATCTTTTTTTATCCTTGTTCAGTGAGAAATATAAAAAAATAGTGAAAAAATTAAAAAAAATTGATTCCTACTAGTGCCTTTTGGAAAATTCTGAGGAAAATTCAGTAAAAAAAGAAAAAATCCGGACTATTTGCTTGTTCTGTGACTTCTTTCCATTGTCCTTTGTTTTCACCTTGTTGCGCTATGTCTCGACACGTCTTAGCCAATACCTGTGATTTGTACTTTGGACACGGATTGAACAATCGCTAATCTACATTCGTTAATTGTTAATCCTTGCTGTCATATTGTGTTCCTACCCATAGCTCCACATATTCTTCTGTCAGCACAGATTCATCTTGCAACTATTACCCACGCTCAACAACAGATTGTTTCACCACTTTGGCTTTGCCCTGTTTGGTTTCATCAAAATTGCCAAAAAAATTCAGGGATACAAAGAAAAAAATTATCAAAGTTTTTGCACGCTTTTCAGAGAACGTGTTGTATTTCTGTAGACCACATCCCACCTCAGTTGTTGGTGCCAATTTTTGTGGTTGCATCTTTTTTTATCCTTATTCAGAGAAAAATATAAAAAATAGTGAAAAAATAAAAAAATTTTGATTCCTACTAGTGCCTTTTGGAAAATTGCAGGGAAAATTCAGGAAAAAGGAAATGTTCCGTGAGTTCTTTCCATCGTCCTTTGTTTTCACCTTGTTGCGCTACGTCTCGACACGTCTTAACCAGCACCTGTGATTTGTACTTTGGATCCGGATTGAACAATCGCTAATCTACATTCGTTAATTGCTAATCCTTGTTGTCATATTGTGTGCCTACCCATAGTTCCACATATTCTTCCATCAGCACAAGTTCATCTTGCAACTGTTACCCACGCTCAACAACAGATTGTTTCACCACTTTGGCTTTGTCCTGTATGGTTTCAACAAAATTACCAAAAAATTCATGAAAATAAAGAAAAAAATTGTCAAAGTTTTTGCACGCTTTTCGGAGAACGTGCTGTATTTCTGTAGACCACATCCCACCACAGTTGTAGGTGCCAATTTTTATGGTTGCATCTTTTTTGATCCTTGTTTAGAGAAAAATATAAAAAAATTATGAAAAAATTAAAAAAAATTGATTCCTACTAGTGCCTTTTGGAAAATTCCGGGGAAAATTCAGGAAAAAGGAAAAATCTGGACTATTTGCTTGTCCTGTGAGTTCTTTCCATCGTCCTTTGTTTTCACCTTATTGCGCTACGTCTCGACATGTCTTAGCCAGCACCTGTGATTTGTACTTTGGATCCGGATTGAACAATCGCTAATCTGCATTCGTTAATTGCTAATCCTTGCTGTCATATTGTGTGCCTACCCATAGCTCCACATATTCTTCTGTCAGCACTGGTTCTTCTTGCAACTGTTACCCACACTCAACAACAGATTGTTTCACCACTTTGGCATTGCCATGTTTGGTTTCATCAAAATTGCCAAAAAAATTCAGGGAAATAAAGAAAAAAATTGCCAAAGTTTTTGCACGCTTTTCAGAGAACTTGCTGTATTTCTGTAGACCACATCCGACCTCATTTGTAGGTGCCAATTTTTGTGGTTGCATCTTTTTTGATCCTTGTTCAGTGAAAATTATAAAGAATAGTGAAAAATTAAAAAAATTTGATTCCTACTAGTGCCTTTTGGAAAATTCTGAGGAAAATTCAGGAAAAAGGAAAAAATCTGGACTATTTGCTTGTTCTGTGAGTTCTTTCCATCTCCTTTGTTTTTACCTTGTTGCGCTACGTCACGACACGTCTTAGGCAGCACCTGTGATTTGTACTTTGGATCTGGATTGAACAATCGCTAATCTGCATTCGTTAATTGCTAATCCTTGCTGTCATATTTTGTGCTTACCCATAGCTCCACATATTCTTCTGTCAGCATAGGTTCATCTTGCAACTGTTACCCACGCTCAACAACAGATTATTTCACCACTTTGGCTTTGCCCTGTTTGGTTTCATCAAAATTGCCAAAAAAATTCAGGGAAATAAAGAAAAAAATTATCAAAGTTTCTGCATGCTTTTCAGAGAATGTGTTGTATTTCTGTAGACCACATCCCACCTCAATTGTAGGTGCCAATTTTTGTGGTTGCATCTTTTTTGATCCTTGTTCAGCGAAAAATATAAAAAAATTGTGAAAAAAATTAAAAAAATTGATTCCTACTAGTGCCTTTTGGAAAATTGCGGGGAAAATTCAGTAAAAAAGGAAAAATCCGGACTATTTGCTTGTTCTGTGAGTTCTTTCCATTGTCCTTTGTTTTCACCTTGTTGCGCTACGTCTCGACACGTCTTAGCCAACACCTGTGATTTGTACTTTGGACACGGATTGAACAATCGCTAATCTGCATTCGTTAATTGCTAATCCTTGCTGTCATATTGTGTTCCTACCCATAGCTCCACATATTCTTCTTTCAGCACTGGGTCATCTTGCAACTGTTACCCACGCTCAACAAAAGATTGTTTCACAACTTTGGCTTTGTCCTGTTTGGTTTCATCAAAATTGCCAAAAAAACAGAAAAATAAAGAAAAAAATTGTCAAAGTTTTTGTACGCTTTTCAGAGAACGTGCTGTATTTCTGTAGACCACATCCGACCTCATTTGTAGGTGCTAATTTTTGTGGTTGCATCTTTTTTATCCTTGTTCAGTGAGAAATATAAAAAAAATAGTGAAACAATAAAAAAAATGATTCCTACTAGTGCCTTTTGGAAAATTCTGAGGAAAATTCGGGAAAAAGGAAAAAATCTGGACTATTTGCTTGTTCTGTGAGTTTTTTCCATCTCCTTTGTTTTCACCTTGTTGCGCTACGTCACGACACGTCTTAGGCAGCACCTGTGATTTGTACTTTGGATCTGGATTGAACAATCGCTAATCTACATTCGTTAATTGCTAATCCTTGCTGTCATATTTTGTGCCTACCCATAGCTCCACATATTCTTCTGTCAGCATAGGTTCATCTTGCAACTGTTACCCACGCTCAACAACAGATTATTTCACCACTTTGGCTTTGCCCTATTTGGTTTCATCAAAATTGCCAAAAAAATTCAGGGAAATAAAGAAAAAATTGTCAAAGTTTTTGCACGCTTTTCAGAGAACGTGCTGTATTTCTATAGACCACATCCGACCTCATTTGTAGGTGCCAATTTTTGTGGTTGCATCTTTTTTTATCCTTGTTCAGTGAGAAATATAAAAAAAATAGTGAAAAAATAAAAAAAATGATTCCTACTAGTGCCTTTTGGAAAATTCTGAGGAAAATTCAGGAAAAAGGAAAAAATCTGGACTATTTGCTTGTTCTGTGAGTTCTTTCCATCTCCTTTGTTTTCACCTTGTTGCGCTACGTCACGACACGTCTTATGCAGCACCTGTGATTTGTACTTTGGATCTGGATTGAACAATCGCTAATCTGCATTCGTTAATTGCTAATCCTTGCTGTCATATTTTGTGCCTACCCATAGCTCCACATATTCTTCTGTCAGCACTGGTTCATCTTGCAACTGTTACCCACACTCAACAACAGATTGTTTCACCACTTTGGCATTGCCATGTTTGGTTTTATAAAAATTGCCAAAAAAAAATCAGAAAAATAAAGAAAAAAAATTGTCAAAGTTTTTGCACGCTTTTCAGAGATGGTGCTGTATTTCTGTAGACCACATCCCACCTCAGCTGTAGGTGCCAATTTTTGTGGTTGCATCTATTTTTATCCTTGTTCAGTGAGAAATATAAAAAAAATAGTGAAAAAATAAAAAAATGATTCCTACTAGTGCCTTTTGGAAAATTCTGAGGAAAATTCGGGAAAAAGGAAAAAATCTGGACTATTTGCTTGTTCTGTGAGTTCTTTCCATCTCCTTTGTTTTCACCTTGTTGCGCTACGTCACGACACGTCTTAGGCAGCACCTGTGATTTGTACTTTGGATCTGGATTGAACAATCGCTAATCTGCATTCGTTAATTGCTAATCCTTGCTGTCATATTGTGTGCCTACCCATAGCTCCACATATTCTTCTGTCAGCACTGGTTCATCTTGCAACTGTTACCCACACTCAACAACAGATTATTTCACCACTTTGGCATTGCCATGTTTGGTTTCATAAAAATTGCCAAAAAAATCAGAAAAATAAAGAATAAAAATTGTCGAAGTTTTTGCACGCTTTTCAGAGATGGTGCTGTATTTCTGTAGACCACATCCCAGCTCAGTTGTAGGTGCCAATTTTTGTGGTTGCATCTTTTTTTATCCTTGTTCAGTGAGAAATATAAAAAAAATAGTGAAAAAATAAACAAAATGATTCCTACTAGTGCCTTTTGGAAAATTCTGAGGAAAATTCGGGAAAAAGGAAAAAATCTGGACTATTTGCTTGTTCTGTGAGTTCTTTCCATCTCCTTTGTTTTCACCTTGTTGCGCTACGTCACGACACGTCTTAGGCAGCACCTGTGATTTGTACTTTGGATCTGGATTGAACAATCGCTAATCTGCATTCGTTAATTGCTAATCCTTGCTGTCATATTTTGTGCCTACCCATAGCTCCACATATTCTTCTGTCAGCATAGGTTCATCTTGCAACTGTTACCCACGCTCAACAACAGATTATTTCACCACTTTGGCTTTGCCCTATTTGGTTTCATCAAAATTGCCAAAAAAATTCAGGGAAATAAAGAAAAAAATTGTCAAAGTTTTTGCACGCTTTTCAGAGAACGTGCTGTATTTCTATAGACCACATCCGACCTCATTTGTAGGTGCCAATTTTTGTGGTTGCATCTTTTTTTATCCTTGTTCAGTGAGAAATATAAAAAAAATAGTGAAAAAATAAAAAAAATGATTCCTACTAGTGCCTTTTGGAAAATTCTGAGGAAAATTCGGGAAAAAGGAAAAAATCTGGACTATTTGCTTGTTCTGTGAGTTCTTTCCATCTCCTTTGTTTTCACCTTGTTGCGCTACGTCACGACACGTCTTAGGCAGCACCTGTGATTTGTACTTTGGATCCGGATTGAACAATCACTAATCTGCATTCGTTAATTGCTAATCCTTGCTGTCATATTGTGTGCCTACCCATAGCTCCACATATTCTTCTGTCAGCACTGGTTCATCTTGCAACTGTTACCCACACTCAACAACAGATTGTTTCACCACTTTGGCATTGCCATGTTTGGTTTCATAAAAATTGCCAAAAAAATCAGAAAAATAAAGAAAAAAAATTGTCAAAGTTTTTGCACGCTTTTCAGAGATGGTGCTGTATTTCTGTAGACCACATCCCACCTCAGTTGTAGGTGCCAATTTTTGTGGTTGCATCTATTTTTATCCTTGTTCAGTGAGAAATATAAAAAAAATAGTGAAAAAATAAAAAAAATGATTCCTACTAGTGCCTTTTGGAAAATTCTGAGGAAAATTCGGGAAAAAGAAAAAAATCTGGACTATTTGCTTGTTCTGTGAGTTCTTTCCATCTCCTTTGTTTTCACCTTGTTGCGCTACGTCACGACACGTCTTAGGCAGCACCTGTGATTTGTACTTTGGATCTGGATTGAACAATCGCTAATCTGCATTCGTTAATTGCTAATCCTTGCTGTCATATTTTGTGATTACCCATAGCTCCACATATTCTTCTGTTAGCATAGGTTCATCTTGCAACTGTTACCCACGCTCAACAACAGATTATTTCACCACTTTGGCTTTGCCCTATTTGGTTTCATCAAAATTGCCAAAAAAATTCAGGAAAATAAAGAAAAAAATTGTCAAAGTTTTTGCACGCTTTTCAGAGAACGTGCTGTATTTCTATAGACCACATCCGACCTCATTTGTAGGTGCCAATTTTTGTGGTTGCATCTTTTTTTTATCCTTGTTCAGTGAGAAATATAAAAAAAATAGTGAAAAATAAAAAAAATGATTCCTACTAGTGCCTCTTGGAAAATTCTGAGGAAAATTCAGGAAAAAGGAAAAAATCTGGACTATTTGCTTGTTTTGTGAGTTCTTTCCATCTCCTTTGTTTTCACCTTGTTGCGCTACGTCACGACACGTCTTAGGCAGCACCTGTGATTTGTACTTTGGATCTGGATTGAACAATCGCTAATCTGCATTCGTTAATTGCTAATCCTTGCTGTCATATTTTGTGCCTACCCATAGCTCCACATATTCTTCTGTCAGCATAGGTTCATCTTGCAACTGTTACCCGCGCTCAACAACAGATTATTTCACCACTTTGGCTTTGCCCTGTTTGGTTTCATCAAAATTGCCAAAAAAATTCAGGGAAACAAAGAAAAAAATTGTCAAAGTTTTTGCACGCTTTTCAGAGAACGTGTTGTATTTCTGTAGACCACATCCCACCTCAGTTGTAGGTGCCAATTTTTGTGGTTGCATCTTTTTTTATCCTTGTTCAGAGAAAAATATAAAAAATAGTGAAAAAATAAAAAAAATTTTGATTCCTACTAGTGCCTTTTGGAAAATTGCAGGGAAAATTCAGGAAAAAGGAAATGTTCCGTGAGTTCTTTCCATCGTCCTTTGTTTTCACCTTGTTGCGCTACGTCTCAACATGTCTTAACCAGCACCTGTGATTGGTACTTTGGATCCAGATTGAACAATCGCTAATCTACATTCGTTAATTGCTAATCCTTGTTGTCATATTGTGTGCCTACCCATAGCTCCACATATTCTTCCATCAGCACAAGTTCATCTTGCAACTGTTACCCACGCTCAACAATAGATTGTTTCACCACTTTGGCTTTGTCCTGTGTGGTTTCAACAAAATTGCCAAAAAATTCATGAAAATAAAGAAAAAAATTGTCAAAGTTTTTGCACGCTTTTCAGAGAACGTGCTGTATTTCTGTAGACCACATCCCACCATAGTTGTAGGTGCCAATTTTTATGGTTGCATCTTTTTTGATCCTTGTTCAGAGAAAAATATAAAAAAATTATGAAAAAAATAAAAAAAAATTGATTCCTACTAGTGCCTTTTGGAAAATTCCGGGGAAAATTCAGGAAAAAGGAAAAATCTAGACTATTTGCTTGTCCTGTGAGTTCTTTCCATCGTCCTTTGTTTTCACCTTATTGCGCTACGTCTCGACACGTCTTAGCCAGCACCTGTGATTTGTACTTTGGATCCGGATTGAACAATCACTAATCTGCATTCGTTAATTGCTAATCCTTGCTGTCATATTGTGTGCCTACCCATAGCTCCACATATTCTTCTGTCAGCACTGGTTCATCTTGCAACTGTTACCCACACTCAACAACAGATTGTTTCACCACTTTGGCATTGCCATGTTTGGTTTCATAAAAATTGCCAAAAAAAATCAGAAAAATAAAGAAAAAAAATTGTCAAAGTTTTTGCATGCTTTTCAGAGATGGTGCTGTATTTCTGTAGACCACATCCCACCTCAGTTGTAGGTGCCAATTTTTGTGGTTGCATCTTTTTTTATCCTTGTTCAGAGAAAAATTTAAAAAAATAGTGAAAAAATAAAAAAAACTGATACCTACTAGTGCCTTTTGGAAAATTTCGGGGAAAATTCAGGAAAAAAGAAAAATCTAGACTATTTGCTTGTTCTGTGAGTTCTTTCCATCGTCCTTTGTTTTCACCTTGTTGCGCTACGTTTCGACACGTCTTAGCCAGCACCTATGATTTGTACTTTGGATCCGGCTTGAACAATCTCCAATCTGCATTCGTTAATTTCTAATCCTTGCTGTCATATTGTGTGCCTATCCATAGCTCCACATATTCTTCTGTCAGCACAGGTTCATATTGCAACTGTTACCCACGCTCAACAACAGATTATTTCACCACTTTGGCTTTGCCCTATTTGGTTTCATCAAAATTGCCAAAAAAATTCAGGGAAATAAAGAAAAAAATTGTCAAAGTTTTTGCACGCTTTTCAGAGAACGTGCTGTATTTCTATAGACCACATCCGACCTCATTTGTAGGTGCCAATTTTTGTGGTTGCATCTTTTTTTATCCTTGTTCAGTGAGAAATATAAAAAAAATAGTGAAAAAATAAAAAAAATGATTCCTACTAGTGCCTTTTGGAAAATTCTGAGGAAAATTCAGGAAAAAGGAAAAAAATCTAGACTATTTGCTTGTTCTGTGAGTTCTTTCCATCTCCTTTGTTTTCACCTTGTTGCGCTACGTCACGACACGTCTTAGGCAGCACCTGTGATTTGTACTCTGGATCTGGATTGAACAATCGCTAATCTGCATTCGTTAATTGCTAATCCTTGCTGTCATATTTTGTGCCTACCCATAGCTCCACATATTCTTCTGTCAGCACTGGTTCATCTTGCAACTGTTACCCACACTCAACAACAGATTGTTTCACCACTTTGGCATTGCCATGTTTGGTTTCATCAAAATTGCCAAAAAAAATCAGAAAAATAAAGAAAAAAAATTGTCAAAGTTTTTACACGCGTTTCAGAGAACGTGCTGTATTTCTGTAGACCACATCCCACCTCAGTTGTAGGTGCTAATTTTTGTGGTTGCATCTTTTTTATCCTTGTTCAGAGAAAAATATAAAAAAATAGTGAAAAAATAAAAAAAAATTTGATTCCTACTAGTGCCTTTTGGAAAAATCCAGAAAAAAGGAAAAATCTAGACTATTTGCTTGTTCTGTGAGTTCTTTTCATCGTCCTTTGTTTTCACCTTGTTGCGCTACGTCTCGACACGTCTTAGCCAGCACCTGTGATTTGTACTTTGGATCCGGATTGAACAATCGCTAATCTGCATTCGTTAATTACTAATCCTTGTTGTCATATTGTGTGCCTACCCAGAGCTCCACATATTCTTCTGGCAGCACAGGTTCATCTTGCAACTGTTACCCACGCTCAACAACAGATTGTTTCAACACTTTGGCTTTGCCCTGTTTGGTTTCATCAAAATTGCCAAAAAAAATTCAGGAAAAAAAAAAGAAAAAAATTGTCAAAGTTTTTGCACGCTTTTCAGATAACGTGATGTATTTTTGTAGACCACATCCCACCTCAGTTGTAGGTGCCAATTTTTATGGTTGCATCTTTTTTTTATCCTTGTTCAGAGAAAAATATAAAAAAATAGTGAAAAAATAAAAAAATTGATTCCTACTGGTGCCGTTTGGAAAATTCCGGGGAAAATTCAGGAAAAAAGAAAAATTTGGACTATTTGCTTGTTCTGTGAATTCTTTCCATCGTCCTTTGTTTTCACCTTATTGTGCTACGTCTCGACACGTCTTAGCCAGCACCTGTGATTTGTACTTTGGATCCGAATTGAACAATCGCTAATCTGCATACGTTAATTCCCAATCCTTGCTGTCATTTTGTGTGCCTACCCACAGCTCCACATATTCTTCTGTCAGCACTGGTTCATCTTGCAACTGTTACCCACACTCAACAACAGATTGTTTCACCACTTTAGCTTTGCCCTGTTTGGTTTCATCAAAATTGCCAAAAAAATCAGGAAAATAAAGAAAAAAATTGTCAAAGTTTTTGCACGCTTTTTAGAGAACATGCTGTATTTCTGTAGACCACATCCCACCTCAGTTGTAGGTGCCAATTTTTGTGGTTGCATCTTTTTTTATACTTGTTCAGAGAAAAATATAAAAAAATAGTAAAAAAGTAAAAAAATTGATTCCTACTAGTGCCTTTTGGAAAATTCCAGGGAAAATTCAGAAAAAAGGAAAAATCTGGACTATTTGCTTGTTCTGTGAGTTCTTTCCATCGTCCTTTGTTTTCACCTTGTTGCGATACGTCTCGACACGTCTTAGCCAGCACCTGTGATTTGTACTTTGGATCCGGATTGAACAATCACTAATCTGTATTTGTTAATTGCTAATCCTTGCTGTCATATTGCGTGCCTACACATAGCTCCACATATTCTTCTGTCAGCACAGGTTCATCTTGCAACTGTTACCCACGCTCAACAATAGATTGTTTCACCACTTTGGCTTTGCCCTGTTTGGTTTCATCAAAATTGCCAAAAAAAATTCAGGAAAAAAAAAAGAAAAAAATTGTCAAAGTTTTTGCACGCTTTTCAGAGAACGTGCTGTATTTCTGTAGACCACATCCCACCTCAGTTGTAGGTGCCAATTTTTGTGGTTGCAGCTTTTTTTATCCTTGTTCAGAGAAAAATATCAAAAAATAGTGAAAAAATAAAAAAATTGATTCCTACTAGTGCCTTTTGGAAAATTCCAGGGAAAATTCAGAAAAAAGGAAAAATCTGGACTATTTGCTTGTTCTGTGAGTTCTTTCCATCGTCCTTTGTTTTCACCTTGTTGCGCTACGTCTCGGCACGTCTTAGCCAGCACCTGTGATTTGTACTTTGGATCCGGATTGAACAATCGCGAATATGCATTCATTAATTGCTAATCCTTGATGTCATTTTGTGTGCCTACCCATAGCTCCACATATTCTTCTGTCAGCACAGGTTCATCTTGCAACTATTACCCACGCTCAACAATAGATTGTTTCACCACTTTGGCTTTGCCCTGTTTGGTTTCATCAAAATTGCCAAAAAATTCAGGAAAATAAAGAAAAAAATTGTCAAAGTTTTTGCACGCTTTTCAGAGAACGTGCTGTATTTCTGTAGACCACATCCCACCGCAGTTGTAGGTGCCAATTTTTGTGGTTGCATCTTTTTTATCCTTGTTTAGAGAAAAATATGAAAAAATAGTGACAAAATAAAAAAAATTTTGATTCTTACTAGTGCCTTTTGGAAAATTCCAGGAAAAATTCAGGAAAAAGGGAAAATCTAGACTATTTGCTTGTTCTGTGAGTTCTTTTCATCGTCGTTTGTTTTCACCTTGTTGCGCTACGTCTCGACACGTCTTAGCCAGCACCTGTGATTTGTACTTTGGATCCCGATTGATCAATCGCTAATCTGCATTCGTTAATTACTAATCCTTGTTGTCATATTGTGTGCCTACCCATAGCTCCACATATTCCTCTGGCAGCACAGGTTCATCTTGCAACTGTTACCCACGCTCAACAACAGATTGTTTCACCACTTTGGCTTTGTCCTGTTGGTTTCATCAAAATTGCCAAAAAAATTCAGGAAAATAAAGAAAAAAATTGTCAAAGTTTCTGCACGCTTTTTAGAGAACGTCCTGTATTTCTGTAGTCCACATCCCACCTCAGTTGTAGGTGCCAATTTTTGTGGTTGCATCATTTTTTATCCTTGTTCAGAGAAAAATGTTAAAAATAGTGAAAAAATAAAAAAAATTGATTCCTACAAGTGCCATTTGGAAAATTCCGGGGAAAATTCAGGAAAAAAGAAAAATCTGGACTATTTGCTTGTTCTGTGAGTTCTTTCCATCGTCCTTTGTTTTCACCTTGTTGCGCTACGTCTTGACACGTCTTAGCCAGCACCTGTGATTTGTACTTTGGATCCGGATTGAACAATCGCTAATCTGCATTCTTTAATTGCTAATCATTGCTGTCATTTTGTGTGCCTACCCATAGCTCCACATATTCTTCTGTCAGCACTGGTTCATCTTACAACTGTTACCCACACTCAACAACAGATTGTTTCACCACTTTAGCTTTGCCCTGTTTGGTTTCATCAAAATTGCCAAAAAAATCAGGAAAATAAAGAAAAAAATTGTCAAAGTTTTTGCACACTTTTTAGAGAACGTGATGTATTTCTGTAGACCACATCCGACCTCAGTTGTAGGTGCCAATTTTTGTGGTTGCATCTTTTTTTATCCTTGTTCAGAGAAAAATATAAAAAAATAGTGAAAAATAAAAAAATTTGATTCCTACTATTGCCTTTTGGAAAATTCTGGGGAAAATTCAGGAAAAAGGAAAAATCTAGACTACTTGCTTGTTCTGTGAGTTCTTTCCATCTCCTTTGTTTTCACCTTGTTGCGCTACGTCTCGACACGTCTTAGCCAGCACCTGTGATTTGTACTTTGGATCCGGCTTGAATAATCACTAATCTGCATTCGTTAATTGCTAATCCGTGGTGTCATATTGCGTGCCTACACATAGCTCCACATATTCTTCTGTCAGCACAGGTTCATCTTGCAACTGTTACCCACGCTCAACAATAGATTGTTTCACCACTTTGGCTTTGCCCTATTTGGTTTCATCAAAATTGCCAAAAAAATTCAGGAAAATAAAGAAAAAAAATTGTCAAAGTTTTTGCACGCTTTTCAGAGAACGTGCTGTATTTCTGTAGACCACATCCCACCTCAGTTGTAGGTGCCAATTTTTGTGGTTGCATCTTTTTTATCCTTGTTCAGAGAAAATATAAAAAAATAGTGAAAAAATAAAAAAATTGATTCCTACTAGTGCCTTTTGGAAAATTCCAGGGAAAATTCAGAAAAAAGGAAAAATCTGGACTATTTGCTTGTTCTGTGAGTTCTTTCCATCGTCCTTTGTTTTCACCTTGTTGCGCTACGTCTCGACACGTCTTAGCCAGCACCTGTGATTTGTACTTTGGATCCGGATTGAACAATCGCTAATATGCATTCATTAAATGCTAATCCTTGATGTCATTTTGTGTGCCTACCAATAGCTCCACATATTCTTCTGTCAGCACAGGTTCATCTTGCAACTGTTACCCACGCTCAACAACAGATTGTTTCACCACTTTGGCTTTGCCCTGTTTGGTTTCATCAAAATTGCCAAAAAAATTCAGGAAAATAAAGAAAAAAAATTGTCAAAGTTTTTGCACGCTTTTCAGAGAACGTGCTATATTTCTGTAGACCACATCCCACCTCAGTTGTAGGTGCCAATTTTTGTGGTTGCATCTTTTTTTATCCTTGTTCAGAGAAAAATATAAAATAATAGTGAAAAAATAAAAAAAATGATTCCTACTAGTGCCATTTGGAAAATTCCGGCGAAAATTCAGGAAAAAGGAAAATTTTGGCCTATTTGCTTGTTCTGTGAGTTCTTTCCATCGTCCTTTGTTTTCACCTTGTTGCGCTATGTCTCAACACGTCTTAGCTAGCACCTGTGATTTGTACTTTGGATCCGGATTGAACAATCACTAATCTGCATTCGTTAATTGCTAATCCTTGTTGTCATATTGTGTGCCTACCCATAGCTCCACATATTCTTCAGTCAGCACAGGTTCATCTTGCAACTGTTGCCCACACTCAACAACAGATTGTTTCACCACTTTGGCTTTGCCCTGTTTGGTTTCATCAAAATTACCAAAAAATTCAGGAAAATAAAGAAAAAAAAATTGTTGAAGTTTTTGCACGCTTTTCAGATAACGTGATGTATTTTTGTAGACCACATCCCACCTCAGTTGTAGGTGCCAATTTTTATGGTTGCATCTTTTTTTTATCCTTGTTCAGAGAAAAATATAAAAAAATAGTGAAAAAATAAAAAAATTGATTCCTACTGGTGCCGTTTGGAAAATTCCGGGGAAAATTCAGGAAAAAAGAAAAATTTGGACTATTTGCTTGTTCTGTGAATTCTTTCCATCGTCCTTTGTTTTCACCTTATTGTGCTACGTCTCGACACGTCTTAGCCAGCACCTGTGATTTGTACTTTGGATCCGAATTGAACAATCGCTAATCTGCATACGTTAATTCCCAATCCTTGCTGTCATTTTGTGTGCCTACCCACAGCTCCACATATTCTTCTGTCAGCACTGGTTCATCTTGCAACTGTTACCCACACTCAACAACAGATTGTTTCACCACTTTAGCTTTGCCCTGTTTGGTTTCATCAAAATTGCCAAAAAAATCAGGAAAATAAAGAAAAAAATTGTCAAAGTTTTTGCACGCTTTTTAGAGAACATGATGTATTTTTGTAGACCACATCCCACCTCAGTTGTAGGAGCCAATTTTTGTGGTTGCATCTTTTTTTATCCTTGTTCTGAGAAAAATATAAAAAATAGTGAAAAAATAAAAAAAATTGATTCTGACTAGTGCCTTTTGGAAAATTATAGGGAAAATTCTGGAAAAAGGGAAAATCTAGACTATTTGCTTGTTCTGTGAGTTCTTTCCATCGTCCTTTGTTTTCACCTTGTTGCGCTACGTCTCGATACGTCTTAGCCAGCACCTGTGATTTGTATTTTGGATCCGGATTGAACAATCGCTAATCTGCATTCGTTAATTCCTAATCCTTGTTGTCATATTGTGTGCCTACCCATAGCTCCACATATTCTTCTGTCAGCACTGGTTCATCTTACAACTGTTACCCACACTCAACAACAGATTGTTTCACCACTTTAGCTTTGCCCTGTTTGGTTTCATCAAAATTGCCAAAAAAAATCAGGAAAATAAAGAAAAAAATTGTCAAAGTTTTTACACGCTTTTTAGAGAACGTGATGTATTTCTGTAGACAACATCCGACCTCAGTTGTAGGTGCCAATTTTTGTGGTTGCATCTTTTTTTATCCTTGTTCAGAGAAAAATATAAAAAAATAGTGAAAAATAAAAAAAATTGATTCCTACTAGTGCCTTTTGGAAAATTCTGGGGAAAATTCAGGAAAAAGGAAAAATCTAGACTACTTGCTTGTTCTGTGAGTTCTTTCCATCTCCTTTGTTTTCACCTTGTTGCGCTACATCTCGACACGTCTTAGCCAGCACCTGTGATTTGTACTTTGGATCCGGACTGAAGAATCACTAATCTGCATTCGTTAATTGCTAATCCGTGGTGTCATATTGCGTGCCTACACATAGCTCCACATATTCTTCTGTCAGCACAGGTTCATCTTGCAACTGTTACCCACGCTCAACAATAGATTGTTTCACCACTTTGGCTTTGCCCTATTTGGTTTCATCAAAATTGCCAAAAAAATTCATGAAAAAAAAAGAAAAAAATTATCAAAGTTTTTGCACGCTTTTCAGAGAACGTGCTGTATTTCTGTCGACCACATCCCACCTCAGTTGTAGGTGCCAATTTTTGTGGTTGCATCTTTTTTATCCTTGTTCAGAGAAAATATAAAAAAATAGTGAAAAAACAAAAAAATTGATTCCTACTAGTGCCTTTTGGAAAATTCCAGGGAAAATTCAGAAAAAAGGAAAAATCTGGACTATTTGCTTGTTCTGTGAGTTCTTTCCATCGTCTTTTGTTTTCACCTTGTTGTGCTACGTCTCGACACGTCTTAGCCAGCACCTGTGATTTGTACTTTGGATCCGGATTGAACAATCGCTAATATGCATTCATTAATTGCTAATCCTTGATGTCATTTTGTGTGCCTACCAATAGCTCCACATATTCTTCTGTCAGCACAGGTTCATCTTGCAACTGTTACCCACGCTCAGCAACAGATTGTTTCACCACTTTGGCTTTGCCCTGTTTGGTTTCATCAAAATTGCCAAAAAAATCAGGAAAATAAAGAAAAAAAAATTGTTAAAGTTTTTGCACGCTTTTCAGAGAACGTGCTATATTTCTGTAGACCACGTCCCACCTCAGTTGTAGGTGCCAATTCCTGTGGTTGCATCTTTTTTTATCCTTGTTCTAAGAAAAATATAAAAAATAGTGAAAAAAATAAAAAAAATTGATTCTGACTAGTGCCTTTTGGAAAATTATAGGGAAAATTCTGGAAAAAGGGAAAATCTAGACTATTTGCTTGTTCTGTGAGTTCTTTCCATCGTCCTTTGTTTTCACCTTGTTGCGCTACGTCTCGATACGTCTTAGCCAGCACCTGTGATTTGTATTTTGGATCCGGATTGAACAATCGCTAATCTGCATTCGTTAATTCCTAATCCTTGTTGTCATATTGTGTGCCTACCCATAGCTCCACATATTCTTCTGTCAGCACTGGTTCATCTTACAACTGTTACCCACACTCAACAACAGATTGTTTCACCACTTTAGCTTTGCCCTGTTTGGTTTCATCAAAATTGCCAAAAAAAATCAGGAAAATAAAGAAAAAAATTGTCAAAGTTTTTACACGCTTTTTAGAGAACGTGATGTATTTCTGTAGACAACATCCGACCTCAGTTGTAGGTGCCAATTTTTGTGGTTGCATCTTTTTTTATCCTTGTTCAGAGAAAAATATAAAAAAATAGTGAAAAATAAAAAAATTTGATTCCTACTAGTGCCTTTTGGAAAATTCTGGGGAAAATTCAGGAAAAAGGAAAAATCTAGACTACTTGCTTGTTCTGTGAGTTCTTTCCATCTCCTTTGTTTTCACCTTGTTGCGCTACATCTCGACACGTCTTAGCCAGCACCTGTGATTTGTACTTTGGATCCGGACTGAAGAATCACTAATCTGCATTCGTTAATTGCTAATCCGTGGTGTCATATTGCGTGCCTACACATAGCTCCACATATTCTTCTGTCAGCACAGGTTCATCTTGCAACTGTTACCCACGCTCAACAATAGATTGTTTCACCACTTTGGCTTTGCCCTATTTGGTTTCATCAAAATTGCCAAAAAAATTCATGAAAAAAAAAGAAAAAAATTATCAAAGTTTTTGCACGCTTTTCAGAGAACGTGCTGTATTTCTGTCGACCACATCCCACCTCAGTTGTAGGTGCCAATTTTTGTGGTTGCATCTTTTTTATCCTTGTTCAGAGAAAATATAAAAAAATAGTGAAAAAACAAAAAAATTGATTCCTACTAGTGCCTTTTGGAAAATTCCAGGGAAAATTCAGAAAAAAGGAAAAATCTGGACTATTTGCTTGTTCTGTGAGTTCTTTCCATCGTCTTTTGTTTTCACCTTGTTGTGCTACGTCTCGACACGTCTTAGCCAGCACCTGTGATTTGTACTTTGGATCCGGATTGAACAATCGCTAATATGCATTCATTAATTGCTAATCCTTGATGTCATTTTGTGTGCCTACCAATAGCTCCACATATTCTTCTGTCAGCACAGGTTCATCTTGCAACTGTTACCCACGCTCAGCAACAGATTGTTTCACCACTTTGGCTTTGCCCTGTTTGGTTTCATCAAAATTGCCAAAAAAATCAGGAAAATAAAGAAAAAAAAATTGTTAAAGTTTTTGCACGCTTTTCAGAGAACGTGCTATATTTCTGTAGACCACGTCCCACCTCAGTTGTAGGTGCCAATTCCTGTGGTTGCATCTTTTTTTATCCTTGTTCTAAGAAAAATATAAAAAATAGTGAAAAAAATAAAAAAAATTGATTCTGACTAGTGCCTTTTGGAAAATTATAGGGAAAATTCTGGAAAAAGGGAAAATCTAGACTATTTGCTTGTTCTGTGAGTTCTTTCCATCGTCCTTTGTTTTCACCTTGTTGCGCTACGTCTCGATACGTCTTAGCCAGCACCTGTGATTTGTATTTTGGATCCGGATTGAACAATCGCTAATCTGCATTCGTTAATTCCTAATCCTTGTTGTCATATTGTGTGCCTACCCATAGCTCCACATATTCTTCTGTCAGCACTGGTTCATCTTACAACTGTTACCCACACTCAACAACAGATTGTTTCACCACTTTAGCTTTGCCCTGTTTGGTTTCATCAAAATTGCCAAAAAAAATCAGGAAAATAAAGAAAAAAATTGTCAAAGTTTTTACACGCTTTTTAGAGAACGTGATGTATTTCTGTAGACAACATCCGACCTCAGTTGTAGGTGCCAATTTTTGTGGTTGCATCTTTTTTTATCCTTGTTCAGAGAAAAATATAAAAAAATAGTGAAAAATAAAAAAATTTGATTCCTACTAGTGCCTTTTGGAAAATTCTGGGGAAAATTCAGGAAAAAGGAAAAATCTAGACTACTTGCTTGTTCTGTGAGTTCTTTCCATCTCCTTTGTTTTCACCTTGTTGCGCTACATCTCGACACGTCTTAGCCAGCACCTGTGATTTGTACTTTGGATCCGGATTGAACAATTGCTAATCTGCATTTGTTAATTCCTAATCCTTGTTGTCATATTGTGTGCCTACCCATAGCTCCACATATTCTTCTGTCAGCACTGGTTCATCTTACAACTGTTGCCCACACTCAACAACAGATTGTTTTACCACTTTGGCTTTGCCCTGTTTGGTTTCATCAAAATTGCCAAAAAAATTCAAGAAAATAAAGAAAAAAATTGTTAAAGTTTTTGCACGCTTTTTAGATAACGTGATGTATTTCTGTAGACCACATCCCACCTCAGTTGTAGGTGCCAATTTTTGTGGTTGCATCTTATTTTATCCATGTTCAGAGAAAAATATAAAAAAATAGTGAAAAAATAAAAAAATTGATTCCTACTGGTGCCTTTTGGAAAATTCCAGGGAAAATTCAGGAAAAAAGAAAAATTTGGACTATTTGCTTGTTCTGTGAATTCTTTCCATCGTCCTTTGTTTTCACCTTGTTGTGCTACGTCTCGACACGTCTTAGCCAGCACCTGTGATTTGTACTTTGGATCCGAATTGAACAATCGCTAATCTGCATTCGTTAATTCCCAATCCTTGCTGTCATTTTGTGTGCCTACCTACAGCTCCACATATTCTTCTGTCAGCACTGGTTCATCTTGCAACTGTTACCCACACTCAACAACAGATTGTTTCACCACTTTGGCTTTGCCCGGTATGGTTTCATCAAAATTGCCAAAAAAATCAGGAAAATAAAGAAAAAAATTGTCAAAGTTTTTGCACGCTTTTCAGAGAACATGATGTATTTTTGTAGACCACATCCCACCTCAGTTGTAGGTGCCAATTTTTGTGGTTGCATCTTTTTTTATCCTTGTTATAAGAAAAATATAAAAAATAGTGAAAAAATTAAAAAAAATTGATTCCTACTAGTGCCTTTTGGAAAATTATATGGAAAATTCTGGAAAAAGGAAAAATCTAGACTATTTGCTTGTTCTGTGAGTTCTTTCCATCGTCCTTTGTTTTCACCTTGTTGCGCTACGTCTCGACACGTCTTAGCCAGCACCTGTGATTTGTACTTTGGATCCGGATTGAACAATCGCTAATCTGCATTCGTTAATTGCTAATCCTTGTTGTCATATTGTGTGCCTACCCATAGCTCCACATATTCTTCTGGCAGCACAGGTTCATCTGGCAACTGTTACTCACGCTCAACAACAGATTGTTTCACCACTTTGGCTTTGTCCTGTTTGGTTTCATCAAAATTGCCAAAAAAATTTAGGAAAATAAAGAAAAAAATTATCAAAGTTTTTGCACGCTTTTCAGAGAATGTGCTGTATTTCTGTAGAACACATCCCACCTCAGTTGTAGGTGCCAATTTTTGTGGTTGCATCTTTTTTTATCCTTGTTCTAAGAAAAATATAAAAAATAGTCAATAAAATAAAAAAAATTGATTCCTACTAGTGCTTTTTGGAAAATTATAGGGAAAATTCTGGAAAAAGGAAAAATCTAGACTATTTGCTTGTTCTGTGAGTTCTTTCCATCGTCCTTTGTTTTCACCTTGTTGCGCTACGTCTCGACACATCTTAGCCAGCACCTGTGATTTGTACTTTGGATCCGGATTGAACAATTGCTAATCTGCATTTGTTAATTCCTAATCCTTGTTGTCATATTGTGTGCCTACCCATAGCTCCACATATTCTTCTGTCAGCACTGGTTCATCTTACAACTGTTGCCCACACTCAACAACAGATTGTTTTACCACTTTGGCTTTGCCCTGTTTGGTTTCATCAAAATTGCCAAAAAAATTCAAGAAAATAAAGAAAAAAATTGTTAAAGTTTTTGCACGCTTTTCAGATAACGTGATGTATTTCTGTAGACCACATCCCACCTCAGTTGTAGGTGCCAATTTTTGTGGTTGCATCTTATTTTATCCATGTTCAGAGAAAAATATAAAAAAATAGTGAAAAAATAAAAAAATTGATTCCTACTGGTGCCTTTTGGAAAATTCCGGGGAAAATTCAGGAAAAAAGAAAAATTTGGACTATTTGCTTGTTCTGTGAATTCTTTCCATCGTCCTTTGTTTTCACCTTGTTGTGCTACGTCTCGACACGTCTTAGCCAGCACCTGTGATTTGTACTTTGGATCCGAATTGAACAATCGCTAATCTGCATTCGTTAATTCCCAATCCTTGCTGTCATTTTGTGTGCCTACCCACAGCTCCACATATTCTTCTGTCAGCACTGGTTCATCTTGCAACTGTTACCCACACTCAACAACAGATTGTTTCACCACTTTGGCTTTGCCCGGTATGGTTTCATCAAAATTGCCAAAAAAATCAGGAAAATAAAGAAAAAAAATTGTCAAAGTTTTTGCACGCTTTTCAGAGAACATGATGTATTTTTGTAGACCACATCCCACCTCAGTTGTAGGTGCCAATTTTTGTGGTTGCATCTTTTTTTATCCTTGTTATAAGAAAAATATAAAAAATAGTGAAAAAATAAAAAAAAATTGATTCCTACTAGTGCCTTTTGGAAAATTATAGGGAAAATTCTGGAAAAAGGAAAAATCTAGACTATTTGCTTGTTCTGTGAGTTCTTTCCATCGTCCTTTGTTTTCACCTTGTTGCGCTACGTCTCGACACATCTTAGCCAGCACCTGTGATTTGTACTTTGGATCCGGATTGAACAATTGCTAATCTGCATTTGTTAATTCCTAATCCTTGTTGTCATATTGTGTGCCTACCCATAGCTCCACATATTCTTCTGTCAGCACTGGTTCATCTTACAACTGTTGCCCACACTCAACAACAGATTGTTTTACCACTTTGGCTTTGCCCTGTTTGGTTTCATCAAAATTGCCAAAAAAATTCAAGAAAATAAAGAAAAAAATTGTTAAAGTTTTTGCACGCTTTTTAGATAACGTGATGTATTTCTGTAGACCACATCCCACCTCAGTTGTAGGTGCCAATTTTTGTGGTTGCATCTTATTTTATCCATGTTCAGAGAAAAATATAAAAAAATAGTGAAAAAATAAAAAAATTGATTCCTACTGGTGCCTTTTGGAAAATTCCAGGGAAAATTCAGGAAAAAAGAAAAATTTGGACTATTTGCTTGTTCTGTGAATTCTTTCCATCGTCCTTTGTTTTCACCTTGTTGTGCTACGTCTCGACACGTCTTAGCCAGCACCTGTGATTTGTACTTTGGATCCGAATTGAACAATCGCTAATCTGCATTCGTTAATTCCCAATCCTTGCTGTCATTTTGTGTGCCTACCTACAGCTCCACATATTCTTCTGTCAGCACTGGTTCATCTTGCAACTGTTACCCACACTCAACAACAGATTGTTTCACCACTTTGGCTTTGCCCGGTATGGTTTCATCAAAATTGCCAAAAAAATCAGGAAAATAAAGAAAAAAATTGTCAAAGTTTTTGCACGCTTTTCAGAGAACATGATGTATTTTTGTAGACCACATCCCACCTCAGTTGTAGGTGCCAATTTTTGTGGTTGCATCTTTTTTTATCCTTGTTATAAGAAAAATATAAAAAATAGTGAAAAAATTAAAAAAAATTGATTCCTACTAGTGCCTTTTGGAAAATTATATGGAAAATTCTGGAAAAAGGAAAAATCTAGACTATTTGCTTGTTCTGTGAGTTCTTTCCATCGTCCTTTGTTTTCACCTTGTTGCGCTACGTCTCGACACGTCTTAGCCAGCACCTGTGATTTGTACTTTGGATCCGGATTGAACAATCGCTAATCTGCATTCGTTAATTGCTAATCCTTGTTGTCATATTGTGTGCCTACCCATAGCTCCACATATTCTTCTGGCAGCACAGGTTCATCTGGCAACTGTTACTCACGCTCAACAACAGATTGTTTCACCACTTTGGCTTTGTCCTGTTTGGTTTCATCAAAATTGCCAAAAAAATTTAGGAAAATAAAGAAAAAAATTATCAAAGTTTTTGCACGCTTTTCAGAGAATGTGCTGTATTTCTGTAGAACACATCCCACCTCAGTTGTAGGTGCCAATTTTTGTGGTTGCATCTTTTTTATCCTTATTCAGAGAAAAATATAAAAAATAGTGAAAAAATAAAAAAAATTTTGATTCCTACTAGGGCCTTTCGGAAAATTTATGGGAAAATTCAGGAAAAAGGAAAACTGTGGACTATTTGCATGTTCTGTGAGTTCTTTCCATCGTCCTTTGTTTTCACCTTGTTGCGCTACGTCTCGACACGTCTTAGCCAGCACCTGTGATTTGTACTATGGATCCGGATTGAACAATCGCTAATCTGCATTCATTAATTGCTAATCGTTGATGTCATTTTGTGTGCCTACCAATAGCTCCACATATTCTTCTGTCAGCACAGGTTCATCTTGCAACTGTTACCCACGCTCAACAACAGATTGTTTCACCACTTTGGCTTTGCCCTGTTTGGTTTCATCAAAATTACCAAAAAAATTCATTAAAATAAAGAAAAAAATTGTCAAAGTTTTTGCACGCTTTTCAAAGAACGTGCTGTATTTCTGTAGACCACATCCCACCTCAGTTGTAGGTCCCAATTTTTGTGGTTGCATCTTTTTTTATCCTTGTTCAGAGAAAAATATAAAAAAATAGTGAAAAAATAAAAAAATTGATTCCTACTAGTGCCTTTTGGAAAATTCCGGGGAAAATTCAGGAAAAAAGAAAAATTTGGACTATTTGCTTGTTCTGTGAGTTCTTTCCATCGTCCTTTGTTTTCACCTTGTTGTGCTACGTCTCGACACGTCTTAGCCAGCACCTGTGATTTGTACTTTGGATCCGGATTGAACAATCGCTAATCTGCATTCGTTAATTGTTAATCCTTGCTGTCATTTTGTGTGCCTACCCATAGCTCCACATATTCTTCTGTCAGCACTGGTTCATCTTGCCACTGTTACCCACACTCAACAACAGATTGTTTCACCACTTTGGCTTTGCCCTGTTTGGTTTCATCAAAATTGCCAAAAAAATCAGGAAAATAAAGAAAAAAATTGTCAAAGTTTTTGCACGCTTTTCAGAGAACGTGATGTATTTCTGTAGACCACATCCCACCTCAGTTGTGGGTGCCAATTTTTGTGGTTGCATCTTTTTTTATCCTTGTTCTGAGAAAAATATAAAAAATAGTGAAAAAATAAAAAAAAATTGATTCCTACTAGTGCCTTTTGGAAAATTATAGGGAAAATTCAGGAAAAAGGAAAACTTTGGACTATTTGCTTGTTTTGTGAGTTCTTTCCATCGTCCTTTGTTTTCACCTTGTTGCGCTACGTCTCGACACGTCTTAGCCAGCACCTGTGATTTGAACTTTGGATCCGGATTGAACAGTCGCTAATCTGCATTCGTTAATTGCTAATCCTTGTTGTCATATTGTGTGCCTACCCATAGCTCCACATATTCTTCTGTCAGCACAGGTTCATCTTGCAACTATTACCCACGCTCAACAACAGATTGTTTCACCACTTTGCCTTTGCCCTGTTTGGCTTCATCAAAATTGCCAAAAAAATTAAGGAAAATAAAGAAAAAAATTGTCAAAGTTTTTGCACGCTTTTTAGAGAACGTGATGTATTTCTATAGACAACATCCCACCTCAGTTGTAGGTGCTAATTTTTGTGGTTGCATCTTTTTTATCCTTGTTCTGAGAAAAATATAAAAAATAGTGAAAAAATAAAAAAAATTATTCCTACTAGTGCCTTTTAGAAAATTCTAGGGAAAATTCAGGAAAAAGGAAAAATCTAGTCTATATGTTTGTTCTGTGAGTTCTTTTCATCGTCCTTTGTTTTCACCTTGTTGCGCTACGTCTCGACACATCTTAGCCAGCACCTGTGATTTGTACTTTGGATCCGGATTGAGCAATCGCTAATATGCATTCGTTAATTGCTAATCCTTGTTGTCATATTATGTGCCTACCCATAGCTCCACATATTCTTCTGGCAGCACAGGTTCATCTTGCAACTGTTACCCACGCTCAACAACAGATTGTTTCACCACTTTGGCTTTGTCCTGTTTGGTTTCATCAAAATTGCCAAAAAAATTCAGGAAAATAAAGAAAAAAATTGTCAAAGTTTTTGCATGCTTTTTAGAGAACGTGCTGTATTTCTGTAGAACACATCCCACCTCAGTTGTAGGTGCCAATTTTTTTTGTTGCCTCTTTTTTGATACTTGTTCATAGAGAAATATAAAAAAATAGTGAAAAAATAAAAAAAAAATTGATTCCTACAAGGGCCTTTTGGAAAATTCCGGGGAAAATTCAGGAAAAAGTAAAACTTTGGACTATTTGCTTGTTCTGTGAGTTCTTTCCATCGTCCTTTGTGTTTCACCTTGTTACGCTACGTCTCGACACGTCTTAGCCAGCACCTGTGATTTGTACTTTGGTTCCGGATTGAACAATCGCTAATCTGTATTCGTTAATTGCTAATCCTTGTTGTCATATTATGTGCCTACCCATAGCTCCACATATTCATCTGGCAGCACAGGTTCATCTTGCAACTGTTACCCACGCTCAACAACAGATTGTTTCACCACTTTGGCTTTGCCCTGTTTGGTTTCATCAAAATTGCCAAAAACATTCAGGAAAATAAAGAAAAAAAGTGTCAAAGTTTTTGCACGCTTTTTAGAGAACGTGCTGTATTTCTGTAGAACACATCCCACCTCAGTTGTAGGTGCCAATTTTTGTGGTTGCATCTTTTTTGATACTTGTTGAGAGAAAAATATAAAAAAATTGTAAAAAATAAAAAAAATTTGATTCCTACTAGGGCCTTTCGGAAAATTCCGGGGAAAATTCAGGAAAAAGGAAAACTTTGGACTACTTGCTTGTTCTGTGAGTTCTTTCCATCGTCCTTTGTTTTCACCTTGTTGCGCTACGTCTTGACACGTCTTAACCAGCACCTGTGATTTGTACTTTGGATCCGGATTGAACAATCGCTATTTTGCATTCGTTAATTGCTAATCCTTGTTGTCATATTGTGTGCCTACCCATAGCTCCACATATTCTTCTATCACCACAGGTTCATCTTGCAACTGTTACCCACGCTCAGCAATAGATTGTTTCACCACTTTGGCTTTGCACTGTTTGGTTTCATCAAAATTGCCAAAAAATTAAGGAAAACAAAGAAAAAAATTGTCAAAGTTTTTGCACGCTTTTCAGAGAACGTGATGTATTTCTGTAGACAACATCCCACCTCAGTTGTAGGTGCCAATTTTTGTGGTTGCATTTTTTTATCCTTGTTCTGAGAAAAATATAAAAATAGTGAAAAAATAAAAAAAATTGATTCCAACTAGTGCCTTTTAGAAAATTCTAGGGAAAATTCAGGAAAAAGGAAAAATTTAGGCTATTTGCTTGTTCTGTCAGTTCTTTCCGTCGTCCTTTGTTTTCACCTTGTTGCGCTACGTCTCGACACATCTTAGCCAGCACCTGTGATTTGTACTTTGGATCCGGATTGAACAATCGCTAATCTGCATTCGTTAATTGCTAATCCTTGTTGTCATATTGTGTGCCTACCCATAGCTCCATATATTCTTCTAGCAGCACAGGTTCATCTTGCAACTGTTACCCACGCTCAATAACAGATTGTTTCACCACTTGGCTTTGCCCTGTTTGGTTTCATCAAAATTGTCAAAAAAATTAAGGAAAATAAAGAAAAAAATTGTCAAAGTTTTTGCACGCTTTTCACATAACGTGCTGTATTTCTGTAGAACACATCCCACCTCAGTTGTAGGTGCCAATTTTTGTGGTTGCATCTTTTTTGATACTTTATCAGAGAAAAATATAAAAAAATTGTGAAAAAATAAAAAAATTGATTCCTACTAGGGCCTTTCGAAAAATTCCGCGGAAAATTCAGGAAAAAGGAAAACTTTGGACTATTTTCTTGTTCTGTGAGTTCTTTCCAGCGTCCTTTGTTTTTACCTTGTTGCGCTACGTCTCGACACGTCTTAGCCAGCACCTGTGATTTGTACTTTGGATCCAGATTGAACAATCGCTAATTTGCATTCGTTAATTGCTAATCCTTGTTGTCATATTGTGTGCCTACCCATAGCTCCACATATTCTTCTGTCAGCACAGGTTCATCTTGCAACTATTACACACGCTCAACAATAGATTGTTTCACTACTTTGGCTTTGCCCTGTTTGGTTTCATCAAAATTGCAAAAAAAATTAAGGAAAATAAAGAGAAAAATTGTCAAAGTTTTTGCACGCTTCTCAGAGAATGTGATGTATTTCTGTAGACAACATCCCACCTCAGTTGTAGGTGCCAATTTTTGTGGTTGCATCTTTTTTTATCCTTGTTCTGAGAAAAATATAAAAATAGTGAAAAAATAAAAAAAATTGATTCCTACTAGTGCCTTTTAGAAAATTCTAGGGAAAATTCGGGAAAAAGGAAAAATCTAGGCTATTTGCTTGTTCTGTGAGTTCTTTCCGTCGTCCTTTGTTTTCACCTTGTTGCGCTACGTCTCGACACATCTTAGCCAGCACCTGTGATTTGCACTTTGGATCCGGATTGAACAGTCGCTAATCTGCATTCGTTAATTGCTAATCCTTGTTGTCATATTGTGTGCCTACCCATAGCTCCACATATTCTTCTGGCAGCACAGGTTCATCTTGCAACTGTTACCCACGCTCAACAACACATTGTTTCACCACTTTGTCTTTGTCCTGTTTGGTTTCATCAAAATTGCCAAAAAAATTCAGGAAAATAAAGAAAAAAATTATCAAAGTTTTTGCACGCTTTTTAGAGAACGTGCTGTATTTCTGTAGAACACATCCCACCTCAGTTGTAGGTGCCAATTTTTGTGGTTGCATCTTTTTTGATACTTGTTCAGAGAAAAATATAAAAAAATATTGAAAAAATAAAAAAAATTTGATTCCTACTAGGGCCTTTCGGAAAGTTCCGGGGAAAATTCAGGAAAAAGGAAAACTTTGGACTATTTGCAAGTTCTGTGAGTTCTTTCCAGCGTATTTTGTTTTCACCTTGTTGCGCTACGTCTCGACACGTCTTAGCCAGCACCTGTGATTTGTACTTTGGATCCGGATTGAACAATCGCTAATTTGCATTCGTTAATTGCTAATCCTTGTTGTCATATTGTGTGCCTACCCATAGCTGCACATATTCTTCTGTCAGCACAGGTTCATCTTGCAACTGTTACACACGCTCAACAATAGATTGTTTCACCACTTTGGCTTTGCCCTGTTTGGTTTCATCAAAATTGCCAAAAAAATTAAGGAAAATAAAGAAAAAAATTGTCAAAGTTTTTACACGCTATTCAGAGAACGTGATGTATTTCTGTAGACAACATCCCACCTCAGTTGTAGGTGCCAATTTTTGTGGCTGTATCTTTTTTTATCCTTGTTCTGAGAAAAATATAAAAATAGTGAAAAAATAAAAAAAATGATTCCTACTAGTGCCTTTTTGAAAATTCTAGGGAAAATTCAGGAAAAAGAAAAATCTAGGCTATTTGCTTGTTCTGTGAGTTCTTTCCGTCGTCCTTTGTTTTCACCTTGTTGCGCTACGTCTCGACACATCTTAGCCAGCACCTGTGATTTGTACTTTGGATCCGGATTGAACAAACGCTAATCTGCATTCGTTAATTGCTAATCCTTGTTGTCATATTGTGTGCCTACCCATAGCTCCACATATTCTTCTAGCAGCACAGGTTCATCTTGCAACTGTTACCCACGCTCAATAACAGATTGTTTCACCACTTGGCTTTGCCCTGTTTGGTTTCATCAAAATTGTCAAAAAAATTCAGGAAAATAAAGAAAAAAATTGTCAAAGTTTTTGCACGCTTTTCACACAACGTGCTGTATTTCTGTAGAACACATCCCACCTCAGTTGTAGGTGCCAATTTTTGTGGTTGCATCTTTTTTGATACTTGTTCAGAGAAAAATATAAAAAAATAGTGAAAAAATAAAAAAAAATTGATTCCTACTAGGGCCTTTCGGAAAATTCCGGGGAAAATTCAGGAAAAAGGAAAACTTTGGACTATTTGCTTGTTCTGTGAGTTCTTTCCAGCGTCCTTTGTTTTCATCTTGTTGCGCTACGTCTCGACACGTCTTAGCCAGCACCTGTGATTTGTACTTTGGATCCGGATTGAACAATCGCTAATTTGCATTCGTTAATTGCTAATCCTTGTTGTCATATTGTGTGCCTACCCATAGCTCCACATATTCTTCTGTTAGCACAGGTTCATCTTGCAACTGTTACACACGCTCAACAATAGATTGTTTCACCACTTTGGCTTTGCCCTGTTTGGTTTCATCAAAATTGCCAAAAAAATTAAGGAAAATAAAGAAAAAAATTGTCAAAGTTTTTGCACGCTTTTTAGACAACGTGATGTATTTCTGTAAACAACATCCCACCTCAGTTTTAGGTGCCAATTTTTGTGGTTGCATCTTTTTTATCCTTGTTCTGAGAAAAATATAAAAATAGTGAAAAAATAAAAAAATTGATTCCTACTAGTGCCTTTTAGAAAATTATAGGGAAAATTCAGGAAAAAGGAAAAATCTAGGCTATTTGCTTGTTCTGTGAGTTCTTTCCGTCGTCCTTTGTTTTCACCTTGTTGCGCTACGTCTCGACACATCTTAGCCAGCACCTGTGATTTGTACTTTGGATCCGGATTGAACAATCGCTAATCTACATTCGTTAATTGCTAATCCTTGTTGTCATATTGTGTGCCTACCCATAGCTCCACATATTCTTCTGACAGTACAGGTTCATCTTGCAACTGTTACCCACGCTCAACAACACATTGTTTCACCACTTTGGCTTTGTCCTGTTTGGTTTCATCAAAATTGCCAAAAAAATTCAGGAAAATAAAGAAAAAAATTGTCAAAATTTTTGCACGCTTTTCAGAGAACGTGTTGTATTTCTGTAGAACACATCCCACCTCAGTTGTAGGTGCCAATTTTTGTGGTTGCATCTTTTTTGATACTTGTTCACAGAAAAATATAAAAAAAATAGTGAAAGAATAAAAAAAATTTGATTCCTACTAGGGCCTTTTGGAAAATTCTGGGGAAAATTCAGGAAAAAGGAAAACTTTGGACTATTTGCTTGTTCTGTGAGTTCTTTCCAGCGTCCTTTGTTTTCACCTTGTTGCGCTACGTCTCGACACGTCTTAGCCAGCACATGTGATTTGTACTTTGGATCCGGATTGAACAATCGCTAATTTGCATTCGTTAATTGCTAATCCTTGTTGTCATATTGTGTGCCTACCCATAGCTCCACATATTCTTCTGTCAGCACAGGTTCATCTTGCAACTGTTACACACGCTCAACAATAGATTGTTTCACCACTTTGGCTTTTCCCAGTTTGGTTTCATCAATATTGCCAAAAAAATTAAGGAAAATAAAGAAAAAAATGTCAAAGTTTTTGCACGCTTTTCAGAGAACGTGATGTATTTCTATAGACAACATCCCACCTCAGTTGTAGGTGCCAATTTTTGTGGTTGCATCTTTTTTTATCCTTGTTCTGAGAAAAATATAAAAATAGTGAAAAAATAAAAAAATTGATTCCTACTAGTGCCTTTTAGAAAATTCTAGGGAAAATTCAGGAAAAAGGAAAAATCTAGGCTATTTGCTTGTTCTGTGAGTTCTTTCCGTCGTCCTTTGTTTTCACCTTGTTGCGCTAAGTCTCGACACATCTTAGCCAGCACCTGTGATTTGTACTTTGGATCCGGATTGAACAATCGCTAATCCGCATTCGTTAATTGCTAATCCTTGTTGTCATATTGTGTGCCTACCCATAGCTCCACATATTCTTCTGGCCGCACAGGTTCATCTTGCAACTGTTACCCACGCTCAACAACACATTGTTTCACCACTTTGGCTTTGTCCTGTTTGGTTTCATCAAAATTGCCAAAAAAATTCAGGAAAATAAAGAAAAAAATTGTCAAAGTTTTTGCACGCTTTTTAGAGAACATGCTGTATTTCTGTAGAACACATCCCACCTCAGTTGTAGGTGCCAATTTTTGTGGTTGCATCTTTTTTGATACTTGTTCAGAGAAAAATATAAAAAAAAAAGTGAAAGAATAAAAAAAATTTGATTCCTACTAGGGCCTTTTGGAAAATTCCGGGGAAAATTCAGGAAAAAGGAAAACTTTGGACTATTTGCTTGTTCTGTGAGTTCTTTCCAGCGTCCTTTGTTTTCACCTTGTTGCGCTACGTCTCGACACGTCTTAGCCAGCACATGTGATTTGTACTTTGGATCTGGATTGAACAATCGCTAATTTGCATTCGTTAATTGCTAATCCTTGTTGTCATATTGTGTGCCTACCCATAGCTCCACATATTCTTCTGTCAGCACAGGTTCATCTTGCAACTGTTACACACGCTCAACAATAGATTGTTTCACCACTTTGGCTTTTCCCAGTTTGGTTTCATCAAAATTGCCAAAAAAATTAAGGAAAATAAAGAAAAAAATGTCAAAGTTTTTGCACGCTTTTCAGAGAACGAGATGTATATCTATAGACAACATCCCACCTCAGTTGTAGGTGCCAATTTTTGTGGTTGCATCTTTTTTTATCCTTGTTCTGAGAAAAATATAAAAATAGTGAAAAAATAAAAAAATTGATTCCTACTAGTGCCTTTTAGAAAATTCTAGGGAAAATTCAGGAAAAAGGAAAAATCTAGGCTATTTGCTTGTTCTGTGAGTTCTTTCCAGCGTCCTTTGTTTTCACCTTGTTGCGCTACGTCTCGACACATCTTAGCCAGCACCTGTGATTTGTACTTTGGATCCGGATTGAACAATCGCTAATCTGCATTCGTTAATTGCTAATCCTTGTTGTCATATTGTGTGCCTACCCATAGCTCCACATATTCTTCTGGCCGCACAGGTTCATCTTGCAACTGTTACCCACGCTCAACAACACATTGTTTCACCACTTTGGCTTTGTCCTGTTTGGTTTCATCAAAATTGCCAAAAAAATTCAGGAAAATAAAGAAAAAAATTGTCAAAGTTTTTGCACGCTTTTTAGAGAACATGCTGTATTTCTGTAGAACACATCCCACCTCAGTTGTAGGTGCCAATTTTTGTGGTTGCATCTTTTTTGATACTTGTTCAGAGAAAAATATAAAAAAATACTGAAAAAATAAAAAAAATTTGATTCCTACTAGGGCCTTTCGGAAAATTCCGGGGAAAATTCAGGAAAAAGGAAAACTTTGGACTATTTGCTTGTTCTGTGAGTTCTTTCCAGCGTCCTTTGTTTTCACCTTGTTGCGCTATGTCTCGACACGTCTTAGCCAGCGCCTGTGATTTGTACTTTGGATCCGGATTGAACAATCGCTAATTTGCATACGTTAATTGCTAATCCTTGTTGTCATATTGTGTGCCTACCCATAGCTCCACATATTCTTCTGTCAGCACAGGTTCATCTTGCAACTGTTACACACGCTCAACAATAGATTGTTTCACCACTTTGGCTTTTCCCAGTTTGGTTTCATCAAAATTGCCAAAAAAATTAAGGAAAATAAAGAAAAAAATGTCAAAGTTCTTGCACGCTTTTCAGAGAACGTGATGTATTTCTGTAGACAACATCCCACCTCAGTTGTAGGTGCCAATTTTTGTGGTTGCATCTTTTTTTATCCTTGTTCTGAGAAAAATATAAAAATAGTGAAAAAATAAAAAAAATTGATTCCTACTAGTGCCTTTTAGAAAATTCTAGGGAAAATTCAGGAAAAAGGAAAAATCTAGGCTATTTGCTTGTTCTGTGAGTTCTTTCCGTCGTCCTTTGTTTTCACCTTGTTGCGCTACGTCTCGACACATCTTAGCCAGCACCTGTGATTTGTACTTTGGATCCGGATTGAACAATCGCTAATCTGCATTCGTTAATTGCTAATCCTTATTGTCATATTGTGTGCCTACCCATAGCTCCACATATTCTTCTGGCAGCACAGGTTCATCTTACAACTGTTACCCACGCTCAACAACACATTGTTTCACCACTTTGGCTTTGTCCTGTTTGGTTTCATCAAAATTGCCAAAAAAATTCAGGAAAATAAAGAAAAAAATTGTCAAAGTTTTTGCACGCTTTTTAGAGAACATGCTGTATTTCTGTAGAACACATCCCACCTCAGTTGTAGGTGCCAATTTGTGTGGTTGCATCTTTTTTGATACTTGTTCAGAGAAAAATATAAAAAAATAGTGAAAAAATAAAAAAAATTTGATTCCTACTAGGGCCTTTCGGAAAATTCCGGGGAAAATTCAGGAAAAAGGAAAACTTTGGACTATTTGCTTGTTCTGCGAGTTCTTTCCAGCGTCCTTTGTTTTCACCTTGTTGCGCTATGTCTCGACACGTCTTAGCCAGCACCTGTGATTTGTACTTTGGATCCGGATTGAACAATCGCTAATTTGCATTCGTTAATTGCTAATCCTTGTTGTCATATTGTGTGCCTACCCATAGCTCCACATATTCTTCTGTCAGCACAGGTTCATCTTGCAACTGTTACACACGCTCAACAATAGATTGTTTCACCACTTTGGCTTTGTCCAGTTTGGTTTCATCAAAATTGCCAAAAAAAATAAGGAAAATAAAGAAAAAAATTGTCAAAGTTTTTGCACGCTTTTCACACAACGTGCTGTATTTCTGTAGAACACATCCCACCTCAGTTGTAGGTGCCAATTTTTGTGGTTGCATCTTTTTTGATACTTGTTCAGAGAAAAATATAAAAAAATAGTGAAAAAATAAAAAAAAAATTGATTCCTACTAGGGCCTTTCGGAAAATTCCGGGGAAAATTCAGGAAAAAGGAAAACTTTGGACTATTTGCTTGTTCTGTGAGTTCTTTCCAGCGTCCTTTGTTTTCATCTTGTTGCGCTACGTCTCGACACGTCTTAGCCAGCACCTGTGATTTGTACTTTGGATCCGGATTGAACAATCGCTAATTTGCATTCGTTAATTGCTAATCCTTGTTGTCATATTGTGTGCCTACCCATAGCTCCACATATTCTTTTGTTAGCACAGGTTCATCTTGCAACTGTTACACACGCTCAACAATAGATTGTTTCACCACTTTGGCTTTGCCCTGTTTGGTTTCATCAAAATTGCCAAAAAAATTAAGGAAAATAAAGAAAAAATTTGTCAAAGTTTTTGCACGCTTTTTAGACAACGTGATGTATTTCTGTAAACAACATCCCACCTCAGTTGTAGGTGCCAATTTTTGTGGTTGCATCTTTTTTATCCTTGTTCTGAGAAAAATATAAAAATAGTGAAAAAATAAAAAAATTGATTCCTACTAGTGCCTTTTAGAAAATTATAGGGAAAATTCAGGAAAAAGGAAAAATCTAGGCTATTTGCTTGTTCTGTGAGTTCTTTCCGTCGTCCTTTGTTTTCACCTTGTTGCGCTACGTCTCGACACATCTTAGCCAGCACCTGTGATTTGTACTTTGGATCCGGATTGAACAATCGCTAATCTGCATTCGTTAATTGCTAATCCTTGTTGTCATATTGTGTGCCTACCCATAGCTCCACATATTCTTCTGACAGTACAGGTTCATCTTGCAACTGTTACCCACGCTCAACAACACATTGTTTCACCACTTTGGCTTTGTCCTGTTTGGTTTCATCAAAATTGCCAAAAAAATTCAGGAAAATAAAGAAAAAAATTGTCAAAATTTTTGCACGCTTTTCAGAGAACGTGCTGTATTTCTGTAGAACACATCCCACCTCAGTTGTAGGTGCCAATTTTTGTGGTTGCATCTTTTTTGATACTTGTTCACAGAAAAATATAAAAAAAATAGTGAAAGAATAAAAAAAATTTGATTCCTACTAGGGCCTTTTGGAAAATTCCGGGGAAAATTCAGGAAAAAGGAAAACTTTGGACTATTTGCTTGTTCTGTGAGTTCTTTCCAGCGTCCTTTGTTTTCACCTTGTTGCGCTACGTCTCGACACGTCTTAGCCAGCACATGTGATTTGTACTTTGGATCCGGATTGAACAATCGCTAATTTGCATTCGTTAATTGCTAATCCTTGTTGTCATATTGTGTGCCTACCCATAGCTCCACATATTCTTCTGTCAGCACAGGTTCATCTTGCAACTGTTACACACGCTCAACAATAGATTGTTTCACCACTTTGGCTTTTCCCAGTTTGGTTTCATCAAAATTGCCAAAAAAATTAAGGAAAATAAAGAAAAAAATGTCAAAGTTTTTGCACGCTTTTCAGAGAACGTGATGTATTTCTATAGACAACATCCCACCTCAGTTGTAGGTGCCAATTTTTGTGGTTGCATCTTTTTTTATCCTTGTTCTGAGAAAAATATAAAAATAGTGAAAAAATAAAAAAATTGATTCCTACTAGTGCCTTTTAGAAAATTCTAGGGAAAATTCAGGAAAAAGGAAAAATCTAGGCTATTTGCTTGTTCTGTGAGTTCTTTCCGTCGTCCTTTGTTTTCACCTTGTTGCGCTAAGTCTCGACACATCTTAGCCAGCACCTGTGATTTGTACTTTGGATCCGGATTGAACAATCGCTAATCTGCATTCGTTAATTGCTAATCCTTGTTGTCATATTGTGTGCCTACCCATAGCTCCACATATTCTTCTGGCCGCACAGGTTCATCTTGCAACTGTTACCCACGCTCAACAACACATTGTTTCACCACTTTGGCTTTGTCCTGTTTGGTTTCATCAAAATTGCCAAAAAAATTCAGGAAAATAAAGAAAAAAATTGTCAAAGTTTTTGCACGCTTTTTAGAGAACATGCTGTATTTCTGTAGAACACATCCCACCTCAGTTGTAGGTGCCAATTTTTGTGGTTGCATCTTTTTTGATACTTGTTCAGAGAAAAATATAAAAAAAATAGTGAAAGAATAAAAAAAATTTGATTCCTACTAGGGCCTTTTGGAAAATTCCGGGGAAAATTCAGGAAAAAGGAAAACTTTGGACTATTTGCTTGTTCTGTGAGTTCTTTCCAGCGTCCTTTGTTTTCACCTTGTTGCGCTACGTCTCGACACGTCTTAGCCAGCACATGTGATTTGTACTTTGGATCTGGATTGAACAATCGCTAATTTGCATTCGTTAATTGCTAATCCTTGTTGTCATATTGTGTGCCTACCCATAGCTCCACATATTCTTCTGTCAGCACAGGTTCATCTTGCAACTGTTACACACGCTCAACAATAGATTGTTTCACCACTTTGGCTTTTCCCAGTTTGGTTTCATCAAAATTGCCAAAAAAATTAAGGAAAATAAAGAAAAAAATGTCAAAGTTTTTGCACGCTTTTCAGAGAACGTGATGTATTTCTATAGACAACATCCCACCTCAGTTGTAGGTGCCAATTTTTGTGGTTGCATCTTTTTTTATCCTTGTTCTGAGAAAAATATAAAAATAGTGAAAAAATAAAAAAATTGATTCCTACTAGTGCCTTTTAGAAAATTCTAGGGAAAATTCAGGAAAAAGGAAAAATCTATGCTATTTGCTTGTTCTGTGAGTTCTTTCCGTCGTCCTTTGTTTTCACCTTGTTGCGCTACGTCTCGACACATCTTAGCCAGCACCTGTGATTTGTACTTTGGATCCGGATTGAACAATCGCTAATCTGCATTCGTTAATTGCTAATCCTTGTTGTCATATTGTGTGCCTACCCATAGCTCCACATATTCTTCTGGCCGCACAGGTTCATCTTGCAACTGTTACCCACGCTCAACAACACATTGTTTCACCACTTTGGCTTTGTCCTGTTTGGTTTCATCAAAATTGCCAAAAAAATTCAGGAAAATAAAGAAAAAAATTGTCAAAGTTTTTGCACGCTTTTTAGAGAACATGCTGTATTTCTGTAGAACACATCCCACCTCAGTTGTAGGTGCCAATTTTTGTGGTTGCATCTTTTTTGATACTTGTTCAGAGAAAAATATAAAAAAATACTGAAAAAATAAAAAAAAATTTGATTCCTACTAGGGCCTTTCGGAAAATTCCGGGGAAAATTCAGGAAAAAGGAAAACTTTGGACTATTTGCTTGTTCTGTGAGTTCTTTCCAGCGTCCTTTGTTTTCACCTTGTTGCGCTATGTCTCGACACGTCTTAGCCAGCGCCTGTGATTTGTACTTTGGATCCGGATTGAACAATCGCTAATTTGCATACGTTAATTGCTAATCCTTGTTGTCATATTGTGTGCCTACCCATAGCTCCACATATTCTTCTGTCAGCACAGGTTCATCTTGCAACTGTTACACACGCTCAACAATAGATTGTTTCACCACTTTGGCTTTTCCCAGTTTGGTTTCATCAAAATTGCCAAAAAAATTAAGGAAAATAAAGAAAAAAATGTCAAAGTTCTTGCACGCTTTTCAGAGAACGTGATGTGTTTCTGTAGACAACATCCCACCTCAGTTGTAGGTACCAATTTTTGTGGTTGCATCTTTTTTTATCCTTGTTCTGAGAAAAATATAAAAATAGTGAAAAAATAAAAAAAATTGATTCCTACTAGTGCCTTTTAGAAAATTCTAGGGAAAATTCAGGAAAAAGGAAAAATCTAGGCTATTTGCTTGTTCTGTGAGTTCTTTCCGTCGTCCTTTGTTTTCACCTTGTTGCGCTACGTCTCGACACATCTTAGCCAGCACCTGTGATTTGTACTTTGGATCCGGATTGAACAATCGCTAATCTGCATTCGTTAATTGCTAATCCTTGTTGTCATATTGTGTGCCTACCCCAGCACAGGTTCATCTTACAACTGTTACCCACGCTCAACAACACATTGTTTCATGACTTTGGCTTTGTCCTATTTGGTTTCATCAAAATTGCCAAAAAAATTCAGGAAAATAAAGAAAAAAATTGTCAAAGTTTTTGCACGCTTTTTAGAGAACATGCTGTATTTCTGTAGAACACATCCCACCTCAGTTGTAGGTGCCAATTTGTGTGGTTGCATCTTTTTTGATTAAAAAAATAGTGAAAAAATAAAAAAAATTTGATTCCTACTAGGGCCTTTCGGAAAATTCCGGGGAAAATTCAGGAAAAAGGAAAACTTTGGACTATTTGCTTGTTCTGCGAGTTCTTTCCAGCGTCCTTTGTTTTCACCTTGTTGCGCTATGTCTCGACACGTCTTAGCCAGCACCTGTGATTTGTACTTTGGATCCGGATTGAACAATCGCTAATTTGCATTCGTTAATTGCTAATCCTTGTTGTCATATTGTGTGCCTACCCATAGCTCCACATATTCTTCTGTCAGCACAGGTTCATCTTGCAACTGTTACACACGCTCAACAATAGATTGTTTCACCACTTTGGCTTTGTCCAGTTTGGTTTCATCAAAATTGCCAAAAAAAATAAGGAAAATAAAGAAAAAAATGTCAAAGTTCTTGCACGCTTTTTAGAGAACGTGATGTATTTCTTTAGACAACATCCCACCTCAGTTGTAGGTGCCAATTTTTATGGTTGCATCTTTTTTTATCTTTGTTCTGAGAAAAATATAAAAATAGTGAAAAAATAAAAAAATTGATTCCTACTAGTGACTTTTAGAAAATTCTAGGGAAAATTCAGGAAAAAGGAAAAATCTAGGCTATTTGCTTGTTCTGTGAGTTCTTTCCGTCGTCCTTTGTTTTCACCTTGTTGCGCTACATCTCGACACGTCTTAGCCAGCACCTGTGATTTGTACTTTGGATCTGGATTGAACAATCGCTAATCTGCATTCGTTAATTGCTAATCCTTGATGTCATTTCGTGTGCCTACCCATAGCTCCACATATTCTTCTGTCAGCACAGGTTCATCTTGCTACTGTTACCCACGCTCAACAACAGATTGTTTCACCACGTTGGCTTTGCCCTGTTTGGTTTCATCAAAATTGCCAAAAAAAAATTCTAGAAAAAAAAAAGAAAAAAATTATCAAAGTTTTTACACGCTTTTCAGAGAACATGCTGTATTTCTGTAGACCACATCCCACCTCAGTTGTAGGTGCCAATTTTTGTGGTTGCATCTTTTTTATCCTTGTTCAGAGAAAAATATAAAAAAATAGTGAAAAAATAAAAAAATTGATTCCTACTAGTGCCTTTTGGAAAATTCCGAGGAAAATTCAGGAAAAAGGAAAAATCTGGACTATTTGCTTGTTCTGTGATTTCTTTCCATCGTCGTTTGTTTTCACCTTGTTGCGCTACGTCTTAGCCAGCACCTATGATTTGTACTTTGGATCCAGATTGAACAATCGCTAATCTGCATTCGTTAATTGCTAATCCTTGCTGTCATTTTGTGTGCCTACCCATAGCTCCACATATTCTTCTGTCAGCACTGGTTCATCTTGCAACTGTTATCCACACCCAACAACAGATTGGTTCACCACTTTGGCTTTGCCCCGTTTGGTTTCATCAAAATTGCCAAAAAAATCAAGAAAATAAAGAAAAAAAATTGTCAAAGTTTTTGCACGCTTTTCAGAGAACGTGATGAATTTCTGTAGACCACATCCCACCTCAGTTGTAGGTACCAATTTTTGTGGTTGCATCTTTTTTTATCCTTGTTCAGAGAAAAATATAAAAAAATAGTGAAAAAATAAAAAAAATTGATTCCTACTAGTGCCTTTTAGAAAATTCCAGGGAAAATTTAGGAAAAAGGAAAAATCTAGACTATTTGCTTGTTTTGTGAGTTCTTTCCATCTCCTTTGTTTTCACCTTGTTACGCTATGTCTCGACACATCTTAGCCAGCACCTGTGATTTGTACTTTGAAACCGGATTGAACAATCGCTAATCTGCATTCGTTAATTGCTAATCCTTGATGTCATATTGCGTGCCTACACATAGCTCCACATATTCTTCTGTCAGCACAGGTTCATCTTGCAACTGTTACCCACGCTCAACAACAGATTGTTTCACCACTTTGGCTTTGCCCTGTTTGGTTTCATCAAAATTGCCAAAAAAAATTCAGGAAAAAAAAGAAAAAAATTGTCAAAGTTTTTACTCGTTTTTCAGAGAACATGGTGTATTTATGTAGACCACATCCCACCTCAGTTGTAGGTGCCAATTTTTGTGGTTGCAACTTTTTTACCCTTGTTCAGAGAAAAATATAAAAAAATAGTGAGAAAATAAAAAAATTTGATTCCTACTAGTGCCTTTTGGAAAATTCCGAGAAAAATTTAGGAAAAAGGAATAGTCTGGACTATTTACTTGTTCTGTGAGTTCTATCCATCATCCTTTGTTTTCACCTTGTTGCGCTACATCTCGACATGTCTTAGCCAGCACCTGTGATTTGTACTTTGGATCCGGATTGAACAATCACTAATCTGCATTCGTTAATTGCTAATCCTTGCTGTCATATTGTGTGCCTACCCATAGCTCCACATATTCTTCTGTCAGCACAGGTTCTTCTTGCAACTGTTACCCACGCTCAACAACAGATTGTTTCACCAGTTTGGCTTTGCCCTGTTTGGTTTCATCAAAATTGCCAAAAAAAATTCTAAAAAATAAAGAAAAAAAATTGTCAAAGTTTTTGCACGCTTTTCAGAGAATGTGATGTATTTCTGTAGACGACATCCCTCCTCAGTTGTAGGTGCCAATTTTGTGGTTGCATCTTTTTTATCCTTGTTCAGAGAAAAATAAAAAAAAATAGTGAAAAAATAAAAAAATTTGATTGCTACTAGTGCCTTTTGGAAAATTCTGGGGAAAATTCAGGAAAAAGGAAAAATCTAAACTATTTGCTTGTTCTGTGAGTTCTTTCCATCTCCTTTGTTTTTACCTTGTTGCGCTACGTCTCGACACGTCTTAGCCAGCACCTGTGATTTGTACTTTGGATCCGGATTGAACAATCGCCAATCTACATTCGTTAATTGCTAATCCTTGCTGTCATATTGCGTGCCTACACATAGCTCCACATATTCTTCTATCAGCACAGGTTCATCTTGCAACTGTTACCCACGCTCAACAACAGATTGTTTCATCAGTTTGGCTTTGCCCTGTTTGGTATCATTAAAATTGCCAAAAAAATTCAGGAAAAATAAAGAAAAAAATTGTCAAAGTTTTTGCACGCTTTTCAGAGAACGTGATGTATTTCTGTAGACGACATCCCACCTCAGTTGTAGGTGCCAATTTTGTGGTTGCATCTTTTTTATCCTTGTTCAGAGAAAAATATAAAAAATAGTGAAAAAATATAAAAATTTGATTGCTACTAGTGCCTTTTGGAAAATTCTGGGGAAAATTCAGGAAAAAGGAAAAATCTAAACTATTTGCTTGTTCTGTGAGTTCTTTCCATCTCCTTTGTTTTCACCTTGTTGCGCTACGTCTCGATACGTCTTAGCCAGCACCTGTGATTTGTACTTTGGATCCGGATTGAACAATCGCTAATCTACATTCGTTAGTTGCTAATCCTTGCTGTCATATTGCGTGCCTACACATAGCTCCACATATTCTTCTGTCAGCACAGGTTCATCTTGCAACTGTTACCCACGCTCAACGACAGATTGTTTCACCACTTTGGCTTTGCCCTGTTTGGTTTCATCAAAATTGCCAAAAAAAATTCAGGAAAAAAAAGAAAAAAATTGTCAAAGTTTTTACACGTTTTTCAGAGAACATGCTGTATTTATGTAGACCACATCCCACCTCAGTTGTTGGAGCCAATTTTTATGGTTGCAACTTTTTTTACCCTTGTTCAGAGAAAAATATAAAAAATAGTGAGAAAATAAAAAAAAATTTGATTCCTATTAGTGCCTTTTGGAAAATTCCCAGAAAAATTCAGGAAAAAGGAAAAATCTGGACTATTTACTTGTTCTGTGAGTTCTTTCCATCGTCCTTTATTTTCACCTTGTTGCGCTACGTCTCGACACGTCTTAGCCAGCACCTGTGATTTATACTTTGGATCCAGATTGAACAATCACTAATCTGCATTCGTTAATTGCTAATCCTTGCTGTCATATTGTGTGCCTACCCATAGCTCCACATATTCTTCTGTCAGCACAGGTTCTTCTTGCAACTGTTACCCACGCTCAACAACAGATTGTTTCACCAGTTTGGCTTTGCCCTGTTTGGTATCATCAAAATTGCCAAAAAAAATTCAGAAAAATAAAGAAAAAAATTGTCAAAGTTTTTGCACGCTTTTCAGAGAACGTGATGTATTTCTGTAGACGACATCCCACCTCAGTTGTAGGTGCTAATTTTGTGGTTGCATCTTTTTTATCCTTGTTCAGAGAAAAATATAAAAAAATAGTGAAAAAATATAAAAATTTGATTGCTACTAGTGCCTTTTGGAAAATTCTGGGGAAAATTCAGGAAAAAGGAAAAATCTAAACTATTTGCTTGTTCTGTGAGTTCTTTCCATCTCCTTTGTTTTCACCTTGTTGCGCTACGTCTCGACACGTCTTAGCCAGCACCTGTGATTTGTACTTTGGATCCGCATTGAACAATCGCTAATCTACATTCGTTAATTGCTAATCCTTGCTGTCATATTGCGTGCCTACACATAGCTCCACATATTCTTCTGTCAGCACAGGTTCATCTTGCAACTGTTACCCACGCTCAACGACAGATTGTTTCACCACTTTGGCTTTGCCCTGTTTGGTTTCATCAAATTGCCAAAAAAAATTCAGGAAAAAAAGAAAAAATTGTCAAAGTTTTTACACGTTTTTCAGAGAACATGCTGTATTTATGTAGACCACATCCCACCTCAGTTGTTGGTGCCAATTTTTGTGGTTGCAACTTTTTTTACCCTTGTTCAGAGAAAAATATAAAAAAATAGTGAGAAAATAAAAAAATTTGATTCCTACTAGTGCCTTTTGGAAAATTCCGAGAAAAATTCAGGAAAAAGGAATAGTCTGGACTATTTACTTGTTCCGTGAGTTCTATCCATCGTCCTTTGTTTTCACCTTGTTGCGCTACATCTCGACACGTCTTAGCCAGCACCTGTGATTTGTACTTTGGATCCGGATTGAACAATCACTAATCTGCATTCGTTAATTGCTAATCCTTGCTGTCATATTGTGTGCCTACCCATAGCTCCACATATTCTTCTGTCAGCACAGGTTCTTCTTGCAACTGTTACCCACGCTCAACAACAGATTGTTTCACCAGTTTGGCTTTGCCCTGTTTGGTTTCATCAAAATTGCCAAAAAAAATTCTAAAAAATAAAGAAAAAAAATTGTCAAAGTTTTTGCACGCTTTTAAGAGAATGTGATGTATTTCTGTAGACGACATCCCTCCTCAGTTGTAGGTGCCAATTTTGTGGTTGCATCTTTTTTATCCTTGTTCAGAGAAAAATAAAAAAAAATAGTGAAAAAATAAAAAAATTTGATTGCTACTAGTGCCTTTTGGAAAATTCTGGGGAAAATTCAGGAAAAAGGAAAAATCTAAACTATTTGCTTGTTCTGTGAGTTCTTTCCATCTCCTTTGTTTTTACCTTGTTGCGCTACGTCTCGACACGTCTTAGCCAGCACCTGTGATTTGTACTTTGGATCCGGATTGAACAATCGCCAATCTACATTCGTTAATTGCTAATCCTTGCTGTCATATTGCGTGCCTACACATAGCTCCACATATTCTTCTTTCAGCACAGGTTCATCTTGCAACTGTTACCCACGCTCAACAATAGATTGTTTCACCAGTTTGGCTTTGCCCTGTTTGGTATCATCAAAATTGCCAAAAAAATTCAGGAAAAATAAAGAAAAAAATTGTCAAAGTTTTTGCACGCTTTTCAGAGAACGTGATGTATTTCTGTAGACGACATCCCACCTCAGTTGTAGGTGCCAATTTTGTGGTTGCATCTTTTTTATCCTTGTTCAGAGAAAAATATAAAAAATAGTGAAAAAATATAAAAATTTGATTGCTACTAGTGCCTTTTGGAAAATTCTGGGGAAAATTCAGGAAAAAGAAAAAATCTAAACTATTTGCTTGTTCTGTGAGTTCTTTCCATCTCCTTTGTTTTCACCTTGTTGCGCTACGTCTCGATACGTCTTAGCCAGCACCTGTGATTTGTACTTTGGATCCGGATTGAACAATCGCTAATCTACATTCGTTAGTTGCTAATCCTTGCTGTCATATTGCGTGCCTACACATAGCTCCACATATTCTTCGGTCAGCACAGGTTCATCTTGCAACTGTTACCCACGCTCAACGACAGATTGTTTCACCACTTTGGCTTTGCCCTGTTTGGTTTCATCAAAATTGCCAAAAAAAATTCAGGAAAAAAAAGAAAAAATTGTCAAAGTTTTTACACGTTTTTCAGAGAACATGCTGTATTTATGTAGACCACATCCCACCTCAGTTGTTGGAGCCAATTTTTATGGTTGCAACTTTTTTTACCCTTGTTCAGAGAAAAATATAAAAAATAGTGAGAAAATAAAAAAAATTGATTCTATTAGTGCCTTTTGGAAAATTCCCAGAAAAATTCAGGAAAAAGGAAAAATCTGGACTATTTACTTGTTCTGTGAGTTCTTTCCATCGTCCTTTATTTTCACCTTGTTGCGCTACGTCTCGACACGTCTTAGCCAGCACCTGTGATTTATACTTTGGATCCAGATTGAACAATCACTAATCTGCATTCGTTAATTGCTAATCCTTGCTGTCATATTGTGTGCCTACCCATAGCTCCACATAATCTTCTGTCAGCACAGGTTCTTCTTGCAACTGTTACCCACGCTCAACAACAGATTGTTTCACCAGTTGGCTTTGCCCTGTTTGGTATCATCAAATTGCCAAAAAAAATTCAGAAAAATAAAGAAAAAAATGTCAAAGTTTTTGCACGCTTTTCAGAGAACGTGATGTATTTCTGTAGACGACATTCCACCTCAGTTGTAGGTGCTAATTTTGTGGTTGCATCTTTTTTATCCTTGTTCAGAGAAAAATATAAAAAAATAGTGAAAAAATATAAAAATTTGATTGCTACTAGTGCCTTTTGGAAAATTCTGGGGAAAATTCAGGAAAAAGGAAAAATCTAAACTATTTGCTTGTTCTGTGAGTTCTTTCCATCTCCTTTGTTTTCACCTTGTTGCGCTACGTCTCGACACATCTTAGCCAGCACCTGTGATTTGTACTTTGGATCCGGATTGAACAATCGCTAATCTACATTCGTTAATTGCTAATCCTTGCTGTCATATTGCGTGCCTACACATAGCTCCACATATTCTTCTGTCAGCACAGGTTCATCTTGCAACTGTTACCCACGCTCAACGACAGATTGTTTCACCACTTTGGCTTTGCCCTGTTGGTTTCATCAAAATTGCCAAAAAAAATTCAGGAAAAAAAAGAAAAAAATTGTCAAAGTTTTTACACGTTTTTCAGAGAACATGCTGTATTTATGTAGATCACATCCCACCTCAGTTGTTGGTGCCAATTTTTGTGGTTGCAACTTTTTTTACCCTTGTTCAGAGAAAAATATAAAAAAATAGTGAGAAAATAAAAAAATTTGATTCCTACTAGTGCCTTTTGGAAAATTCCGAGAAAAATTCAGGAAAAAGGAATAGTCTGGACTATTTACTTGTTCTGTGAGTTCTATCCATCGTCCTTTGTTTTCACCTTGTTGCGCTACATCTCGACACGTCTTAGCCAGCACCTGTGATTTGTACTTTGGATCCGGATTGAACAATCACTAATCTGCATTCGTTAATTGCTAATCCTTGCTGTCATATTGTGTGCCTACCCATAGCTCCACATATTCTTCTGTCAGCACAGGTTCTTCTTGCAACTGTTACCCACGCTCAACAACAGATTGTTTCACCAGTTTGGCTTTGCCCTGTTTGGTTTCATCAAAATTGCCAAAAAAAATGGGGAAAATTCAGGAAAAAGAAAAAATCTAAACTATTTGCTTGTTCTGTGAGTTCTTTCCATCTCCTTTGTTTTCACCTTGTTGCGCTACGTCTCGATACGTCTTAGCCAGCACCTGTGATTTGTACTTTGGATCCGGATTGAACAATCGCTAATCTACATTCGTTAGTTGCTAATCCTTGCTGTCATATTGCGTGCCTACACATAGCTCCACATATTCTTCGGTCAGCACAGGTTCATCTTGCAACTGTTACCCACGCTCAACGACAGATTGTTTCACCACTTTGGCTTTGCCCTGTTTGGTTTCATCAAAATTGCCAAAAAAAATTCAGGAAAAAAAAGAAAAAAATTGTCAAAGTTTTTACACGTTTTTCAGAGAACATGCTGTATTTATGTAGACCACATCCCACCTCAGTTGTTGGAGCCAATTTTTATGGTTGCAACTTTTTTTACCCTTGTTCAGAGAAAAATATAAAAAATAGTGAGAAAATAAAAAAAATTGATTCCTATTAGTGCCTTTTGGAAAATTCCCAGAAAAATTCAGGAAAAAGGAAAAATCTGGACTATTTACTTGTTCTGTGAGTTCTTTCCATCGTCCTTTATTTTCACCTTGTTGCGCTACGTCTCGACACGTCTTAGCCAGCACCTGTGATTTATACTTTGGATCCAGATTGAACAATCACTAATCTGCATTCGTTAATTGCTAATCCTTGCTGTCATATTGTGTGCCTACCCATAGCTCCACATAATCTTCTGTCAGCACAGGTTCTTCTTGCAACTGTTACCCACGCTCAACAACAGATTGTTTCCCCAGTTTGGCTTTGCCCTGTTTGGTATCATCAAAATTGCCAAAAAAAATTCAGAAAAATAAAGAAAAAAATTGTCAAAGTTTTTGCACGCTTTTCAGAGAACGTGATGTATTTCTGTAGACGACATTCCACCTCAGTTGTAGGTGCTAATTTTGTGGTTGCATCTTTTTTATCCTTGTTCAGAGAAAAATATAAAAAAATAGTGAAAAAATATAAAAATTTGATTGCTACTAGTGCCTTTTGGAAAATTCTGGGGAAAATTCAGGAAAAAGGAAAAATCTAAACTATTTGCTTGTTCTGTGAGTTCTTTCCATCTCCTTTGTTTTCACCTTGTTGCGCTACGTCTCGACACATCTTAGCCAGCACCTGTGATTTGTACTTTGGATCCGGATTGAACAATCGCTAATCTACATTCGTTAATTGCTAATCCTTGCTGTCATATTGCGTGCCTACACATAGCTCCACATATTCTTCTGTCAGCACAGGTTCATCTTGCAACTGTTACCCACGCTCAACGACAGATTGTTTCACCACTTTGGCTTTGCCCTGTTTGGTTTCATCAAAATTGCCAAAAAAAATTCAGGAAAAAAAAGAAAAAAATTGTCAAAGTTTTTACACGTTTTTCAGAGAACATGCTGTATTTATGTAGACCACATCCCACCTCAGTTGAAATCTGGACTATTTACTTGTTCTGTGAGTTCTTTCCATCGTCCTTTGTTTTCACCTTGTTGCGCTACGTCTCGACACGTCTTAGCCAGCACCTGTGATTTATACTTTGGATCCAGATTGAACAATCACTAATCTGCATTCGTTAATTGCTAATCCTTGCTGTCATATTGTGTGCCTACCCATAGCTCCACATAATCTTCTGTCAGCACAGGTTCTTCTTGCAACTGTTACCCACGCTCAACAACAGATTGTTTCACCAGTTTGGCTTTGCCCTGTTTGGTTTCATCAAAATTGCCAAAAAAATTCAGAAAAATAAAGAAAAAATTGTCAAAGTTTTTGCACGCTTTTCAGAGAACGTGATGTATTTCTGTAGACGACATCCCACCTCAGTTGTAGGTGCCAATTTTGTGGTTGCATCTTTTTCATCCTTGTTCAGAGAAAAATATAAAAAAAATAGTGAAAAAATAAAAAATTTTGATGCTACTAGTGCCTTTTGGAAAATTCTGGGGAAAATTCAGGAAAAAGGAAAAATCTAAACTATTTGCTTGTTCTGTGAGTTCTTTCCATCTCCTTTGTTTTCACCTTGTTGCGCTACGTCTCGACACGTCTTAGCCAGCACCTGTGATTTGTACTTTGGATCCGGATTGAACAATCGCTAATCTACATTCGTTAATTGCTAATCATTGCTGTCATATTGCGTGCCTACACATAGCTCCACATATTCTTCTGTTAGCACAGGTTCATCTTGCAACTGTTACCCACGCTCAACAACAGATTGTTTCACCACTTTGGCTTTGCCCTGTTTGGTTTCATCAAAATTGCCAAAAAAAATTCAGGAAAAAAAAGAAAAAAATTGTCAAAGCTTTTACACGTTTTTTAGAGAACATGCTGTATTTCTGTAGACCACATCCCACCTCAGTTGTAGGTGCCAATTTTTGTGGTTGCAACTTTGTTTACCCTTGTTCAGAGAAAAATATAAAAAAATAGTGAGAAAATAAAAAAAATTTGATTCCTACTAGTGCCTTTTGGAAAATTCCGAGAAAAATTCAGGAAAAAGGAAAAATCTGGACTATTTACTTGTTCTGTGAGTTCTTTCCATCGTCCTTTGTTTTCACCTTGATGCGCTACGTCTCGACACGTCTTAGCCAGCACCTGTGATTTGTACTTTGGATCCGGATTGAACAATCACTAATCTGCATTCGTTAATTGCTAATCCTTGCTGTCATATTGTGTGCCTACCCGTAGCTCCACATATTCTTCTGTCAGCACAGGTTCTTCTTGCAACTGTTACCCACGCTCAACAACAGATTGTTTCTACCAGTTTGGCTTTGCCCTGTTTGGTTTCATCAAAATTGCCAAAAAAAATTTAGAAAAATAAAGAAAAAAAATTGTCAAAGTTTTTGCACGCTTTTCAGAGAACGTGATGTATTTCTGTAGACGACATCCCACCTCAGTTGTAGGTGCCAATTTTGTGGTTGCATCTTTTTCAAAAAAATAAAAAAATTTGATTGCTACTAGTGCCTTTTGGAAAATTCTGGGGAAAATTCAGGAAAAAGGAAAATCAAAACTATTTGCTTGTTCTGTGAGTTCTTTCCATCTCCTTTGTTTTCACCTTGTTGCGCTACGTCTCGACACGTCTTAGCCAGCACCTGTGATTTGTACTTTGGATCCGGATTGAACAATCGCTAATCTACATTCGTTAATTGCTAATCCTTGCTGTCATATTGCGTGCCTACACATAGCTCCACATATTCTTCTGTCAGCACAGGTTCATCTTGCAACTGTTACCCACGCTCAACAACAGATTGTTTCACCACTTTGGCTTTGCCCTGTTTGGTTTCATCAAAATTGCCAAAAAAAAATTCAGGAAAAAAAGAAAAAAATTGTCAAAGTTTTTACACGTTTTTTAGAGAACATGCTGTATTTCTGTAGACCACATCCCACCTCAGTTGTAGGTGCCAATTTTTGTGGTTGCAACTTTTTTTACCCTTGTTCAGAGAAAAATATAAGAAAATAGTGAGAAAATAAAAAAAAATTGATTCCTACTAGTGCCTTTTGGAAAATTCCGAGAAAAATTCAGGAAAAAGGAAAAATCTGGACTATTTACTTGTTCTGTGAGTTCTTTCCATCGTCCTTTGTTTTCACCTTGTTGCGCTACGTCTCGACACGTCTTAGCCAGCACCTGTGATTTATACTTTGGATCCAGATTGAACAATCACTAATCTGCATTCGTTAATTGCTAATCCTTGCTGTCATATTGTGTGCCTACCCATAGCTCCACATAATCTTCTGTCAGCACAGGTTCTTCTTGCAACTGTTACCCACGCTCAACAAACAGATTGTTTCACCAGTTTGGCTTTGCCCTGTTTGGTTTCATCAAATTGCCAAAAAAATTCAGAAAAATAAAGAAAAAAATTGTCAAAGTTTTTGCAACGCTTTTCAGAGAACGTGATGTATTTCTGTAGACGACATTCCACCTCAGTTGTAGGTGCTAATTTTGTGGTTGCATCTTTTTATCCTTGTTCAGAGAAAAATATAAAAAAATAGTGAAAAAATATAAAAATTTGATTGCTACTAGTGCCTTTTGGAAAATTCTGGGGAAAATTCAGGAAAAAGGAAAAATCTAAACTATTTGCTTGTTCTGTGAGTTCTTTCCATCTCCTTTGTTTTCACCTTGTTGCGCTACGTCTCGACACATCTTAGCCAGCACCTGTGATTTGTACTTTGGATCCGGATTGAACAATCGCTAATCTACATTCGTTAATTGCTAATCCTTGCTGTCATATGCGTGCCTACACATAGCTCCACATATTCTTCTGTCAGCACAGGTTCATCTTGCAACTGTTACCCACGCTCAACGACAGATTGTTTCACCACTTTGGCTTTGCCCTGTTTGGTTTCATCAAAATTGCCAAAAAAAATTCAGGAAAAAAAAGAAAAAAATTGTCAAAGTTTTTACACGTTTTTCAGAGAACATGCTGTATTTATGTAGACCACATCCCACCTCAGTTGTTGGTGCCAATTTTTGTGGTTGCAACTTTTTTTACCCTTGTTCAGAGAAAAATATAAAAAAAATAGTGAGAAAATAAAAAAAAAATTGATTCCTACTAGTGCCTTTTGGAAAATTCCGAGAAAAATTCAGGAAAAAGGAAAAATCTGGACTATTTACTTGTTCTGTGAGTTCTTTCCATCGTCCTTTGTTTTCACCTTGTTGCGCTACGTCTCGACACGTCTTAGCCAGCACCTGTGATTTATACTTTGGATCCAGATTGAACAATCACTAATCTGCATTCGTTAATTGCTAATCCTTGCTGTCATATTGTGTGCCTACCCATAGCTCCACATAATCTTCTGTCAGCACAGGTTCTTCTTGCAACTGTTACCCACGCTCAACAACAGATTGTTTCACCAGTTTGGCTTTGCCCTGTTTGGTTTCATCAAAATTGCCAAAAAAATTCAGAAAAATAAAGAAAAAAATTGTCAAAGTTTTGCACGCTTTTCAGAGAACGTGATGTATTTCTGTAGACGACATCCCACCTCAGTTGTAGGTGCCAATTTTGTGGTTGCATCTTTTTCATCCTTGTTCAGAGAAAAATATAAAAAAAATAGTGAAAAAATAAAAAATTTTGATGCTACTAGTGCCTTTTGGAAAATTCTGGGGAAAATTCAGGAAAAAGGAAAAATCTAAACTATTTGCTTGTTCTGTGAGTTCTTTCCATCTCCTTTGTTTTCACCTTGTTGCGCTACGTCTCGACACGTCTTAGCCAGCACCTGTGATTTGTACTTTGGATCCGGATTGAACAATCGCTAATCTACATTCGTTAATTGCTAATCATTGCTGTCATATTGCGTGCCTACACATAGCTCCACATATTCTTCTGTTAGCACAGGTTCATCTTGCAACTGTTACCCACGCTCAACAACAGATTGTTTCACCACTTTGGCTTTGCCCTGTTTGGTTTCATCAAAATTGCCAAAAAAAAATCAGGAAAAAAAAGAAAAAAATTGTCAAAGCTTTTACACGTTTTTTAGAGAACATGCTGTATTTCTGTAGACCACATCCCACCTCAGTTGTAGGTGCCTCACCTTGTTGCGCTACGTCTCGACACGTCTTAGCCAGCACCTGTGATTTGTACTTTGGATCCGGATTGAACAATCGCTAATCTACATTCGTTAATTGCTAATCATTGCTGTCATATTGCGTGCCTACACATAGCTCCACATATTCTTCTGTTAGCACAGGTTCATCTTGCAACTGTTACCCACGCTCAACAACAGATTGTTTCACCACTTTGGCTTTGCCCTGTTTGGTTTCATCAAAATTGCCAAAAAAAAATCAGGAAAAAAAAGAAAAAAATTGTCAAAGCTTTTACACGTTTTTTAGAGAACATGCTGTATTTCTGTAGACCACATCCCACCTCAGTTGTAGGTGCCAATTTTTGTGGTTGCAACTTTTTTTACCCTTGTTCAGAGAAAAATATAAAAAAATAGTGAGAAAATAAAAAAAATTTGATTCCTACTAGTGCCTTTTGGAAAATTCCGAGAAAAATTCAGGAAAAAGGAAAAATCTGGACTATTTACTTGTTCTGTGAGTTCTTTCCATCGTCCTTTGTTTTCACCTTGATGCGCTACGTCTCGACACGTCTTAGCCAGCACCTGTGATTTGTACTTTGGATCCGGATTGAACAATCACTAATCTGCATTCGTTAATTGCTAATCCTTGCTGTCATATTGTGTGCCTACCCGTAGCTCCACATATTCTTCTGTCAGCACAGGTTCTTCTTGCAACTGTTACCCACGCTCAACAACAGATTGTTTCACCAGTTTGGCTTTGCCCTGTTTGGTTTCATCAAAATTGCCAAAAAAAATTTAGAAAAATAAAGAAAAAAAATTGTCAAAGTTTTTGCACGCTTTTCAGAGAACGTGATGTATTTCTGTAGACGACATCCCACCTCAGTTGTAGGTGCCAATTTTGTGGTTGCATCTTTTTCATCCTTGTTCGGAGAAAAATATAAAAAAATAGTGAAAAAATAAAAAAATTTGATTGCTACTAGTGCCTTTTGGAAAATTCTGGGGAAAATTCAGGAAAAAGGAAAAATCAAAACTATTTGCTTGTTCTGTGAGTTCTTTCCATCTCCTTTGTTTTCACCTTGTTGCGCTACGTCTCGACACGTCTTAGCCAGCACCTGTGATTTGTACTTTGGATCCGGATTGAACAATCGCTAATCTACATTCGTTAATTGCTAATCCTTGCTGTCATATTGCGTGCCTACACATAGCTCCACATATTCTTCTGTCAGCACAGGTTCATCTTGCAACTGTTACCCACGCTCAACAACAGATTGTTTCACCACTTTGGCTTTGCCCTGTTTGGTTTCATCAAAATTGCCAAAAAAAAATTCAGGAAAAAAAGAAAAAAATTGTCAAAGTTTTTACACGTTTTTTAGAGAACATGCTGTATTTCTGTAGACCACATCCCACCTCAGTTGTAGGTGCCAATTTTTGTGGTTGCAACTTTTTTTACCCTTGTTCAGAGAAAAATATAAGAAAATAGTGAGAAAATAAAAAAAATTTGATTCCTACTAGTGCCTTTTGGAAAATTCCGAGAAAAATTCAGGAAAAAGGAAAAATCTGGACTATTTACTTGTTCTGTGAGTTCTTTCCATCGTCCTTTGTTTCCTTGTTGCGCTACGTCTCGACACGTCTTAGCCAGCACCTGTGATTTGTACTTTGGATCCGGATTGAACAATCGCTAATCTACATTCGTTAATTGCTAATCCTTGCTGTCATATTGCGTGCCTACACATAGCTCCACATATTCTTCTGTCAGCACAGGTTCATCTTGCAACTGTTACCCACGCTCAACAACAGATTGTTTCACCACTTTGGCTTTGCCCTGTTTGGTTTCATCAAAATTGCCAAAAAAAAATCAGGAAAAAAAAGAAAAAAATTGTCAAAGTTTTTACACGTTTTTTAGAGAACATGCTGTATTTCTGTAGACCACATCCCACCTCAGTTGTAGGTGCCAATTTTTGTGGTTGCAACTTTTTTTACCCTTGTTCAGAGAAAAATATAAGAAAATAGTGAGAAAATAAAAAAAATTTGACTCCTACTAGTGCCTTTTGGAGAATTCCGAGAAAAATTCAGGAAAAAGGAAAAATCTGGACTATTTACTTGTTCTGTGAGTTCTTTCCATCGTCCTTTGTTTTCACCTTGTTGCGCTACGTCTCGACACGTCTTAGCCAGCACCTGTGATTTATACTTTGGATCCAGATTGAACAATCACTAATCTGCATTCGTTAATTGCTAATCCTTGCTGTCATATTGTGTGCCTACCCATAGCTCCACATAATCTTCTGTCAGCACAGGTTCTTCTTGCAACTGTTACCCACGCTCAACAACAAATTGTTTCACCAGTTTGGCTTTGCCCTGTTTGGTTTCATCAAAATTGCCAAAAAAATTCAGAAAAATAAAGAAAAAAATTGTCAAAGTTTTTGCACGCTTTTCAGAGAACGTGATGTATTTCTGTAGACGACATCCCACCTCAGTTGTAGGTGCCAATTTTGTGGTTGCATCTTTTTCATCCTTGTTCAGAGAAAAATATAAAAAAAATAGTGAAAAAATAAAAAATTTTGATTGCTACTAGTGCCTTTTGGAAAATTCTGGGGAAAATTCAGGAAAAAGGAAAAATCTAAACTATTTGCTTGTTCTGTGAGTTCTTTCCATCTCCTTTGTTTTCACCTTGTTGCGCTACGTCTCGACACGTCTTAGCCAGCACCTGTGATTTATACTTTGGATCCGGATTGAACAATCGCTAATCTACATTCGTTAATTGCTAATCCTTGCTGTCATATTGCGTGCCTACACATAGCTCCACATATTCTTCTGTTAGCACAGGTTCATCTTGCAACTGTTACCCACGCTCAACAACAGATTGTTTCACCACTTTGGCTTTGCCCTGTTTGGTTTCATCAAAATTGCCAAAAAAAAATTCAGGAAAAAAAAGAAAAAAATTGTCAAAGTTTTTACACGTTTTTTAGAGAACATGCTGTATTTCTGTAGACCACATCCCACCTCAGTTGTAGGTGCCAATTTTTGTGGTTGCAACTTTTTTTACCCTTGTTCAGAGAAAAATATAAAAAAATAGTGAGAAAATAAAAAAAATTTGATTCCTACTAGTGCCTTTTGGAAAATTCCGAGAAAAATTCAGGAAAAAGGAAAAATCTGGACTATTTACTTGTTCTGTGAGTTCTTTCCATCGTCCTTTGTTTTCACCTTGATGCGCTACGTCTCGACACGTCTTAGCCAGCACCTGTGATTTGTACTTTGGATCCGGATTGAACAATCACTAATCTGCATTCGTTAATTGCTAATCCTTGCTGTCATATTGTGTGCCTACCCGTAGCTCCACATATTCTTCTGTCAGCACAGGTTCTTCTTGCAACTGTTACCCACGCTCAACAACAGATTGTTTCACCAGTTTGGCTTTGCCCTGTTTGGTTTCATCAAAATTGCCAAAAAAAATTCAGAAAAATAAAGAAAAAAAATTGTCAAAGTTTTTGCACGCTTTTCAGAGAACGTGATGTATTTCTGTAGACGACATCCCACCTCAGTTGTAGGTGCCAATTTTGTGGTTGCATCTTTTTCATCCTTGTTCGGAGAAAAATATAAAAAAATAGTGAAAAAATAAAAAAATTTGATTGCTACTAGTGCCTTTTGGAAAATTCTGGGGAAAATTCAGGAAAAAGGAAAAATCTAAACTATTTGCTTGTTCTGTGAGTTCTTTCCATCTCCTTTGTTTTCACCTTGTTGCGCTACGTCTCGACACGTCTTAGCCAGCACCTGTGATTTGTACTTTGGATCCGGATTGAACAATCGCTAATCTACATTCGTTAATTGCTAATCCTTGCTGTCATATTGCGTGCCTACACATAGCTCCACATATTCTTCTGTCAGCACAGGTTCATCTTGCAACTGTTACCCACGCTCAACGACAGATTGTTTCACCACTTTGGCTTTGCCCTGTTAGGTTTCATCAAAATTGCCAAAAAAAATTCAGGAAAAAAAAGAAAAAAATTGTCAAAGTTTTTACACGTTTTTCAGAGAACATGCTGTATTTATGTAGACCACATCCCACCTCAGTTGTTGGTGCCAATTTTTGTGGTTGCAACTTTTTTTACCCTTGTTCAGAGAAAAATATAAAAAAAATAGTGAGAAAATAAAAAAAATTGATTCCTACTAGTGCCTTTTGGAAAATTCCGAGAAAAATTCAGGAAAAAGGAAAAATCTGGACTATTTACTTGTTCTGTGAGTTCTTTCCATCGTCCTTTGTTTTCACCTTGTTGCGCTACGTCTCGACACGTCTTAGCCAGCACCTGTGATCTATACTTTGGATCCAGATTGAACAATCACTAATCTGCATTCGTTAATTGCTAATCCTTGCTGTCATATTGTGTGCCTACCCATAGCTCCACATAATCTTCTGTCAGCACAGGTTCTTCTTGCAACTGTTACCCACGCTCAACAACAGATTGTTTCACCAGCTTGGCTTTGCCCTGTTTGGTTTCATCAAAATTGCCAAAAAAATTCAGAAAAATAAAGAAAAAAATTGTCAAAGTTTTTGCACGCTTTTCAGAGAACGTGATGTATTTCTGTAGACGACATCCCACCTCAGTTGTAGGTGCCAATTTTGTGGTTGCATCTTTTTCATTCTTGTTCGGAGAAAAATATAAAAAAAATAGTGAAAAAATAAAAAATTTTGATTGCTACTAGTGCCTTTTGGAAAATTCTGGGAAAAATTCAGGAAAAAGGAAAAATCTAAACTATTTGCTTGTTCTGTGAGTTCTTTCCATCTCCTTTGTTTTCACCTTGTTGCGCTACGTCTCGACACGTCTTAGCCAGCACCTGTGATTTGTACTTTGGATCCGGATTGAACAATCGCTAATCTACATTCGTTAATTGCTAATCCTTGCTGTCATATTGCGTGCCTACACATAGCTCCACATATTCTTCTGTTAGCACAGGTTCATCTTGCAACTGTTACCCACGCTCAACAACAGATTGTTTCACCACTTTGGCTTTGCCCTGTTTGGTTTCATCAAAATTGCCAAAAAAAAATTCAGGAAAAAAAAGAAAAAAATTGTCAAAGTTTTTACACGTTTTTTAGAGAACATGCTGTATTTCTGTAGACCACATCCCACCTCAGTTGTAGGTGCCAATTTTTGTGGTTGCAACTTTTTTTACCCTTGTTCAGAGAAAAATATAAGAAAATAGTGAGAAAATAAAAAAAATTTGATTCCTACTAGTGCCTTTTGGAAAATTCCGAGAAAAATTCAGGAAAAAGGAAAAATCTGGACTATTTACTTGTTCTGTGAGTTCTTTCCATCGTCCTTTGTTTTCACCTTGTTGCGCTACGTCTCGACACGTCTTAGCCAGCACCTGTGATTTGTACTTTGGATCCGGATTGAACAATCACTAATCTGCATTCGTTAATTGCTAATCCTTGCTGTCATATTGTGTGCCTACCCGTAGCTCCACATATTCTTCTGTCAGCACAGGTTCTTCTTGCAACTGTTACCCACGCTCAACAACAGATTGTTTCACCAGTTTGGCTTTGCCCTGTTTGGTTTCATCAAAATTGCCAAAAAATTCAGAAAAATAAAGAAAAAAATTGTCAAAGTTTTTGCACGCTTTTCAGAGAACGTGATGTATTTCTGTAGACGACATCCCACCTCAGTTGTAGGTGCCAATTTTGTGGTTGCATCTTTTTCATCCTTGTTCAGAGAAAAATATAAGAAAATAGTGAAAAAATAAAAAAATTTGATTGCTACTAGTGCCTTTTGGAAAATTCTGGGGAAAATTCAGCAAAAAGGAAAAATCAAAACTATTTGCTTGTTCTGTGAGTTCTTTCCATCCCCTTTGTTTTCACCTTGTTGCGCTACGTCTCGACACGTCTTAGCCAGCACCTGTGATCTATACTTTGGATCCAGATTGAACAATCACTAATCTGCATTCGTTAATTGCTAATCCTTGCTGTCATATTGTGTGCCTACCCATAGCTCCACATAATCTTCTGTCAGCACAGGTTCTTCTTGCAACTGTTACCCACGCTCAACAACAGATTGTTTCACCAGCTTGGCTTTGCCCTGTTTGGTTTCATCAAAATTGCCAAAAAAATTCAGAAAAATAAAGAAAAAAATTGTCAAAGTTTTTGCACGCTTTTCAGAGAACGTGATGTATTTCTGTAGACGACATCCCACCTCAGTTGTAGGTGCCAATTTTGTGGTTGCATCTTTTTCATCCTTGTTCGGAGAAAAATATAAAAAAAATAGTGAAAAAATAAAAAATTTTGATTGCTACTAGTGCCTTTTGGAAAATTCTGGGAAAAATTCAGGAAAAAGGAAAAATCTAAACTATTTGCTTGTTCTGTGAGTTCTTTCCATCTCCTTTGTTTTCACCTTGTTGCGCTACGTCTCGACACGTCTTAGCCAGCACCTGTGATTTGTACTTTGGATCCGGATTGAACAATCGCTAATCTACATTCGTTAATTGCTAATCCTTGCTGTCATATTGCGTGCCTACACATAGCTCCACATATTCTTCTGTTAGCACAGGTTCATCTTGCAACTGTTACCCACGCTCAACAACAGATTGTTTCACCACTTTGGCTTTGCCCTGTTTGGTTTCATCAAAATTGCCAAAAAAAAATTCAGGAAAAAAAAGAAAAAAATTGTCAAAGTTTTTACACGTTTTTTAGAGAACATGCTGTATTTCTGTAGACCACATCCCACCTCAGTTGTAGGTGCCAATTTTTGTGGTTGCAACTTTTTTACCCTTGTTCAGAGAAAAATATAAGAAAATAGTGAGAAAATAAAAAAAATTTGATTCCTACTAGTGCCTTTTGGAAAATTCCGAGAAAAATTCAGGAAAAAGGAAAAATCTGGACTATTTACTTGTTCTGTGAGTTCTTTCCATCGTCCTTTGTTTTCACCTTGTTGCGCTACGTCTCGACACGTCTTAGCCAGCACCTGTGATTTGTACTTTGGATCCGGATTGAACAACCACTAATCTGCATTCGTTAATTGCTAATCCTTGCTGTCATATTGTGTGCCTACCCGTAGCTCCACATATTCTTTTGTCAGCACAGGTTCTTCTTGCAACTGTTACCCACGCTCAACAACAGATTGTTTCACCAGTTTGGCTTTGCCCTGTTTGGTTTCATCAAAATTGCCAAAAAATTCAGAAAAATAAAGAAAAAAATTGTCAAAGTTTTTGCACGCTTTTCAGAGAACGTGATGTATTTCTGTAGACGACATCCCACCTCAGTTGTGGGTGCCAATTTTGTGGTTGCATCTTTTTCATCCTTGTTCAGAGAAAAATATAAGAAAATAGTGAAAAAATAAAAAAATTTGATTGCTACTAGTGCCTTTTGGAAAATTCTGGGGAAAATTCAGGAAAAAGGAAAAATCAAAACTATTTGCTTGTTCTGTGAGTTCTTTCCATCCCCTTTGTTTTCACCTTGTTGCGCTACGTCTCGACACGTCTTAGCCAGCACCTGTGATCTATACTTTGGATCCAGATTGAACAATCACTAATCTGCATTCGTTAATTGCTAATCCTTGCTGTCATATTGTGTGCCTACCCATAGCTCCACATAATCTTCTGTCAGCACAGGTTCTTCTTGCAACTGTTACCCACGCTCAACAACAGATTGTTTCACCAGCTTGGCTTTGCCCTGTTTGGTTTCATCAAAATTGCCAAAAAAATTCAGAAAAATAAAGAAAAAAATTGTCAAAGTTTTTGCACGCTTTTCAGAGAACGTGATGTATTTCTGTAGACGACATCCCACCTCAGTTGTAGGTGCCAATTTTGTGGTTGCATCTTTTTCATCCTTGTTCGGAGAAAAATATAAAAAAAATAGTGAAAAAATAAAAAATTTTGATTGCTACTAGTGCCTTTTGGAAAATTCTGGGAAAAATTCAGGAAAAAGGAAAAATCTAAACTATTTGCTTGTTCTGTGAGTTCTTTCCATCTCCTTTGTTTTCACCTTGTTGCGCTACGTCTCGACACGTCTTAGCCAGCACCTGTGATTTGTACTTTGGATCCGGATTGAACAATCGCTAATCTACATTCGTTAATTGCTAATCCTTGCTGTCATATTGCGTGCCTACACATAGCTCCACATATTCTTCTGTTAGCACAGGTTCATCTTGCAACTGTTACCCACGCTCAACAACAGATTGTTTCACCACTTTGGCTTTGCCCTGTTTGGTTTCATCAAAATTGCCAAAAAAAAATTCAGGAAAAAAAAGAAAAAAATTGTCAAAGTTTTTACACGTTTTTTAGAGAACATGCTGTATTTCTGTAGACCACATCCCACCTCAGTTGTAGGTGCCAATTTTTGTGGTTGCAACTTTTTTTACCCTTGTTCAGAGAAAAATATAAGAAAATAGTGAGAAAATAAAAAAAATTTGATTCCTACTAGTGCCTTTTGGAAAATTCCGAGAAAAATTCAGGAAAAAGGAAAAATCTGGACTATTTACTTGTTCTGTGAGTTCTTTCCATCGTCCTTTGTTTTCACCTTGTTGCGCTACGTCTCGACACGTCTTAGCCAGCACCTGTGATTTGTACTTTGGATCCGGATTGAACAATCACTAATCTGCATTCGTTAATTGCTAATCCTTGCTGTCATATTGTGTGCCTACCCGTAGCTCCACATATTCTTCTGTCAGCACAGGTTCTTCTTGCAACTGTTACCCACGCTCAACAACAGATTGTTTCACCAGTTTGGCTTTGCCCTGTTTGGTTTCATCAAAATTGCCAAAAAATTCAGAAAAATAAAGAAAAAAATTGTCAAAGTTTTTGCACGCTTTTCAGAGAACGTGATGTATTTCTGTAGACGACATCCCACCTCAGTTGTAGGTGCCAATTTTGTGGTTGCATCTTTTTCATCCTTGTTCAGAGAAAAATATAAGAAAATAGTGAAAAAATAAAAAAATTTGATTGCTACTAGTGCCTTTTGGAAAATTCTGGGGAAAATTCAGGAAAAAGGAAAAATCAAAACTATTTGCTTGTTCTGTGAGTTCTTTCCATCCCCTTTGTTTTCACCTTGTTGCGCTACGTCTCGACACGTCTTAGCCAGCACCTGTGATTTGTACTGTGGATCCGGATTGAACAATCGCTAATCTACATTCGTTAATTGCTAATCCTTGCTGTCATATTGCGTGCCTACACATAGCTCCACATATTCTTCTGTCAGCACAGGTTCATCTTGCAACTGTTACCCACGCTCAACAACAGATTGTTTCACCACTTTGGCTTTGCCCTGTTTGGTTTCATCAAAATTGCCAAAAAAAATTCAGGAAAAAAAAGAAAAAAATTGTCAAAGTTTTTACACGTTTTTTAGAGAACATGCTGTATTTCTGTAGACCACATCCCACCTCAGTTGTAGGTGCCAATTTTTGTGGTTGCAACTTTTTTTACCCTTGTTCAGAGAAAAATATAAAAAAATAGTGAGAAAATAAAAAAAATTTGATTCCTACTAGTGCCTTTTGGAAAATTCCGAGAAAAATTCAGGAAAAAGGAAAAATCTGGACTATTTACTTGTTCTGTGAGTTCTTTCCATCGTCCTTTGTTTTCACCTTGTTGCGCTACGTCTCGACACGTCTTAGCCAGCACCTGTGATTTGTACTTTGGATCCGGATTGAACAATCACTAATCTGCATTCGTTAATTGCTAATCCTTGCTGTCATATTGTGTGCCTACCCGTAGCTCCACATATTCTTCTGTCAGCACAGGTTCTTCTTGCAACTGTTACCCACGCTCAACAACAGATTGTTTCACCAGTTTGGCTTTGCCCTGTTTGGTTTCATCAAAATTGCCAAAAAAAATTCAGAAAAATAAAGAAAAAAATTGTCAAAGTTTTTGCACGCTTTTCAGAGAACGTGATGTATTTATGTAGACGACATCCCACCTCAGTTGTAGGTGCCAATTTTGTGGTTGCATCTTTTTCATCCTTGTTCGGAGAAAAATATAAAAAAATAGTGAAAAAATAAAAAAATTTGATTGCTACTAGTGCCTTTTGGAAAATTCTGGGGAAAATTCAGGAAAAAGGAAAAATCAAAACTATTTGCTTGTTCTGTGAGTTCTTTCCATCTCCTTTGTTTTCACCTTGTTGCGCTACGTCTCGACACGTCTTAGCCAGCACCTGTGATTTGTACTTTGGATCCGGATTGAACAATCGCTAATCTACATTCGTTAATTGCTAATCCTTGCTGTCATATTGCGTGCCTACACATAGCTCCACATATTCTTCTGTCAGCACAGGTTCATCTTGCAACTGTTACCCACGCTCAACAACAGATTGTTTCACCACTTTGGCTTTGCCCTGTTTGGTTTCATCAAAATTGCCAAAAAAAAATTCAGGAAAAAAAAGAAAAAAATTGTCAAAGTTTTTACACGTTTTTTAGAGAACATGCTGTATTTCTGTAGACCACATCCCACCTCAGTTGTAGGTGCCAATTTTTGTGGTTGCAACTTTTTTTACCCTTGTTCAGAGAAAAATATAAAAAAATAGTGAGAAAATAAAAAAAATTTGATTCCTACTAGTGCCTTTTGGAAAATTCCGAGAAAAATTCAGGAAAAAGGAAAAATCTGGACTATTTACTTGTTCTGTGAGTTCTTTCCATCGTCCTTTGTTTTCACCTTGTTGCGCTACGTCTCGACATGTCTTAGCCAGCACCTGTGATTTGTACTTTGGATCCGGATTGAACAATCACTAATCTGCATTCGTTAATTGCTAATCCTTGCTGTCATATTGTGTGCCTACCCGTAGCTCCACATATTCTTCTGTCAGCACAGGTTCTTCTTGCAACTGTTACCCACGCTCAACAACAGATTGTTTCACCAGTTTGGCTTTACCCTGTTTGGTTTCATCAAAATTGCCAAAAAAATTCAGAAAAATAAAGAAAAAAAATTGTCAAAGTTTTTGCACGCTTTTCAGAGAACGTGATGTATTTATGTAGACGACATCCCACCTCAGTTGTAGGTGCCAATTTTGTGGTTGCATCTTTTTCATCCTTGTTCGGAGAAAAATATAAAAAAATAGTGAAAAAATAAAAAAATTTGATTGCTACTAGTGCCTTTTGGAAAATTCTGGGGAAAATTCAGGAAAAAGGAAAAATCAAAACTATTTGCTTGTTCTGTGAGTTCTTTCCATCTCCTTTGTTTTCACCTTGTTGCGCTACGTCTCGACACGTCTTAGCCAGCACCTGTGATTTGTACTTTGGATCCGGATTGAACAATCGCTAATCTACATTCGTTAATTGCTAATCCTTGCTGTCATATTGCGTGCCTACACATAGCTCCACATATTCTTCTGTCAGCACAGGTTCATCTTGCAACTGTTACCCACGCTCAACAACAGATTGTTTCACCACTTTGGCTTTGCCCTGTTTGGTTTCATCAAAATTGCCAAAAAAAAATTCAGGAAAAAAAAAGAAAAAAATTGTCAAAGTTTTTACACGTTTTTTAGAGAACATGCTGTATTTCTGTAGACCACATCCCACCTCAGTTGTAGGTGCCAATTTTTGTGGTTGCAACTTTTTTTACCCTTGTTCAGAGAAAAATATAAGAAAATAGTGAGAAAATAAAAAAAATTTGATTCCTACTAGTGCCTTTTGGAAAATTCCGAGAAAAATTCAGGAAAAAGGAAAAATCTGGACTATTTACTTGTTCTGTGAGTTCTTTCCATCGTCCTTTGTTTTCACCTTGTTGCGCTACGTCTCGACACGTCTTAGCCAGCACCTGTGATTTGTACTTTGGATCCGGATTGAACAATCACTAATCTGCATTCGTTAATTGCTAATCCTTGCTGTCATATTGTGTGCCTACCCGTAGCTCCACATATTCTTCTGTCAGCACAGGTTCTTCTTGCAACTGTTACCCACGCTCAACAACAGATTGTTTCACCAGTTTGGCTTTGCCCTGTTTGGTTTCATCAAAATTGCCAAAAAATTCAGAAAAATAAAGAAAAAAAATTGTCAAAGTTTTTGCACGCTTTTCAGAGAACGTGATGTATTTCTGTAGACGACATCCCACCTCAGTTGTAGGTGCCAATTTTGTGGTTGCATCTTTTTCATCCTTGTTCAGAGAAAAATATAAGAAAATAGTGAAAAAATAAAAAAATTTGATTGCTACTAGTGCCTTTTGGAAAATTCTGGGGAAAATTCAGGAAAAAGGAAAAATCAAAACTATTTGCTTGTTCTGTGAGTTCTTTCCATCCCCTTTGTTTTCACCTTGTTGCGCTACGTCTCGACACGTCTTAGCCAGCACCTGTGATTTGTACTGTGGATCCGGATTGAACAATCGCTAATCTACATTCGTTAATTGCTAATCCTTGCTGTCATATTGCGTGCCTACACATAGCTCCACATATTCTTCTGTCAGCACAGGTTCATCTTGCAACTGTTACCCACGCTCAACAACAGATTGTTTCACCACTTTGGCTTTGCCCTGTTTGGTTTCATCAAAATTGCCAAAAAAAAATTCAGGAAAAAAAAGAAAAAAATTGTCAAAGTTTTTACACGTTTTTTAGAGAACATGCTGTATTTCTGTAGACCACATCCCACCTCAGTTGTAGGTGCCAATTTTTGTGGTTGCAACTTTTTTTACCCTTGTTCAGAGAAAAATATAAGAAAATAGTGAGAAAATAAAAAAAATTTGATTCCTACTAGTGCCTTTTGGAAAATTCCGAGAAAAATTCAGGAAAAAGGAAAAATCTGGACTATTTACTTGTTCTGTGAGTTCTTTCCATCGTCCTTTGTTTTCACCTTGTTGCGCTACGTCTCGACACGTCTTAGCCAGCACCTGTGATTTGTACTTTGGATCCGGATTGAACAATCACTAATCTGCATTCGTTAATTGCTAATCCTTGCTGTCATATTGTGTGCCTACCCGTAGCTCCACATATTCTTCTGTCAGCACAGGTTCTTCTTGCAACTGTTACCCACGCTCAACAACAGATTGTTTCACCAGTTTGGCTTTGCCCTGTTTGGTTTCATCAAAATTGCCAAAAAAAATTCAGAAAAATAAAGAAAAAAAATTGTCAAAGTTTTTGCACGCTTTTCAGAGAACGTGATGTATTTCTGTAGACGACATCCCACCTCAGTTGTAGGTGCCAATTTTGTGGTTGCATCTTTTTCATCCTTGTTCAGAGAAAAATATAAGAAAATAGTGAAAAAATAAAAAAAATTGATTGCTACTAGTGCCTTTTGGAAAATTCTGGGGAAAATTCAGGAAAAAGGAAAAATCAAAACTATTTGCTTGTTCTGTGAGTTCTTTCCATCCCCTTTGTTTTCACCTTGTTGCGCTACGTCTCGACACGTCTTAGCCAGCACCTGTGATTTGTACTGTGGATCCGGATTGAACAATCGCTAATCTACATTCGTTAATTGCTAATCCTTGCTGTCATATTGCGTGCCTTCACATAGCTCCACATATTCTTCTGTCAGCACAGGTTCATCTTGCAACTGTTACCCACGCTCAACAACAGATTGTTTCACCACTTTGGCTTTGCCCTGTTTGGTTTCATCAAAATTGCCAAAAAAAATTCAGGAAAAAAAAGAAAAAAATTGTCAAAGTTTTTACACGTTTTTTAGAGAACATGCTGTATTTCTGTAGACCACATCCCACCTCAGTTGTAGGTGCCAATTTTTGTGGTTGCAACTTTTTTTACCCTTGTTCAGAGAAAAATATAAAAAAATAGTGAGAAAATAAAAAAAATTTGATTCCTACTAGTGCCTTTTGGAAAAATCCGAGAAAAATTCAGGAAAAAGGAAAAATCTGGACTATTTACTTGTTCTGTGAGTTCTTTCCATCGTCCTTTGTTTTCACCTTGTTGCGCTACGTCTCGATACGTCTTAGCCAGCACCTGTGATTTGTACTTTGGATCCGGATTGAACAATCACTAATCTGCATTCGTTAATTGCTAATCCTTGCTGTCATATTGTGTGCCTACCCGTAGCTCCACATATTCTTCTGTCAGCACAGGTTCTTCTTGCAACTGTTACCCACGCTCAACAACAGATTGTTTCACCAGTTTGGCTTTGCCCTGTTTGGTTTCATCAAAATTGCCAAAAAAAATTCAGAAAAATAAAGAAAAAAAATTGTCAAAGTTTTTGCACGCTTTTCAGAGAACGTGATGTATTTCTGTAGACGACATCCCACCTCAGTTGTAGGTGCCAATTTTGTGGTTGCATCTTTTTCATCCTTGTTCAGAGAAAAATATAAAAAAATAGTGAAAAAATAAAAAAATTTGATTGCTACTAGTGCCTTTTGGAAAATTCTGGGGAAAATTCAGGAAAAAGGAAAAATCAAAACTATTTGCTTGTTCTGTGAGTTCTTTCCATCTCCTTTGTTTTCACCTTGTTGCGCTACGTCTCGACACGTCTTAGCCAGCACCTGTGATTTGTACTTTGGATCCGGATTGAACAATCGCTAATCTACATTCGTTAATTGCTAATCCTTGCTGTCATATTGCGTGCCTACACATAGATCCACATATTCTTCTGTCAGCACAGGTTCATCTTGCAACTGTTACCCACGCTCAACAACAGATTGTTTCACCACTTTGGCTTTGCCCTGTTTGGTTTCATCAAAATTGCCAAAAAAAAATTCAGGAAAAAAAAGAAAAAAATTGTCAAAGTTTTTACACGTTTTTTAGAGAACATGCTGTATTTCTGTAGACCACATCCCACCTCAGTTGTAGGTGCCAATTTTTGTGGTTGCAACTTTTTTTACCCTTGTTCAGAGAAAAATATAAAAAAATAGTGAGAAAATAAAAAAATTTGATTCCTACTAGTGCCTTTTGGAAAATTCCGAGAAAAATTCAGGAAAAAGGAAAAATCTAGACTATTTACTTGTTCTGTGAGTTCTTTCCATCGTCCTTTGTTTTCACCTTGTTGCGCTACGTCTCGACACGTCTTAGCCAGCACCTGTGATTTGTACTTTGGATCCGGATTGAACAATCACTAATCTGCATTCGTTAATTGCTAATCCTTGCTGTCATATTATGTGCCTACCCGTAGCTCCACATATTCTTCTGTCAGCACAGGTTCTTCTTGCAACTGTTACCCACGCTCAACAACAGATTGTTTCACTAGTTTGGCTTTGCCCTGTTTGGTTTCATCAAAATTGCCAAAAAAATTCAGAAAAATAAAGAAAAAAAATTGTCAAAGTTTTTGCACGCTTTTCAGAGAACGTGATGTATTTCTGTAGACGACATCCCACCTCAGTTGTAGGTGCCAATTTTGTGGTTGCATCTTTTTCATCCTTGTTCAGAGAAAAATATAAGAAAATAGTGAAAAAATAAAAAAATTTGATTGCTACTAGTGCCTTTTGGAAAATTCTGGGGAAAATTCAGGAAAAAGGAAAAATCAAAACTATTTGCTTGTTCTGTGAGTTCTTTCCATCTCCTTTGTTTTCACCTTGTTGCGCTATGTCTCGACACGTCTTAGCCAGCACCTGTGATTTGTACTGTGGATCCGGATTGAACAATCGCTAATCTACATTCGTTAATTGCTAATCCTTGCTGTCATATTGCGTGCCTACACATAGCTCCACATATTCTTCTGTCAGCACAGGTTCATCTTGCAACTGTTATCCACGCTCAACAACAGATTGTTTCACCACTTTGGCTTTGCCCTGTTTGGTTTCATCAAAATTGCCAAAAAAAATTCAGGAAAAAAAAGAAAAAAATTGTCAAAGTTTTTACACGTTTTTTAGAGAACATGCTGTATTTCTGTAGACCACATCCCACCTCAGTTGTAGGTGCCAATTTTTGTGGTTGCAACTTTTTTTACCCTTGTTCAGAGAAAAATATAAAAAAATAGTGAGAAAATAAAAAAAATTTGATTCCTACTAGTGCCTTTTGGAAAATTCCGAGAAAAATTCAGGAAAAAGGAAAAATCTGGACTATTTACTTGTTCTGTGAGTTCTTTCCATCGTCCTTTGTTTTCACCTTGTTGCGCTACGTCTCGACACGTCTTAGCCAGCACCTGTGATTTGTACTTTGGATCCGGATTGAACAATCACTAATCTGCATTCGTTAATTGCTAATCCTTGCTGTCATATTGTGTGCCTACCCGTAGCTCCACATATTCTTCTGTCAGCACAGGTTCTTCTTGCAACTGTTACCCACGCTCAACAACAGATTGTTTCACCAGTTTGGCTTTGCCCTGTTTGGTTTCATCAAAATTGCCAAAAAAAATTCAGAAAAATAAAGAAAAAAAATTGTCAATGTTTTTGCACGCTTTTCAGAGAACGTGATGTATTTCTGTAGACGACATCCCACCTCAGTTGTAGGTGCCAATTTTGTGGTTGCATCTTTTTCATCCTTGTTCAGAGAAAAATATAAAAAAATAGTGAAAAAATAAAAAAATTTGATTGCTACTAGTGCCTTTTGGAAAATTCTGGGGAAAATTCAGGAAAAAGGAAAAATCAAAACTATTTGCTTGTTCTGTGAGTTCTTTCCATCTCCTTTGTTTTCACCTTGTTGCGCTACGTCTCGACACGTCTTAGCCAGCACCTGTCATTTGTACTTTGGATCCGGATTGAACAATCGCTAATCTACATTCGTTAATTGCTAATCCTTACTGTCATATTGCGTGCCTACACATAGCTCCACATATTCTTCTGTCAGCACAGGTTCATCTTGCAACTGTTACCCACGCTCAACAACAGATTGTTTCACCACTTTGGCTTTGCCCTGTTTGGTTTCATCAAAATTGCCAAAAAAAATTCAGGAAAAAAAAGAAAAAAATTGTCAAAGTTTTTACACGTTTTTTAGAGAACATGCTGTATTTCTGTAGACCACATCCCACCTCAGTTGTAGGTGCCAATTTTTGTGGTTGCAACTTTTTTTACCCTTGTTCAGAGAAAAATATAAAAAAATAGTGAGAAAATAAAAAAAATTTGATTCCTACTAGTGCCTTTTGGAAAATTCCGATAAAATTTCAGGAAAAAGGAAAAATCTGGACTATTTACTTGTTCTGTGAGTTCTTTCCATCGTCCTTTGTTTTCACCTTGTTGCGCTACGTCTCGACACGTCTTAGCCAGCACCTGTGATTTGTACTTTGGATCCGGATTGAACAATCACTAATCTGCATTCATTAATTGCTAATCCTTGCTGTCATATTGTGTGCCTACCCGTAGCTCCACATATTCTTCTGTCAGCACAGGTTCTTCTTGCAACTGTTACCCACGCTCAACAACAGATTGTTTCACCAGTTTGGCTTTGCCCTGTTTGGTTTCATCAAAATTGCCAAAAAAAATTCAGAAAAATAAAGAAAAAAAATTGTCAATGTTTTTGCACGCTTTTCAGAGAACGTGATGTATTTCTGTAGACGACATCCCACCTCAGTTGTAGGTGCCAATTTTGTGGTTGCATCTTTTTCATCCTTGTTCAGAGAAAAATATAAAAAAATAGTGAAAAAATAAAAAAATTTGATTGCTACTAGTGCCTTTTGGAAAATTCTGGGGAAAATTCAGGAAAAAGGAAAAATCAAAACTATTTGCTTGTTCTGTGAGTTCTTTCCATCTCCTTTGTTTTCACCTTGTTGCGCTACGTCTCGACACGTCTTAGCCAGCACCTGTGATTTGTACTTTGGATCCGGATTGAACAATCGCTAATCTACATTCGTTAATTGCTAATCCTTACTGTAATATTGCGTGCCTACACATAGCTCCACATATTCTTCTGTCAGCACAGGTTCATCTTGCAACTGTTACCCACGCTCAACAACAGATTGTTTCACCACTTTGGCTTTGCCCTGTTTGGTTTCATCAAAATTGCCAAAAAAAAATTCAGGAAAAAAAAGAAAAAAATTGTCAAAGTTTTTACACGTTTTTTAGAGAACATGCTGTATTTCTGTAGACCACATCCCACCTCAGTTGTAGGTGCCAATTTTTGTGGTTGCAACTTTTTTTACCCTTGTTCAGAGAAAAATATAAAAAAATAGTGAGAAAATAAAAAAATTTGATTCCTACTAGTGCCTTTTGGAAAATTCCGAGAAAATTTCAGGAAAAAGGAAAAATCTAGACTATTTACTTGTTCTGTGAGTTCTTTCCATCATCCTTTGTTTTCACCTTGTTGCGCTACGTCTCGACACGTCTTAGCCAGCACCTGTGATTTGTACTTTGGATCCGGATTGAACAATCACTAATCTGCATTCGTTAATTGCTAATCCTTGCTGTCATATTATGTGCCTACCCGTAGCTCCACATATTCTTCTGTCAGCACAGGTTCTTCTTGCAACTGTTACCCACGCTCAACAACAGATTGTTTCACTAGTTTGGCTTTGCCCTGTTTGGTTTCATCAAAATTGCCAAAAAAAATTCAGAAAAATAAAGAAAAAAAATTGTCAAAGTTTTTGCACGCTTTTCAGAGAACGTGATGTATTTCTATAGACGACATCCCACCTCAGTTGTAGGTGCCAATTTTGTGGTTGCATCTTTTTCATCCTTGTTCAGAGAAAAATATAAGAAAATAGTGAAAAAATAAAAAAATTTGATTGCTACTAGTGCCTTTTGGAAAATTCTGGGGAAAATTCAAGAAAAAGGAAAAATCTAAACTATTTGCTTGTTCTGTGAGTTCTTTCCATCTCCTTTGTTTTCACCTTGTTGCGCTACGTCTCGACACGTCTTAGCCAGCACCTGTGATTTGTACTTTGGATCCGGATTGAACAATCGCTAATCTACATTCGTTAATTGCTAATCCTTGCTGTCATATTGCGTGCCTACACATAGCTCCACATATTCTTCTGTCAGCACAGGTTCATCTTGCAACTGTTACCCACGCTCAACAACAGATTGTTTCACCACTTTGGCTTTGCCCTGTTTGATTTCATCAAAATTGCCAAAAAAAAATTCAGGAAAAAAAAGAACAAAATTGTCAAAGTTTTTACACATTTTTTAGAGAACATGCTGTATTTCTGTAGACCACATCCCACCTCAGTTGTAGGTGCCAATTTTTGTGGTTGCAACTTTTTTTACCCTTGTTCAGAGAAAAATATAAAAAAATAGTGAGAAAATAAAAAAAATTTGATTCCTACTAGTGCCTTTTGGAAAATTCCGAGAAAAATTCAGGAAAAAGGAAAAATCTGGACTATTTACTTGTTCTGTGAGTTCTTTCCATCGTCCTTTGTTTTCACCTTGTTGCGCTACGTCTCGACACGTCTTAGCCAGCACCTGTGATTTGTACTTTGGATCCGGATTGAACAATCACTAATCTGCATTCCTTAATTGCTAATCCTTGCTGTCATATTGTGTGCCTACCCGTAGCTCCACATATTCTTCTGTCAGCACAGGTTCTTCTTGCAACTGTTACCCACGCTCAACAACAGATTGTTTCACGAGTTTGGCTTTGCCCTGTTTGGTTTCATCAAAATTGCCAAAAAAATTCAGAAAAATAAAGAAAAAAAATTGTCAAAGTTTTTGCACGCTTTTCAGAGAACGTGATGTATTTCTGTAGACGACATCCCACCTCAGTTGTAGGTGCCAATTTTGTGGTTGCATCTTTTTCATCCTTGTTCAGAGAAAAATATAAGAAAATAGTGAAAAAATAAAAAAATTTGATTGCTACTAGTGCCTTTTGGAAAATTCTGGGGAAAATTCAAGAAAAAGGAAAAATCTAAACTATTTGCTTGTTCTGTGAGTTCTTTCCATCTCCTTTGTTTTCACCTTGTTGCGCTACGTCTCGACACGTCTTAGCCAGCACCTGTGATTTGTACTTTGGATCCGGATTGAACAATCGCTAATCTACATTCGTTAATTGCTAATCCTTGCTGTCATATTGCGTGCCTACACATAGCTCCACATATTCTTCTGTCAGCACAGGTTCATCTTGCAACTGTTACCCACGCTCAACAACAGATTGTTTCACCACTTTGGGTTTGCCCTGTTTGATTTCATCAAAATTGCCAAAAAAAATTCAGGAAAAAAAAGAAAAAAATTGTCAAAGTTTTTACACATTTTTTAGAGAACATGCTGTATTTCTGTAGACCACATCCCACCTCAGTTGTAGGTGCCAATTTTTGTGGTTGCAACTTTTTTTACCCTTGTTCAGAGAAAAATATAAAAAAATAGTGAGAAAATAAAAAAAATTTGATTCCTACTAGTGCCTTTTGGAAAATTCCGAGAAAAATTCAGGAAAAAGGAAAAATCTGGACTATTTACTAGTTCTGTGAGTTCTTTCCATCGTCCTTTGTTTTCACCTTGTTGCGCTACGTCTCGACACGTCTTAGCCAGCACCTGTGATTTGTACTTTGGATCCGGATTGAACAATCACTAATCTGCATTCGTTAATTGCTAATCCTTGCTGTCATATTGTGTGCCTACCCGTAGCTCCACATATTCTTCTGTCAGCACAGGTTCTTCTTGCAACTGTTACCCACGCTCAACAACAGATTGTTTCACCAGTTTGGCTTTGCCGTGTTTGGTTTCATCAAAATTGCCAAAAAAATTCAGAAAAATAAAGAAAAAAAATTGTCAAAGTTTTTGCACGCTTTTCAGAGAACGTGATGTATTTCTGTAGACGACATCCCACCTCAGTTGTAGGTGCCAATTTTGTGGTTGCATCTTTTTCATCCTTGTTCAGAGAAAAATATAAGAAAATAGTGAAAAAATAAAAAAATTTGATTGCTACTAGTGCCTTTTGGAAAATTCTGGGGAAAATTCAGGAAAAAGGAAAAATCAAAACTATTTGCTTGTTCTGTGAGTTCTTTCCATCTCCTTTGTTTTCACCTTGTTGCGCTACGTCTCGACACGTCATAGCCAGCACCTGTGATTTGTACTTTGGATCCGGATTGAACAATCGCTAATCTACATTCGTTAATTGCTAACCCTTGCTGTCATATTGCGTGCCTACACATAGCTCCACATATTCTTCTGTCAGCACAGGTTCATCTTGCAACTGTTACCCACGCTCAACAACAGATTGTTTCACCACTTTGGCTTTGCCCTATTTGGTTTCATCAAAATTGCCACAAAAAATTCAGGAAAAAAAAGAAAAAAATTGTCAAAGTTTTTACACGTTTTTTAGAGAACATGCTGTATTTCTGTAGACCACATCCCACCTCAGTTGTAGGTGCCAATTTTTGTGGTTGCAACTTTTTTTACCCTTGTTCAGAGAAAAATATAAAAAAATAGTGAGAAAATAAAAAAAATTTGATTCCTACTAGTGCCTTTTGGAAAATTCCGAGAAAAATTCAGGAAAAAGGAAAAATCTGGACTATTTACTTGTTCTGTGAGTTCTTTCAATCGTCCTTTGTTTTCACCTTGTTGCGCTACGTCTCGACACGTCTTAGCCAGCACCTGTGATTTGTACTTTGGATCCGGATTGAACAATCACTAATCTGCATTCGTTAATTGCTAATCCTTGCTGTCATATTGTGTGCCTACCCGTAGCTCCACATATTCTTCTGTCAGCACAGGTTCTTCTTGCAACTGTTACCCACGCTCAACAACAGATTGTTTCACCAGTTTGGCTTTGCCCTGTTTGGTTTCATCAAAATTGCCAAAAAAAATTCAGAAAAATAAAGAAAAAAAATTGTCAAAGTTTTTGCACGCTTTTCAGAGAACGTGATGTATTTCTGTAGACGACATCCCACCTCAGTTGTAGGTGCCAATTTTGTGGTTGCATCTTTTTCATCCTTGTTCAGAGAAAAATATAAGAAAATAGTGAAAAAATAAAAAAATTTGATTGCTACTAGTGCCTTTTGGAAAATTCTGGGGAAAATTCAGGAAAAAGGAAAAATCTAAACTATTTGCTTGTTCTGTGAGTTCTTTCCATCTCCTTTGTTTTCACCTTGTTGCGCTACGTCTTGACACGTCTTAGCCAGCACCTGTGATTTGTACTTTGGATCCGGATTGAACAATCGCTAATCTACATTCGTTAATTGCTAATCCTTGCTGTCATATTGCGTGCCTACACATAGCTCCACATATTCTTCTGTCAGCACAGGTTCATCTTGCAACTGTTACCCACGCTCAACAACAGATTGTTTCACCACTTTGGGTTTGCCCTGTTTGATTTCATCAAAATTGCCAAAAAAAATTCAGGAAAAAAAAGAAAAAAATTGTCAAAGTTTTTACACATTTTTTAGAGAACATGCTGTATTTCTGTAGACCACATCCCACCTCAGTTGTAGGTGCCAATTTTTGTGGTTGCAACTTTTTTTACCCTTGTTCAGAGAAAAATATAAAATAATAGTGAGAAAATAAAAAAATTTGATTCCTACTAGTGCCTTTTGGAAAATTCCGAGAAAAATTCAGGAAAAAGGAAAAATCTGGACTATTTACTTGTTCTGTGAGTTCTTTCCATCGTCCTTTGTTTTCACCTTGTTGCGCTACGTCTCGACACGTCTTAGCCAGCACCTGTGATTTGTACTTTGGATCCGGATTGAACAATCACTAATCTGCATTCGTTAATTGCTAATCCTTGCTGTCATATTGTGTGCCTACCCGTAGCTCCACATATTCTTCTGTCAGCACAGGTTCTTCTTGCAACTGTTACCCACGCTCAACAACAGATTGTTTCACCAGTTTGGCTTTGCCCTGTTTGGTTTCATCAAAATTGCCAAAAAAAATTCAGAAAAATAAAGAAAAAAAATTGTCAAAGTTTTTGCACGCTTTTCAGAGAACGTGATGTATTTCTGTAGACGACATCCCACCTCAGTTGTAGGTGCCAATTTTGTGGTTGCATCTTTTTCATCCTTGTTCAGAGAAAAATATAAGAAAATAGTGAAAAAATAAAAAAATTTGATTGCTACTAGTGCCTTTTGGAAAATTCTGGGGAAAATTCAGGAAAAAGGAAAAATCAAAAGTATTTGCTTGTTCTGTGAGTTCTTTCCATCTCCTTTGTTTTCACCTTGTTGCGCTACGTCTCGACACGTCTTAGCCAGCACCTGTGATTTGTACTTTGGATCCGGATTGAACAATCGCTAATCTACATTCGTTAATTGCTAATCCTTGCTGTAATATTGCGTGCCTACACATAGCTCCACATATTCTTCTGTCAGCACAGGTTCATCTTGCAACTGTTACCCACGCTCAACAACAGATTATTTCACCACTTTGGCTTTGCCCTGTTTGGTTTCATCAAAATTGCCAAAAAAAAATTCAGGAAAAAAAAGAAAAAAGTTGTCAAAGTTTTTACATGTTTTTTAGAGAACATGCTGTATTTCTGTAGACCACATCCCACCTCAGTTGTAGGTGCCAATTTTTGTGGTTGCAACTTTTTTTACCCTTGTTCAGAGAAAAATATAAAAAAATAGTGAGAACATAAAAAAAATTTGATTCCTACTAGTGCCTTTTGGAAAATTCCGAGAAAAATTCAGGAAAAAGGAAAAATCTGGACTATTTACTTGTTCTGTGAGTTCTTTCCATCGTCCTTTGTTTTCACCTTGATGCGCTACGTCTCGACACGTCTTAGCCAGCACCTGTGATTTGTACTTTGGATCCGGATTGAACAATCACTAATCTGCATTCGTTAATTGCTAATCCTTGCTGTCATATTGTGTGCCTACCCGTAGCTCCACATATTCTTCTGTCAGCACAGGTTCTTCTTGCAACTGTTACCCACGCTCAACAACAGATTGTTTCACCAGTTTGGCTTTGCCCTGTTTGGTTTCATCAAAATTGCCAAAAAAAATTCAGAAAAATAAAGAAAAAAAATTGTCAAACTTTTTGCACGCTTTTCAGAGAACGTGATGTATTTCTGTAGACGACATCCCACCTCAGTTGTAGGTGCCAATTTTGTGGTTGCATCTTTTTCATCCTTGTTCAGAGAAAAATATAAAAAAATAGTGAAAAAATAAAAAAATTTGATTGCTACTAGTGCCTTTTGGAAAATTCTGGGGAAAATTCAGGAAAAAGGAAAAATCAAAACTATTTGCTTGTTCTGTGAGTTCTTTCCATCTCCTTTGTTTTCACCCTGTTGCGCTACGTCTCGACACGTCTTAGCCAGCACCTGTGATTTGTACTTTGGATCCGGATTGAACAATCGCTAATCTACATTCGTTAATTGCTAATCCTTGCTGTCATATTGCGTGCCTACACATAGCTCCACATATTCTTCTGTCAGCACAGGTTCATCTTGCAACTGTTACACACGCTCAACAACAGATTGTTTCACCACTTTGGCTTTGCCCTGTTTGGTTTCATCAAAATTGCCAAAAAAAATCAGGAAAAAAAAGAAAAAAATTGTCAAAGTTTTTACACGTTTTTTAGAGAACATGCTGTATTTCTGTAGACCACATCCCACCTCAGTTGTAGGTGCCAATTTTTGTGGTTGCAACTTTTTTTACCCTTGTTCAGAGAAAAATATAAAAAAATAGTGAGAAAATAAAAAAAATTTGATTCCTACTAGTGCCTTTTGGAAAATTCCAAGAAAAATTCAGGAAAAAGGAAAAATCTGGACTATTTACTTGTTCTGTGAGTTCTTTCCATCGTCCTTTGATTTCACCTTGTTGCGCTACGTCTCGACACGTCTTAGCCAGCACCTGTGATTTGTACTTTGGATCCGGATTGAACAATCACTAATCTGCATTCGTTAATTGCTAATCCTTGCTGTCATATTGTGTGCCTACCCGTAGCTCCACATATTCTTCTGTCTGCACAGGTTCTTCTTGCAACTGTTACCCACGCTCAACAACAGATTGTTTCACCAGTTTGGCTTTGCCCTGTTTGGTTTCATCAAAATTGCCAAAAAAAATTCAGAAAAATAAAGAAAAAAAATTGTCAAAGTTTTTGCACGCTTTTCAGAGAACGTGATGTATTTCTGTAGACGACATCCCACCTCAGTTGTAGGTGCCAATTTTGTGGTTGCATCTTTTTCATCCTTGTTCAGAGAAAAATATAAGAAAATAGCAAACAAATAAAAAAATTTGATTGCTACTAGTGCCTTTTGGAAAATTCTGGGGAAAATTCAGGAAAAAGGAAAAATCAAAACTATTTGCTTGTTCTGTGAGTTCTTTCCATCTCCTTTGTTTTCACCTTGTTGCGCTACGTCTCGACACGTCTTAGCCAGCACCTGTGATTTGTACTTTGGATCCGGATTGAACAATCGCTAATCTACATTCGTTAATTGCTAATCCTTGCTGTCATATTGCGTGCCTACACATAGCTCCACATATTCTTCTGTCAGCACAGGTTCATCTTGCAACTGTTACCCACGCTCAACAACAGATTGTTTCACCACTTTGGCTTTGCCCTGTTTGGTTTCATCAAAATTGCCAAAAAAAAATTCAGGAAAAAAAGAAAAAAATTGTCAAAGTTTTTACACGTTTTTTAGAGAACATGGTGTATTTCTGTAGACCACATCCCACCTCAGTTGTAGGTGCCAATTTTTGTGGTTGCAACTTTTTTTACCCTTGTTCAGAGAAAAATATAAAAAAATAGTGAGAAAATAAAAAAATTTGATTCCTACTAGTGCCTTTTGGAAAATTCCGAGAAAAATTCAGGAAAAAGGAAAAATCTAGACTATTTACTTGTTCTGTGAGTTCTTTCCATCGTCCTTTGTTTTCACCTTGATGCGCTACGTCTCGACACGTCTTAGCCAGCACCTGTGATTTGTACTTTGGATCCGGATTGAACAATCACTAATCTGCATTCGTTAATTGCTAATCCTTACTGTCATATTATGTGCCTACCCGTAGCTCCACATATTCTTCTGTCAGCACAGGTTCTTCTTGCAACTGTTACCCACGCTCAACAACAAATTGTTTCACCAGTTTGGCTTTGCCCTGTTTGGTTTCATCAAAATTGCCAAAAAAAAATTCAGAAAAATAAAGAAAAAAAATTGTCAAAGTTTTTGCACGCTTTTCAAAGAACGTGATGTATTTCTGTAGACGACATCCCACCTCAGTTGTAGGTGCCAATTTTGTGGTTGCATCTTTTTCATCCTTGTTCAGAGAAAAATATAAAAAAATAGTGAAAAAATAAAAAAATTTGATTGCTACTAGTGCCTTTTGGAAAATTCTGGGGAAAATTCAGGAAAAAGGAAAAATCAAAACTATTTGCTTGTTCTGTGAGTTCTTTCCATCTCCTTTGTTTTCACCTTATTGCGCTACGTCTCGACACGTCTTAGCCAGCACCTGTGATTTGTACTTTGGATCCGGATTGAACAATCGCTAATCTACATTCGTTAATTGCTAATCCTTGCTGTCATATTGCGTGCCTACACATAGCTCCACATATTCTTCTGTCAGCACAGGTTCATCTTGCAACTGTTACCCACGCTCAACAACAGATTGTTTCACCACTTTGGCTTTGCCCTGTTTGGTTTCATCAAAATTGCCAAAAAAAAAATCAGGAAAAAAAAGAAAAAAATTGTCAAAGTTTTTACACGTTTTTTAGAGAACATGCTGTATTTCTGTAGACCACATCCCACCTCAGTTGTAGGTGCCAATTTTTGTGGTTGCAACTTTTTTTACCCTTGTTCAGAGAAAAATATAAAAAAATAGTGAGAAAATAAAAAAAATTGATTCCTACTAGTGCCTTTTGGAAAATTCCGAGAAAAATTCAGGAAAAAGGAAAAATCTGGACTATTTACTTGTTCTGTGAGTTCTTTCCATCGTCCTTTGTTTTCACCTTGTTGCGCTACGTCTCGACACGTCTTAGCCAGCACCTGTGATTTGTACTTTGAATCCGGATTGAACAATCGCTAATCTGCATTCGTTAATTGCTAATCCGTGCTGTCATATTATGTGCCTACCCGTAGCTCCACATATTCTTCTGTCAGCACAGGTTCTTCTTGCAACTGTTACCCACGCTCAACAACAGATTGTTTCACCAGTTTGGCTTTGCCCTGTTTGGTTTCATCAAAATTGCCAAAAAAAATTCAGAAAAATAAAGAAAAAAAATTATCAAAGTTTTTGCACGCTTTTCAGAGAACGTGATGTATTTCTGTAGACGACATCCCACCTCAGTTGTAGGTGCCAATTTTGTGGTTGCATCTTTTTCATCCTTGTTCAGAGAAAAATATAAGAAAATAGTGAAAAAATAAAAATATTTGATTGCTACTAGTGCCTTTTGGAAAATTCTGGGGAAAATTCAGGAAAAAGGAAAAATCAAAACTATTTGCTTGTTCTGTGAGTTCTTTCCATCTCCTTTGTTTTCACCTTGTTGCGCTACGTCTCGACACGTCTTAGCCAGCACCTGTGATTTGTACTTTGGATCCGGATTGAACAATCGCTAATCTACATTCGTTAATTGCTAATCCTTGCTGTCATATTGCGTGCCTACACATAGCTCCACATATTCTTGTGTCAGCACAGGTTCATCTTGCAACTGTTACCCACGCTCAACAACAGATTGTTTCACCACTTTGGCTTTGCCCTGTTTGGTTTCATCAAAATTGCCAAAAAAAATCAGGAAAAAAAAGAAAAAAATTGTCAAAGTTTTTACACGTTTTTTAGAGAACATGCTGTATTTCTGTAGACCACATCCCACCTCAGTTGTAGGTGCCAATTTTTGTGGTTGCAACTTTTTTTACCCTTGTTCAGAGAAAAATATAAAAAAATAGTGAGAAAATAAAAAAAATTTGATTCCTACTAGTGCCTTTTGGAAAATTCCGAGAAAAATTCAGGAAAAAGGAAAAATCTGGACTATTTACTTGTTCTGTGAGTTCTTTCCATCGTCCTTTGTTTTCACCTTGTTGCGCTACGTCTCGACACGTCTTAGCCAGCACCTGTGATTTGTACTTTGGATCCGGATTGAACAATCACTAATCTGCATTCGTTAATTGCTAATCCTTGCTGTGATATTGTGTGCCTACCCGTAGCTCCACATATTCTTCTGTCAGCACAGGTTCTTCTTGCAACTGTTACCCACGCTCAACAACAGATTGTTTCACCAGTTTGGCTTTGCCCTGTTTGGTTTCATCAAAATTGCCAAAAAAATTCAGAAAAATAAAGAAAAAAAAATTGCACGCTTTTCAAAGAACGTGATGTATTTCTGTAGACGACATCCCACCTCAGTTGTAGGTGCCGATTTTGTGGTTGCATCTTTTTCATCCTTGTTCAGAGAAAAATATAAGAAAATAGTGAAAAAATAAAAAAATTTGATTGCTACTAGTGCCTTTTGGAAAATTCTGGGGAAAATTCAGGAAAAAGGAAAAATCAAAACTATTTGCTTGTTCTGTGAGTTCTTTCCATCTCCTTTGTTTTCACCTTGTTGCGCTACGTCTCGACACGTCTTAGCCAGCACCTGTGATTTGTACTTTGGATCCGGATTGAACAATCGCTAATCTACATTCGTTAATTGCTAATCCTTGCTGTCATATTGCGTGCCTACACATAGCTCCACATATTCTTGTGTCAGCACAGGTTCATCTTGCAACTGTTACCCACGCTCAACAACAGATTGTTTCACCACTTTGGCTTTGCCCTGTTTGGTTTCATCAAAATTGCCAAAAAAAAATCAGGAAAAAAAAGAAAAAATTGTCAAAGTTTTTACACGTTTTTTAGAGAACATGCTGTATTTCTGTAGACCACATCCCACCTCAGTTGTAGGTGCCAATTTTTGTGGTTGCAACTTTTTTTACCCTTGTTCAGAGAAAAATATAAAAAAATAGTGAGAAAATAAAAAAAATTGATTCCTACTAGTGCCTTTTGGAAAATTCCGAGAAAAATTCAGGAAAAAGGAAAAATCTAGACTATTTACTTGTTCTGTGAGTTCTTTCCATCGTCCTTTGATTTAACCTTGTTGCGCTACGTCTCGACACGTCTTAGCCAGCACCTGTGATTTGTACTTTGGATCCGGATTGAACAATCACTAATCTGCATTCGTTAATTGCTAATCCTTGCTGTCATATTATGTGCCTACCCGTAGCTCCACATATTCTTCTGTCAGCACAGGTTCTTCTTGCAACTGTTACCCACGCTCAACAAAAGATTGTTTCACTAGTTTGGCTTTGCCTTGTTTGGTTTCATCAAAATTGCCAAAAAAAATTCAGAAAAATAAAGAAAAAAAATTGTCAAAGTTTTTGCACGCTTTTCAGAGAACGTGATGTATTTCTGTAGACGACATCCCACCTCAGTTGTAGGTGCCAATTTTGTGGTTGCATCTTTTTCATCCTTGTTCAGAGAAAAATATAAGAAAATAGTGAAAAAATAAAAAAATTTGATTGCTACTAGTGCCTTTTGGAAAATTCTGGGGAAAATTCAGGAAAAAGGAAAAATCTAAACTATTTGCTTGTTCTGTGAGTTCTTTCCATCTCCTTTGTTTTCACCTTGTTGCGCTACGTCTCGACACGTCTTAGCCAGCACCTATGATTTGTACTTTGGATCCGGATTGAACAATCGCTAATCTACATTCGTTAATTGCTAATCCTTGCTGTCATATTGCGTGCCTACACATAGCTCCACATATTCTTCTGTCAGCACAGGTTCATCTTGCAACTGTTACCCACGCTCAACAACAGATTGTTTCACCACTTTGGCTTTGCCCTGTTTGATTTCATCAAAATTGCCAAAAAAAAATCAGGAAAAAAAAGAAAAAAATTGTCAAAGTTTTTACACATTTTTTAGAGAACATGCTGTATTTCTGTAGACCACATCCCACCTCAGTTGTAGGTGCCAATTTTTGTGGTTGCAACTTTTTTTACCCTTGTTCAGAGAAAAATATAAAAAAATAGTGAGAAAATAAAAAAATTTGATTCCTACTAGTGCCTTTTGGGAAATTCCGAGAAAAATTCAGGAAAAAGGAAAAATCTGGACTATTTACTTGTTCTGTGAGTTCTTTCCATCGTCTTTTGTTTTCACCTTGTTGCGCTACGTCTCGACACGTCTTAGCCAGCACCTGTGATTTGTACTTTGGATCCGGATTGAACAATCGCTAATCTGCATTCGTTAATTGCTAATCCGTGCTGTCATATTATGTGCCTACCCGTAGCTCCACATATTCTTCTGTCAGCACAGGTTCTTCTTGCAACTGTTACCCACGCTCAACAACAGATTGTTTCACCAGTTTGGCTTTGCCCTGTTTGGTTTCATCAAAATTGCCAAAAAAAAATTCAGAAAAATAAAGAAAAAAAATTATCAAAGTTTTTGCACGCTTTTCAGAGAACGTGATGTATTTCTGTAGACGACATCCCACCTCAGTTGTAGGTGCCAATTTTGTGGTTGCATCTTTTTCATCCTTGTTCAGAGAAAAATATAAGAAAATAGTGAAAAAATAAAAATATTTGATTGCTACTAGTGCCTTTTGGAAAATTCTGGGGAAAATTCAGGAAAAAGGAAAAATCAAAACTATTTGCTTGTTCTGTGAGTTCTTTCCATCTCCTTTGTTTTCACCTTGTTGCGCTACGTCTCGACACGTCTTAGCCAGCACCTGTGATTTGTACTTTGGATCCGGATTGAACAATCGCTAATCTACATTCGTTAATTGCTAATCCTTGCTGTCATATTGCGTGCCTACACATAGCTCCACATATTCTTGTGTCAGCACAGGTTCATCTTGCAACTGTTACCCACGCTCAACAACAGATTGTTTCACCACTTTGGCTTTGCCCTGTTTGGTTTCATCAAAATTGCCAAAAAAATCAGGAAAAAAAAGAAAAAAATTGTCAAAGTTTTTACACGTTTTTTAGAGAACATGCTGTATTTCTGTAGACCACATCCCACCTCAGTTGTAGGTGCCAATTTTTGTGGTTGCAACTTTTTTTACCCTTGTTCAGAGAAAAATATAAAAAAATAGTGAGAAAATAAAAAAAATTTGATTCCTACTAGTGCCTTTTGGAAAATTCCGAGAAAAATTCAGGAAAAAGGAAAAATCTGGACTATTTACTTGTTCTGTGAGTTCTTTCCATCGTCCTTTGTTTTCACCTTGTTGCGCTACGTCTCGACACGTCTTAGCCAGCACCTGTGATTTGTACTTTGGATCCGGAATGAACAATCACTAATCTGCATTCGTTAATTGCTAATCCTTGCTGTGATATTGTGTGCCTACCCGTAGCTCCACATATTCTTCTGTCAGCACAGGTTCTTCTTGCAACTGTTACCCACGCTCAACAACAGATTGTTTCACCAGTTTGGCTTTGCCCTGTTTGGTTTCATCAAAATTGCCAAAAAAATTCAGAAAAATAAAGAAAAAAAAATTGCACGCTTCTCAGAGAACATGATGTATTTCTGTAGACGACATCCCACCTCAGTTGTAGGTGCCGATTTTGTGGTTGCATCTTTTTCATCCTTGTTCAGAGAAAAATATAAGAAAATAGTGAAAAAATAAAAAAATTTGATTGCTACTAGTGCCTTTTGGAAAATTCTGGGGAAAATTCAGGAAAAAGGAAAAATCAAAACTATTTGCTTGTTCTGTGAGTTCTTTCCATCTCCTTTGTTTTCACCTTGTTGCGCTACGTCTCGACACGTCTTAGCCAGCACCTGTGATTTGTACTTTGGATCCGGATTGAACAATCGCTAATCTACATTCGTTAATTGCTAATCCTTGCTGTCATATTGCGTGCCTACACATAGCTCCACATATTCTTGTGTCAGCACAGGTTCATCTTGCAACTGTTACCCACGCTCAACAACAGATTGTTTCACCACTTTGGCTTTGCCCTGTTTGGTTTCATCAAAATTGCCAAAAAAAAATCAGGAAAAAAAAGAAAAAATTGTCAAAGTTTTTACACGTTTTTTAGAGAACATGCTGTATTTCTGTAGACCACATCCCACCTCAGTTGTAGGTGCCAATTTTTGTGGTTGCAACTTTTTTTACCCTTGTTCAGAGAAAAATATAAAAAAATAGTGAGAAAATAAAAAAAATTTGATTCCTACTAGTGCCTTTTGGAAAATTCTGAGAAAAATTCAGGAAAAAGGAAAAATCTGGACTATTTACTTGTTCTGTGAGTTCTTTCCATCGTCCTTTGTTTTCACCTTGTTGCGCTACGTCTCGACACGTCTTAGCCAGCACCTGTGATTTGTACTTTGGATCCGGATTGAACAATCACTAATCTGCATTCGTTAATTGCTAATCCTTGCTGTCATATTGTGTGCCTACCCGTAGCTCCACATATTCTTCTGTCAGCACAGGTTCTTCTTGCAACTGTTACCCACGCTCAACAACAGATTGTTTCACCAGTTTGGCTTTGCCCTGTTTGGTTTCATCAAAATTGCCAAAAAAAATTCAGAAAAATAAAGAAAAAAAATTGTCAAAGTTTTTGCACGCTTTTCAGAGAACGTGATGTATTTCTGTAGACGACATCCCACCTCAGTTGTAGGTGCCAATTTTGTGGTTGCATCTTTTTCATCCTTGTTCAGAGAAAAATATAAGAAAATAGTGAAAAAATAAAAAAATTTGATTGCTACTAGTGCCTTTTGGAAAATTCTGGGGAAAATTCAGGAAAAAGGAAAAATCAAAACTATTTGCTTGTTCTGTGAGTTCTTTCCATCTCCTTTGTTTTCACCTTGTTGCGCTACGTCTCGACACGTCTTAGCCAGCACCTGTGATTTGTACTTTGGATCCGGATTGAACAATCGCTAATCTACATTCGTTAATTGCTAATCCTTGCTGTCATATTGCGTGCCTACACATAGCTCCACATATTCTTCTGTCAGCACAGGTTCATCTTGCAACTGTTACCCACGCTCAACAACAGATTGTTTCACCACTTTGGCTTTGCCCTGTTTGGTTTCATCAAAATTGCCAAAAAAAATTCAGGAAAAAAAAGAAAAAAATTGTCAAAGTTTTTACACGTTTTTTAGAGAACATGCTGTATTTCTGTAGACCACATCCCACCTCAGTTGTAGGTGCCAATTTTTGTGGTTGCAACTTTTTTTACCCTTGTTCAGAGAAAAATATAAAAAAATAGTGAGAAAATAAAAAAATTTGATTCCTACTAGTGCCTTTTGGAAAATTCCGAGAAAAATTCAGGAAAAAGGAAAAATCTGGACTATTTACTTGTTCTGTGAGTTCTTTCCATCATCCTTTGTTTTCACCTTGTTGCGCTACGTCTCGACACGTCTTAGCCAGCACCTGTGATTTGTACTTTGGATCCGGATTGAACAATCACTAATCTGCATTCGTTAATTGCTAATCCTTGCTGTCATTTTGTGTGCCTACCCGTAGCTCCACATATTCTTCTGTCAGCACAGGTTCTTCTTGCAACTGTTACCCACGCTCAACAACAGATTGTTTCACCAGTTTGGCTTTGCCCTGTTTGGTTTCATCAAAATTGCCAAAAAAAAATCAGAAAAATAAAGAAAAAAAATTGTCAAAGTTTTTGCACGCTTTTCAGAGAACGTGATGTATTTCTGTAGACGACATCCCACCTCAGTTGTAGGTGCCAATTTTGTGGTTGCATCTTTTTCATCCTTGTTCAGAGAAAAATATAAGAAAATAGTGAAAAAATAAAAAAATTTGATTGCTACTAGTGCCTTTTGGAAAATTCTGGGGAAAATTTAGGAAAAAGGAAAAATCAAAACTATTTGCTTGTTCTGTGAGTTCTTTCCATCTCCTTTGTTTTCACCTTGTTGCGCTACGTCTCGACACGTCTTAGCCAGCACCTGTGATTTGTACTTTGGATCCGGATTGAACAATCGCTAATCTACATTCGTTAATTGCTAATCCTTGCTGTCATATTGCGTGCCTACACATAGCTCCACATATTCTTCTGTCAGCACAGGTTCATCTTGCAACTGTTACCCACGCTCAACAACAGATTGTTTCACCACTTTGGCTTTGCCCTGTTTGGTTTCATCAAAATTGCCAAAAAAAAATTCAGGAAAAAAAAGAAAAAAATTGTCAAAGTTTTTACACGTTTTTTAGAGAACATGCTGTATTTCTGTAGACCACATCCCACCTCAGTTGTAGGTGCCAATTTTTGTGGTTGCAACTTTTTTTACCCTTGTTCAGAGAAAAATATAAAAAAATAGTGAGAAAATAAAAAAATTTGATTCCTACTAGTGCCTTTTGGAAAATTCCGAGAAAAATTCAGGAAAAAGGAAAAATCTGGACTATTTACTTGTTCTGTGAGTTCTTTCCATCGTCCTTTGTTTTCACCTTGTTGCGCTACGTCTCGACACGTCTTAGCCAGCACCTGTGATTTGTACTTTGGATCCGGATTGAACAATCACTAATCTGCATTCGTTAATTGCTAATCCTTGCTGTCATTTTGTGTGCCTACCCGTAGCTCCACATATTCTTCTGTCAGCACGGGTTCTTCTTGCAACTGTTACCCACGCTCAACAACAGATTGTTTCACCAGTTTGGCTTTGCCCTGTTTGGTTTCATCAAAATTGCCAAAAAAAATTCAGAAAAATAAAGAAAAAAATTGTCAAAGTTTTTGCACGCTTTTCAGAGAACGTGATGTATTTCTGTAGACGACATCCCACCTCAGTTGTAGGTGCCAATTTTGTGGTTGCATCTTTTTCATCCTTGTTCAGAGAAAAATATAAGAAAATAGTGAAAAAATAAAAAAATTTGATTGCTACTAGTGCCTTTTGGAAAATTCTGGGGAAAATTCAGGAAAAAGGAAAAATCAAAACTATTTGCTTGTTCTGTGAGTTCTTTCCATCTCCTTTGTTTTCACCTTGTTGCGCTACGTCTCGACACGTCTTAGCCAGCACCTGTGATTTGTACTTTGGATCCGGATTGAACAATCGCTAATCTACATTCGTTAATTGCTAATCCTTGCTGTCATATTGCGTGCCTACACATAGCTCCACATATTCTTCTGTCAGCACAGGTTCATCTTGCAACTGTTACCCACGCTCAACAACAGATTGTTTCACCACTTTGGCTTTGCCCTGTTTGGTTTCATCAAAATTGCCAAAAAAAATTCAGGAAAAAAAAGAAAAAAATTGTCAAAGTTTTTACACGTTTTTCAGAGAACATGCTGTATTTCTGTAGACCACATCCCACCTCAGTTGTAGGTGCCAATTTTTGTGGTTGCACCTTTTTTTACCCTTGTTCAAAGAAAAATATAAAAAAAATAGTGAAAAAATATAAAAAAATTGATTCCTACTAGTGCCTTTTGCAAAATTCCGAGAAAAATTCAGGAAAAAGGAAAAATCTGGACTATTTACTTGTTCTATGAGTTCTTTCCATTGTCCTTTGTTTTCACCTTGTTGCGCTACGTCTCGACACGTCTTAGCCAGCACCTGTGATTTGTACTTTGGATCCGGATTGAACAATCACTAATCTGCATTCGTTAATTGCTAATCCTTGCTGTCATATTGTGTGCCTACCCATAGCTCCACATATTCTTCTGTGAGCACAGGTTCTTCTTGCAACTGTTACCCACGCTCAACAACAGATTGTTTCACCAGTTTGGCTTTGCCCTGTTTGGTTTCATCAAAATTGCCAAAAAAATTCAGAAAAATAAAGAAAAAAAATTGTCAAAGTTTTTGCACGCTTTTCAGAGAACGTGATGTATTTCTGTAGATGACATCCCACCTCAGTTGTAGGTGCCAATTTTGTGGTTGCATCTTTTTCATCCTTGTTCTGAGAAAAATATAAAAAGTTAGTGAAAAAATAAAAAAATTTGATTGCTACTAGTGCCTTTTGGAAAATTCTGGGGAAAATTCAGGAAAAAGGAAAAATCTAAACCATTTGCTTGTTCTGTGAGTTCTTCCATCTCCTTTGTTTTCACCTTGTTGCGCTACGTCTCGACACGTCTTAGCCAGCACCTGTGATTTGTACTTTGGATCCGGATTGAACAATCGCTAATCTACATTCGTTAATTGCTAATCCTTGCTGTCATATTGCGTGCCTACACATAGCTCCACATATTCTTCTGTCAGCACATGTTCATCTTGCAACTGTTACCCATGCTCAACAACAGATTGTTTCACCACTTTGGCTTTGCCCTGTTTGGTTTCATCAAAATTGCCAAAAAAAATTCAGGAAAAAAAAGAAAAAAATTGTCAAAGTTTTTACATGTTTTTCAGAGAACATGCTGTATTTCTGTAGACCACATCCCACCTCAGTTGTAGGTGCCAATTTTTGTGGTTGCACCTTTTTTTACCCTTGTTCAGAGAAAAATATAAAAAAATAGTGAAAAAATATAAAAAAATTGATTCCTACTAGTGCCTTTTGGAAAATTCCGAGAAAAATTCAGGAAAAAGGAAAAATCTGGACAATTTACTTGTTCTATGAGTTCTTTCCATTGTCCTTTGTTTTCACCTTGTTGCGCTACGTCTCGACACGTCTTAGCCAGCACCTGTGATTTGTACTTTGGATCCGGATTGAACAATCACTAATCTGCATTCGTTAATTGCTAATCCTTGCTGTCATATTGTGTGCCTACCCATAGCTCCACATATTCTTCTGTCAGCACAGGTTCTTCTTGCAACTGTTACCCACGCTCAACAACAGATTGTTTCACCAGTTTGGCTTTGCCCTGTTTGGTTTCATCAAAATTGCCAAAAAAATTCAGAAAAATAAAGAAAAAAAATTGTCAAAGTTTTTGCACGCTTTTCAGAGAACGTGATATATTTCTGTAGACGACATCCCACCTCAGTTGTAGGTGCCAATTTTGTGGTTGCATCTTTTTTATCCTTGTTCAGAGAAAAATATAAAAAAATAGTGAAAAAATAAAAAAATTTGATTGCTACTAGTGCCTTTTGGAAAATTCTGGGGAAAATTCAGGAAAAAGGAAAAATCTAAACTATTTGCTTGTTCTGTGAGTTCTTTCCATCTCCTTTGTTTTCACCTTCTTGCGCTACGTCTCGACACGTCTTAGCCAGCACCTATGATTTGTACTTTGGATCCGGATTGAACAATCGCTAATCTACATTCGTTAATTGCTAATCCTTGCTGTCATATTGCATGCCTACACATAGCTCCACATATTCTTCTGTCAGCACAGGTTCATCTTGCAACTGTTACCCACGCTCAACAACAGATTGTTTCACCACTTTGGCTTTGCCCTGTTTGGTTTCATCAAAATTGCCAAAAAAATTCAGGAAAAAAAGAAAAAAATTGTCAAAGTTTTTACACGTTTTTCAGACCAAATCCCACCTCAGTTGTAGGTGCCAATTTTTGTGGTTGCACCTTTTTTTACCCTTGTTCAGAGAAAAATATAAAAAAATAGTGAAAAAATAAAAAAAATTGATTCCTACTAGTGCCTTTTGGAAAATTCCGAGAAAAATTCAGAAAAAAGAAAAAATCTGGACTATTTACTTGTTCTATGAGTTCTTTTCATTGTCCTTTGTTTTCACCTTGTTGCGCTACGTCTCGACACGTCTTAGCCAGCACCTGTGATTTGTACTTTGGATCCGGATTGAATAATCACTAATCTGCATTCGTTAATTGCTAATCCTTGCTGTCATATTGTGTGCCTACCCATAGCTCTACATATTCTTCTGTCAGCACAGGTTCTTCTTGCAACTGTTACCCACGCTCAACAAAAGATTGTTTCACCAGTTTGGCTTTGCCCTGTTTGGTTTCATCAAAATTGCCAAAAAAATTCAGAAAAATAAAGAAAAAAAATTGTCAAAGTTTTTGCACGCTTTTCAGAGAACGTGATGTATTTCTGTAGATGACATCCCACCTCAGTTGTAGGTGCCAATTTTGTGGTTGCGTCTTTTTTTATCCTTGTTCAGAGAAAAATATAAAAAAAATAGTGAAAAAATAAAAAAATTTGATTGCTACTAGTGCCTTTTCAAAAATTCTGGGGAAAATTCAGGAAAAAGGAAAAATCTAAACTATTTGCTTGTTCTGTGAGTTCTTTCCAACTCCTTTGTTTTCACCTTGTTGCGCTATGTCTCGACACGTCTTAGCCAGCACCTGTGATTTGTACTTTGGATCCGGATTGAACAATCGCTAATCTGCATTCGTTAATTGCTAATCCTTGCTGCCATATTGTGTGCCTACACATAGCTCCACATATTCATCTGTCAGTACAGGTTCATCTTGCAACTTTTACCCACGCTCAACAACAGATTGTTTCACCACTTTGGCTTTGCCCTGTTTGGTTTCATCAAAATTGCCAAAAAAAAGTTCAAGAAAATAAAGAAAAAAATTGTCAAAGTTTTTACACGCTTTTCAGAGAATGTGCTGTATTTCTGTAGACCACATCCCACCTCAGTTGTAGGTGCCAATTTTTGTGGTTGCATCTTTTTTGATCCCTGTTCAGAGAAAAATATAAAAAATAGTGAAAAAATAAAAAAAATTTGATTCATACTAGTGCCTTTTGGAAAATTCTGGGGAAAATTTAGGAAAAAGGAAAATTTTGGACTATTTGCTTGTTCTGTGAGTTCTTTCCATCGTCCTTTGTTTTTACCTTGTTGCGCTACGTCTCGACACGTCTTAGCCAGCACCTGTGATTTGTACTTTAGATCCGGATTGAACAATCGCTAATCTGCATTCGTAAATTGCTAATCCTTGTTGTCATATTGTGTGCCTACCCATAGCTCCACATATTCTTCTGTCAGCACAAGTTCATCTTGCAACTGTTACCCACACTCAACAACAGATTGTTTCACCACTTTGGCTTTGCCCTGTTTGGTTTCATCAAATTTGCCAAAAAAATTCAGAAAATAAAGAAAAAAATTGTCAAAGTTTTTGCACGCTTTTCAGAGAAAATGATGTATTTTTGTAGACCACATCCCACCTCAGTTGTAGGTGCCAATTTTTGTGTTTGCATCTTTTTTATCCTTGTTTCAGAGAAAAATATAAAAAATAGTGAAAAATAAAAAAAAATGATTCCTACTAGTGCCTTTTGGAAAATTCTGGGGAAAACTTAGGAAAAAGAAAAAATCTGGACTATTTGCTTGTTCTGTGAGTTCTTTCCATCGTCCTTTGTTTTCATCTTGTTGCGCTACGTCTCGACACTTCTTAGCCAGCACCTGTGATTTGTACTTTGGATCCGGATTGAACAATCGCTAATCTGCATTCGTTAATTTCTCATCCTCGCTGCCATATTGCGTGCCTACCCATAGCTCCACATATTCATCTGTCAGTACTGGATCATCTTACAACTTTTACCCACGCTCAACAACAGATTGTTTCACCACTTTGGCTTTGCCCTGTTTGGTTTCATCAAAATTGCCAAAAAAAAGTTCAGGAAAATAAAGAAAAAAATTATCAAAGTTTTTGCACGCTTTTAAGAGAACGTGCTGTATTTCTGTAGACCACATCCCACCTTAGTTGTAGGTGCCAATTTTTTTGGTTGCATCTTTTTTATCCTTGTTCAGAGAAAAATATAAAAAAATAGTCAAAAAATTAAAAAATTTTGATTCCTACTAGTGCCTTTTGGAAAATTCTCAGAAAAATTCAGGAAAAAGGAAAAATCTAGACTATTTGCTTGTTCTGTGAGTTCTTTCCCTCGTCCTTTGTTTTCTCCTTGTTGCGCTACGTCTCGACACATCTTAGCCAGCACCTGTAATTTGTACTTTGGATCCGGATTGAACAATCGCTAATCTGCATTCGTTAATTGCTAATCCTTGCTGTCATATTGCGTGCCTACACATAGCTCCACATATTCTTCTGTCAGCACAGGTTCATCTTGCAACTGTTACCCACGCTCAACAACAGATTGTTTCACCACTTTGGCTTTGCCCTGTTTGGTTTCATCAAAATTGCCAAAAAAATTCAGGAAAATAAAGAAAAAAATTGTCAAAGTTTTTCCACGCTTTTTAGAGAACGTGCTGTATTTCTGTAGACCACATCCCACCTCAGTTGTAGGTGCCAATTTTTGTGGTTGCATCTTTCTATCCTTGTTCAGAGAAAAATATAAAAAAATAGTGAAAAAATAAAAAAAATTGATTCCTACTAGTGCCTTTTGGAAAATTGCGGAAAAAATTCAGGAAAAAAGAAAAATCCAGACTATTTGCTTGTTCTGTGAGTTCCTTCCATCGTCTTTTGTTTTCACCTTGTTGCGCTACGTCTCGACACGTCTTGGGCAGCACCTATGATTTGTACTTTGGATCCGGATTGAACAATCGCTAATCTGCATTCGTTAATTGCTAATCCTTGCTTTCATATTGTGTGCCTACCCATAGCTCCACATATTCTTCTGTCAGCATAGGTTCATCTTGCAATTGTTACACACGCTCAACAACAGATTATTTAACCACTTTGGCTTTGCCCTGTTTGGTTTCATCAAAATTGCTAAAAAAAATTTAGGAAAATAAAGAAAAAAATTGACAAAGTTTTTGCACGCTTTTCATAGAACGTGCTGTATTTCTGTAAACCACATCCCACCTCAGTTGTAGGTGCCAATTTTTGTGGTTGCATCTGTTTTTACCCATGTTCAGAGAAAAATATAAAAAAATAGTGAAAAAATAAAAAAATTTTGATTCCTACTAGTCCCTTTTGGAAAATTCTGAAAAAAATCAGGAAAAAGGAAAAATCTAGACTATTTGCTTGTTCTGTGAGTTCTTTCACTCGTCCTTTGTTTTCTCCTTGTTGCACTACGTCTCGACACCTCTTAGCCAGCACCTGTGATTTGTACTTTGGATCCGGATTGAACAATCGCTAATCTGCATTCGTTAATTGCTAATCCTTGCTGTCATATTGCGTGCCTACACATAGCTCCACATATTCTTCTGTCAGCACAGGTTCATCTTGCAATTGTTACCCACGCTCAACAACAGATTGTTTCACCACTTTGGCTTTGCCCTGTTTGGTTTTATCAAAATTGCCAAAAAAAATTCAGGAAAAAAAAGGAAAAATTGTCAAAGTTTTTACACGCTTTTCAGAGAACGTGCTGTATTTCTGTAGACCACATCCCACCTCAGTTGTAGGTGCCAATTTTTGTGGTTGCATCTTTCTATCCTTGTTCAGAGAAAAATATGAAAAAATAGTGAAAAAATAAAAAAAATTGATTCCTACTAGTGCCTTTTGGAAAATTGCGGAAAAAATTCAGGAAAAAAGAAAAATCCAGACTATTTGCTTGTTCTGTGAGTTCCTTCCATCGTCTTTTGTTTTCACCTTGTTGCGCTACGTCTCGACACGTCTTGGGCAGCACCTATGATTTGTACTTTGGATCCGGATTGAACAATCGCTAATCTGCATTCGTTAATTGCTAATCCTTGCTTTCATATTGTGTGCCTACACATAGCTCCACATATTCTTCTGTCAGCATAGGTTTATCTTGCAATTGTTACACACGCTCAACAACAGATTATTTAACCACTTTGGCTTTGCCCTGTTTGGTTTCATCAAAATTGCTAAAAAAAATTTAGGAAAATAAAGAAAAAAATTGACAAAGTTTTTGCACGCTTTTCATAGAACGTGCTGTATTTCTGTAAACCACATCCCACCTCAGTTGTAGGTGCCAATTTTTGTGGTTGCATCTGTTTTTACCCTTGTTCAGAGAAAAATATAAAAAAATAGTGAAAAAATAAAAAAATTTTGATTCCTACTAGTCCCTTTTGGAAAATTCCGAAAAAAATCAGGAAAAAGGAAAAATCTAGACTATTTGCTTGTTCTGTGAGTTCTTTCCCTCGTCCTTTGTTTTCTCCTTGTTGCGCTACGTCTCGACACCTCTTAGCCAGCACCTGTGATTTGTACTTTGGATCCGGATTGAACAATCGCTAATCTGCATTCGTTAATTGCTAATCCTTGCTCTCATATTGCGTGCCTACACATAGCTCCACATATTCTTCTGTCAGCACAGGTTCATCTTGCAATTGTTACCCACGCTCAACAACAGATTGTTTCACCACTTTGGCTTTGCCCTGTTTGGTTTTATCAAAATTGCCAAAAAAAATTCAGGAAAAAAAAGGAAAAATTGTCAAAGTTTTTACACGCTTTTCAGAGAACGTGCTGTATTTCTGTAGACCACATCCCACCTCAGTTGTAGGTGCCAATTTTTGTGGTTGCACCTTTTTTTTACCCTTGTTCAGAGAAAAATATAAAAAAATAGTGAAAAAATAAAAAAATTTGATTCCTACTAGTGCCTTTTGGAAAATTCCGGGAAAAATTCAGAAAAAAGGAAAAATCTGGACTATTTATTTGTTCTGTGAGTTCTTTCCATCGTCCTTTGTTTTCACCTTGTTGCGCTACGTCTCGACACGTCTTAGCCAGCACCTGTGATTTGTACTTTTGATCCGGATTGAACAATCGCTAATCTGCATTCGTTAATTGCTAATCCTTGTTGTCATTTTGTGTACCTACCCATAGCTCCACATATTCTTCTGGCAGCACTGGTTCATCTTGCAACTGTTACCCACACTCAACAATAGATTGGTTCACCACTTTGGCTTTGCCCTGTTTGGTTTCATCAAAATTGCCAAAAAAATCAAGAAAATAAAGAAAAAAAATTGTCAAAGTTTTTGCACGCTTTTCAGAGAACATGATGTATTTCTATAGACCACATCCCACCTCAGTTGTAGGTACCAATTTTTGTGGTTGCATCTTTTTTTATCCTTGTTCAGAGAAAAATATAAAAAAATAGTGAAAAAATAAAAAAAAAATTGATTCCTACTAGTGCCTTCTGGAAAATTTAGGAAAAAGGAAAAATCTAGACTATTTGCTTGTTCTGTGAGTTCTTTCCATCTCCTTTGTTTTCACCTTGTTGCGCTACGTCTCGACACATCTTAGCCAGCACCTGTGATTTGTACTTTGGATCCGGATTGAACAATCGCTAATCTGCATTCGTTAATTGCTAAACCTTGCTGTCATATTGCGTGCCTACACATAGCTCCACATATTCTTCTGTCAGCACAGGTTCATCTTGCAACCGTTACCCACGCTCAACAACAGATTGTTTCACCACTTTGGCTTTGCCCTGTTTGGTTTCATCAAAATTGCCAAAAAAAATTTAGGAAAAAAAAAGAAAAAAATTGTCAAAGTTTTTACACGCTTTTCAGAGAACATGTTGTATTTCTGTAGACCACATCCCACCTCAGTTGTAGGTGCCAATTTTTGTGGTTGCACCTTTTTTTACCCTTGTTCAGAGAAAAATATAAAAAAATAGTGAAAAAATAAAAAAAAATTGATTCCTATTAGTGCCTTTTGGAAGATTCCGAGAAAAATTCAGGAAAAAGGAAAAATCTGGACTATTTACTTGTTCTGTGAGTTCTCTCCATCGTCCTTTGTTTTCACCTTGTTGCGCTACGTCTCGACATGTCTTAGCCAGCACCTGTGATTTGTACTTTGGATCCGGATTGAACAATCACTAATCTGCATTCGTTAATTGCTAATCCTTGCTGTCATATTGTGTGCCTACCCATAGCTCCACATATTATTCTGTCTGCACAGGTTCTTCTTGCAACTGTTACCCACGCTCAACAACAGATTGTTTCACCAGTTTGGCTTTGCCCTGTTTGGTTTCATCAAAATTGCGAAAAAAATTGAGAAAAATAAAGAAAAAAAATTATCAAAGTTTTTGCACGCTTTTCAGAGAACGTGATGTATTTCTGTAGACGACATCCCACCTCAGTTGTAGGTGCCAATTTTGTGGTTGCATCTTTTTTTATCCTTGTTCAGAGAAAAATATAAAAAAATAGTGAAAAAATAAAAAAATTTGATTGCTACTAGTGCCTTTTGGAAAATTCTAGGGAAAATTCAGGAAAAAGGAAAAATCTAAACTATTTGCTTGTTCTGTGAGTTCTTTCCATCTCCTTTGTTTTCACCTTGTTGCGCTACGTCTCGACACGTCTTAGCCAGCACCTGTGATTTGTACTTTGGATCCGGATTGAACAATCGCTAATCTGCATTCGTTAATAGCTAATCCTTGCTGCCATATTGCGTGCCTACACATAGCTCCACATATTCATCTATCAGGACAGGTTCATCTTGCAACTTTTACCCACGCTCAACAACAGATTGTTTCACCACTTTGGCTTTGCCCTGTTTGGTTTCATCAAAATTGCCAAAAAAATTCAGGAAAGTAATGAAAAAAATTATCAAAGTTTTTGCACGCTTTTCAGAGATTGTGCTTTATTTCTGTAGACCACATCCCACCTCAGTTGTAGGTGCCAATTTTTGTGGTTGCATCTTTTTTATCCTTGTTCAGGGAAAATATAAAAAAATAGTGAAAAAAATAAAAAAATTTGATTCCTACTAGTGCCTTTTGGAAAATTCAGGAAAAAGGAAAAATCTGGACTATTTGCTTGTTCTGTGAGTTCTTTCCATCATCCTTTGTTTTCACCTTGTTGCGCTACGTCTCGACACGTCTTAGCCAGCACCTGTGATTTGTACTTTGGATCCGGATTGAACAATCACTAATCTGCATTCGTTAATTGCTAATCCTTGCTTTCATATTGTGTGCCTACCCAAAGCTCCACATATTATTCTGTCAGCACAGGTTGATCTTGCAACAGTTACCCACGCTCAATAACAGATTATTTCACCACTTTGGCTTTGCCCTATTTGGTTTCATCAAAATTGCCAAAAAAATTTAGGAAAATAAAGAAAAAAATTTGTCAAAGTTTTTGCACGTGTTTCAGAGAACGTGCTGTATTTCTGTAGACCACATCCCACCTCAGTTGTAGGTGCCAATTTTTGTGGTTGCATCTTTTTTGATCCCTGTTCAGAGAAAAATATAAAAAATAGTGAAAAAATAAAATTTTTTTGATTCCTACTAGTGCCTTTTGGAAAATTCCGGGAAAAATTCAGAAAAAAGGAAAAATTTGGACTATTTATTTGTTCTGTGAGTTCTTTCCATCGTCCTTTGTTTTCACCTTGTTGCGCTACGTCTCGACACCTCTTAGCCAGCACTTGTGATTTGTACTTTGGATCCGGATTGAACAATCACTAATCTGCATTCGTTAATTGCTAATCCTTGCTGTCATATTGCGTGCCTACACATAGCTCCACATATTCTTCTGTCAGCACAGGTTCATCTTGCAATTGTTACCCACGCTCAACAACAGATTGTTTCACCACTTTGGCTTTGCCCTGTTTGGTTTTATCAAAATTGCCAAAAAAAAATTCAGGAAAAAAAGGAAAAATTGTCAAAGTTTTTACACGCTTTTCAGAGAACGTGCTGTATTTCCGTAGACCACATCCCACCTCAGTTGTAGGTGCCAATTTTTGTGGTTGCACCTTTTTTTTACCCTTGTTCAGAGAAAAATATAAAAAAATAGTGAAAAAATAAAAAAATTTGATTCCTACTAGTGCCTTTTGGAAAATTCCGGGAAAAATTCAGAAAAAGGAAAAATCTGGACTATTTATTTGTTCTGTGAGTTCTTTCCATCGTCCTTTGTTTTCACCTTGTTGCGCTACGTCTCGACGCGTCTTAGCCAGCACCTGTGATTTGTACTTTGGATCCAGATTGAACAATCACTAATCTGCATTCGTTAATTGCTAATCCTTGCTTCCATATTGTGTGCCTACCCATAGCTCCACATATTCTTCTGTCAGCATAGGTTGATCTTGCAACAGTTACCCACACTCAACAACAGATTATTTCACCGCTTTGGCTTTGCCCTATTTGGTTTCATCAAAATTGCCAAAAAAATTTAGGAAAATAAAGAAAAAAATTTGTCAAAGTTTTTGCACGTGTTTCAGAGAACGTGCTGTATTTCTGTAGACCACATCCCACCTCAGTTGTAGGTGCCAATTTTAGTGGTTGCATCTTTTGTGATCCCTGTTCAGAGAAAAATATAAAAAATAGTGAAAAAATAAAATTTTTTTGATTCCTACTAGTGCCTTTTGGAAAATTCCGGGAAAAATTCAGAAAAAAGGAAAAATCTGGACTATTTATTTGTTCTGTGAGTTCTTTCCATCGTCCTTTGTTTTCACCTTGTTGCGCTACGTCTCGACACCTCTTAGCCAGCACCTGTGATTTGTACTTTGGATCCGGATTGAACAATCGCTAATCTGCATTCGTTAATTGCTAATCCTTGCTGTCATATTGCGTGCCTACACATAGCTCCACATATTCTTCTGTCAGCACAGGTTCATCTTGCAATTGTTACCCACGCTCAACAACAGATTGTTTCACCACTTTGGCTTTGCCCTGTTTGGTTTTATCAAAATTGCCAAAAAAAATTCAGGAAAAAAAGGAAAAATTGTCAAAGTTTTTACACGCTTTTCAGAGAACGTGCTGTATTTCCGTAGACCACATCCCACCTCAGTTGTAGGTGCCAATTTTTGTGGTTGCACCTTTTTTTTTACCCTTGTTCAGAGAAAAATATAAAAAAATAGTGAAAAAATAAAAAAATTTGATTCCTACTAGTGCCTTTTGGAAAATTCCGGGAAAAATTCAGAAAAAGGAAAAATCTGGACTATTTATTTGTTCTGTGAGTTCTTTCCATCGTCCTTTGTTTTCACCTTGTTGCGCTACGTCTCGACGCGTCTTAGCCAGCACCTGTGATTTGTACTTTGGATCCAGATTGAACAATCACTAATCTGCATTCGTTAATTGCTAATCCTTGCTTCCATATTGTGTGCCTACCCATAGCTCCACATATTCTTCTGTCAGCATAGGTTGATCTTGCAACAGTTACCCACACTCAACAACAGATTATTTCACCGCTTTGGCTTTGCCCTATTTGGTTTCATCAAAATTGCCAAAAAAATTTAGGAAAATAAAGAAAAAAATTTGTCAAAGTTTTTGCACATGTTTCAGAGAACGTGCTGTATTTCTGTAGACCACATCCCACCTCAGTTGTAGGTGCCAATTTTTGTGGTTGCATCTTTTTTGATCCCTGTTCAGAGAAAAATATAAAAAATAGTGAAAAAATAAAATTTTTTTGATTCCTACTAGTGCCTTTTGGAAAATTCAGGGGATAATTCAGGAAAAAGGAAAAATCTGGACTAATTGCTTGTTCTGTGAGTTCTTTCCATCGTCCTTTGTTTTCACCTTGTTGCGCTACGTCTCGACACGTCTTAGCCAGCACCTGTGATTTGTACTTTAGATCCGGATTGAACAATCGCTAATCTGCATTCGTAAATTGCTAATCCTTGTTGTCATATTGTGTGCCTACCCATAGCTCCACATATTCTTCTGTCAGCACAGGTTCATCTTGCAACTGTTAACCACACTCAACAACAGATTGTTTCACCACTTTGGCTTTGCCCTATTTGGTTTCATCAAAATTGCCAAAAAAATTCAGAAAAATAAAGAAAAAAATTGTCAAAGTTTTTGCACGCTTTTCAAAGAACGTGATGTATTTTTGTAGACCACATCCCACCTCAGTTGTAGGTGCCAATTTTTGTGTTTACATCTTTTTTTATCCTTGTTCAGAGAAAAATATAAAAAAATAGTGAAAAATAAAAAAATTGATTCCTACTAGTGCCTTTTGGAAAATTCTAGGAAAAATTCAGGAAAAAGGAAAAATCTGGAGTATTTCTTGTTCTGTGATTTCTTTCCATCGTCCTTTGTTTTCACCTTGTTGCGCTACGTCTCGACACGTCTTAGCCAGCACCTGTGATTTGTACTTTGGATCCGGATTGAACAATCACTAATCTGCATTCGTTAATTGCTAATCCTTGCTTCCATATTGTGTGCCTACCCATAGCTCCACATATTCTTCTGTCAGCACAGGTTGATCTTGCAACAGTTACCCACACTCAACAACAGATTATTTCACCACTTTGGCTTTGCCCTATTTGGTTTCATCAAAATTGCCAAAAAAATTTAGGAAAATAAAGAAAAAAATTTGTCAAAGTTTTTGCACGTGTTTCAGAGAACGTGCTGCATTTCTGTAGACCACATCCCACCTCAGTTGTAGGTGCCAATTTTAGTGGTTGCATCTTTTTGATCCCTGTTCAGAGAAAAATATAAAAAATAGTGAAAAAATAAAATTTTTTTGATTCCTACTAGTGCCTTTTGGAAAATTCCGGGGAAAATTCAGGAAAAAGGAAAAATTTGGACTATTTGCTTGTTCTGTGAGTTCTTTCCATCGTCCTTTGTTTTCACCTTGTTGCACTACGTCTCGACACGTCTTAGCCAGCACCTGTGATTTGTACTTTAGATCCGGATTGAACAATCGCTAATCTGCATTCGTAAATTGCTAATCCGTGTTGTCATATTGTGCGCCTACCGATAGCTCCACATATTCTTCTGTCAGCATAGGTTCATCTTGCAACTGTTACCCACGCTCAACAACAGATCGTTTCACCACTTTGGCTTTGCCCTGTTTGGTTTCATCAAAATTGCCAAAAAAATTCAGGAAAATAAAGAAAAAATTGTCAACGTTTTTGCACGCTTTTTAGAGAACGTGTTGTATTTCTGTAGACCACATCCCACCTCAGTTGTAGGTGCCAATTTTTGTGTTTGCATCTTTTTTTATCCTTGTTCAGAGAAAAATATAAAAAAAATAGTGAAAAATAAAAAATTTGATTCCTACAAGTGCCTTTTGGAAAATTCTGGGGAAAATTTAGGAAAAAGAAAAAATCCAGACTATTTGCTTGTTCTGTGAGTTCTTTCCATCGTCCTTTGTTTTCACCTTGTTGCGCTACGTCTCGACATGTCTTAGCCAGCACCTGTGATTTGTACTTTGGATCCGGATTGAACAATCACTAATCTGCATTCGTTAATTGCTAATCCTTGCTTTCATATTATGTGCCTACCCATAGCTCCATATATTCTTCTGTCAGCACAGGTTGATCTTGCAACAGTTACCCACGCTCAACAACAGATCGTTTCACCACTTTGGCTTTGCCCTGTTTGGTTTCATCAAAATTGCCAAAAAAATTCAGAAAAATAAAGAAAAAAATTGTCAAAGTTTTTGCACGCTTTTCAAAGAACGTGATGTATTTTTGTAGACCACATCCCACCTCAGTTGTAGGTGCCAATTTTTGTGTTTACATCTTTTTTTTATCCTTGTTCAGAGAAAAATATAAAAAAATAGTGGAAAATAAAAAAATTGATTCCTACTAGTGCCTTTTGGAAAATTCTAGGAAAAATTCAGGAAAAAGGAAAAATCTAGAGTATTTCTTGTTCTGTGATTTCTTTCCATCGTCCTTTGTTTTCACCTAGTTGCGCTACGTCTCGACACGTCTTAGCCAGCACTTGTGATTTGTACTTTGGATCCGGATTGAACAATCGCTAATCTGCATTCGTTAACTTCTTATCCACGCTGCCATATTGCGTGCCTACACATAGCTCCACATATTCATCTCTCAGGACAGGTTCATCTTGCAACTTTTACCCACGCTCTACAACAGATTGTTTCACCACTTTGGCTTTGCAATGTTTGGTTTCATCAAAATTGCCAAAAAAATTCAGGAAAATAAAGAAAAAAATTATCAAAGTTTTTGCACGCTTTTTAGAGAATGTGCTGTATTTCTGTAGACCACATCCCACCTCAGTTGTAGGTGCCAATTTTTGTGGTTGCATCTTTTTTATCATTGTTCAGGGAAAATATAAAAAAATAGTGAAAAAATAAAAAAAATTTGATTCCTACTAGTGCCTTTTGGAAAATTCTGGGAAAAATTCACGAAAAAGGAAAAATCTGGACTATTTCTTGTTCTGTGAGTTCTTTCTATCATCCTTTGTTTTCACCTTGTTGCGCTACGTCTCGACACGTCTTAGCCAGCACCTGTGATTTGTGCTTTGGATCCGGATTGAACAATCACTAATCTGCATTCGTTAATTGCTAATCCTTGCTTTCATATTGTATGCCTACCCATAGCTCCACATATTATTCTGTCAGCACAGGTTGATCTTGCAACAGTTACCCATGCTCAACAACAGATTATTTCACCACTTTGGCTTTGCCCTATTTGGTTTCATCAAAATTGCCAAAAAAATTTAGGAAAATAAAGAAAAAAATTTGTCAAAGTTTTTGCACGTGTTTCAGAGAACGTGCTGTATTTCTGTAGACCACATCCCACCTCAGTTGTAGGTGCCAATTTTTGTGGTTGCATCTTTTTTGATCCCTGTTCAGAGAAAAATAAAAAAATAGTGAAAAAATAAAAAAATTTTGATTCCTATTAGTGCCTTTTGGAAAATTCAGGGGAAAATTCAGGAAAAAGGAAAAATCTGGACTATTTGCTTGTTCTGTGAGTTCTTTCCATCGTCCTTTGTTTTCACCTTGTTGCGCTACGTCTCGACACGTCTTAGCCAGCACCTGTGATTTGTACTTTAGATCCGGATTGAACAATCGCTAATCTGCATTCGTAAATTGCTAATCTGTGTTGTCATATTGTGTGCCTACCGATAGCTCCACATATTCTTCTGTCAGCACAGCTCCACATATTCTTCTGTCAGCACAGGTTCATCTTGCAACTGTTACCCGCGCTCAACAACAGATCGTTTCACCACTTTGGCTTTGCCCTGTTTGGTTTCATCAAAATTGCCAAAAAAATTCAGGAAAATAAAGAAAAAAATTGTCAACGTTTTTGCACGCTTTTTAGAGAACGTGCTATATTTCTGTAGACCACATCCCACCTCAGTTGTAGGTGCCAATTTTTGTGTTTGCATCTTTTTTTATCCTTGTTTAGAGAAAAATATAAAAAAAATAGTGAAAAATAAAAAATTTGATTCCTACAAGTGCCTTTTGGAAAATTCTGGGGAAAATTCAGGAAAAAGAAAAAATCCGGACTATTTGCTTGTTCTGTGAGTTCTTTCCATCTCCTTTGTTTTCACCTTGTTGCACTACGTCTCGACATGTCTGAGCCAGCACCTGTGATTTGTACTTTGGATCCGGATTGAACAATCGCTAATCTGCATTCGTTAATTGCTAATCCTTGTTGCCATATTGCGTGCCTACACATAGCTCCACATATTCATCTGTCAGGACAGGTTCATCTTGCAACTTTTACCCACGCTCAACAACAGATTGTTTCACCACTTTGGCTTTGCCTGTTTGGTTTCATCAAAATTTCCAAAAAAATTCTAGAAAATAAAGAAAAAAATTTGTCAAAGTTTTTGCACGTGTTTCAGAGAATGTGCTATATTTCTGTAGACCACATCCCACCTCAGTTGTAGGTGCCAATTTTTGTGGTTGCATCTTTTTTGATCCCTGTTCAGAGAAAAATATAAAAAATAGTGAAAAAATAAAAAAATTTTGATTCCTACTAGTGCCTTTTGGAAAATTCAGGGGAAAATTCAGGAAAAAGGAAAAATCTAGACTATTTGCTTGTTCTGTGAGTTCTTTCCATCGTCGTTTGTTTTCACCTTGTTGCGCTACGTCTCGACACGTCTTAGCCAGCACCTGTGATTTGTACTTTAGATCCGGATTGAACAATCGCTAATCTGCATTCGTAAATTGCTAATCTGTGTTGTCATATTGTGTGCCTACCGATAGCTCCACATATTCTTCTATCAGCACAGCTCCACATATTCTTCTGTCAGCACAGGTTCATCTTGCAACTGTTACCCGTGCTCAACCACAGATCGTTTCACCACTTTGGCTTTGCCCTGTTTGGTTTCATCAAAATTGCCAAAAAAATTCAGGAAAATAAAGAAAAAAATTGTCAACGTTTTTGCACGCTTTTTAGAGAACGTGCTATATTTCTGTAGACCACATCCCACCTCAGTTGTAGTTGCCAATTTTTGTGTTTGCATCTTTTTTTATCCTTGTTCAGAGAAAAATATAAAAAATTAGTGAAAAATAAAAATTTGATTCCTACAAGTGCCTTTTGGAAAATTCTGGGAAAATTCAGGAAAAAGAAAAATTTGGACTATTTGCTTGTTCTGTGAGTTCTTTCCATCTCCTTTGTTTTCACCTTGTTGCGCTACGTCTCGACACGTCTTAGCCAGCACCTGTGATTTGTACTTTGGATCCGGATTGAACAATCGCTAATCTGCATTCGTTAATTGCTAATCCTTGTTGCCATATTGCGTGCCTACACATAGCTCCACATATTCATCTGTCAGGACAGGTTCATCTTGCAACTTTTACCCACGCTCAACAACAGATTGTTTCACCACTTTGGCTTTGCCTGTTTGGTTTCATCAAAATTGCCAAAAAAATTCTGGAAAATAAAGAAAAAAATTTGTCAAAGTTTTTGCACGTGTTTCAGAGAATGTGCTATATTTCTGTAGACCACATCCCACCTCAGTTGTAGGTGCCAATTTTTGTGGTTACATCTTTTTTGATACCTGTTCAGAGAAAAATATAAAAAATAGTGAAAAAATAAAAATTTTTTGATTCCTACTAGTGCCTTTTGGAAAATTCAGGGGAAAATTCAGGAAAAAGGAAAAATCTAGACTATTTGCTTGTTCTGTGAGTTCTTTCCATCGTCGTTTGTTTTCACCTTGTTGCGCTACGTCTCGACACGTCTTAGCCAGCACCTGTGATTTGTACTTTAGATCCGGATTGAACAATCGCTAATCTGCATTCGTAAATTGCTAATCTGTGTTGTCATATTGTGTGCCTACCGATAGCTCCACATATTCTTCTATCAGCACAGCTCCACATATTCTTCTGTCAGCACAGTTCATCTTGCAACTGTTACCCGCGCTCAACCACAGATCGTTTCACCACTTTGGCTTTGCCCTGTTTGGTTTCATCAAAATTGCCAAAAAAATTCAGGAAAATAAAGAAAAAAATTGTCAACGTTTTTGCACGCTTTTTAGAGAACGTGCTATATTTCTGTAGACCACATCCCACCTCAGTTGTAGGTGCCAATTTTTGTGTTTGCATCTTTTTTTATCCTTGTTCAGAGAAAAATATAAAAAATTAGTGAAAAATAAAAAATTTGATTCCTACAAGTGCCTTTTGGAAAATTCTGGGGAAAATTCAGGAAAAAGAAAAAATTTGGACTATTTGCTTGTTCTGTGAGTTCTTTCCATCTCCTTTGTTTTCACCTTGTTGCGCTACGTCTCGACACGTCTGAGCCAGCACCTGTGATTTGTACTTTGGATCCGGATTGAACAATCGCTAATCTGCATTCGTTAATTGCTAATCCTTGTTGCCATATTGCGTGCCTACACATAGCTCCACATATTCATCTGTCAGGACAGGTTTATCTTGCAACTTTTACCCACGCTCAACAACAGATTGTTTCACCACTTTGGCTTTGCCTGTTTGGTTTCATCAAAATTGCCAAAAAAAAATTCAGGAAAAAAAAGAAAAAAATTGTCAAAGTTTTTACACGTTTTTTAGAGAACATGCTGTATTTCTGTAGACCACATCCCACCTCAGTTGTAGGTGCCAATTTTTGTGGTTGCATCTTTTTTGATCCCTGTTCAGAGAAAAATATAAAAAATAGTGAAAAAATAAAAATTTTTTGATTCCTACTAGTGCCTTTTGGAAAATTCAGGGGAAAATTCAGGAAAAAGGAAAAATCTAGACTATTTGCTTGTTCTGTGAGTTCTTTCCATCGTCGTTTGTTTTCACCTTGTTGCGCTACGTCTCGACACGTCTTAGCCAGCACCTATGATTTGTACTTTAGATCCGGATTGAACAATCGCTAATCTGCATTCGTAAATTGCTAATCTGTGTTGTCATATTGTGTGCCTACCGATAGCTCCACATATTCTTCTATCAGCACAGCTCCACATATTCTTCTGTCAGCACAGGTTCATCTTGCAACTGTTACCCGCGCTCAACCACAGATCGTTTCACCACTTTGGCTTTGCCCTGTTTGGTTTCATCAAAATTGCCAAAAAAATTCAGGAAAATAAAGAAAAAAATTGTCAACGTTTTTGCACGCTTTTTAGAGAACGTGCTATATTTCTGTAGACCACATCCCACCTCAGTTGTAGGTGCCAATTTTTGTGTTTGCATCTTTTTTTATCCTTGTTCAGAGAAAAATATAAAAAAATAGTGAAAAATAAAAAATTTGATTCCTACAAGTGCCTTTTGGAAAATTCTGGGGAAAATTCAGGAAAAAGAAAAAATTTGGACTATTTGCTTGTTCTGTGAGTTCTTTCCATCTCCTTTGTTTTCACCTTGTTGCGCTACGTCTCGACACGTCTTAGCCAGCACCTGTGATTTGTACTTTGGATCCGGATTGAACAATCGCTAATCTGCATTCGTTAATTGCTAATCCTTGCTGCCATATTGCGTGCCTACACATAGCTCCACATATTCATCTGTCAGGACAGGTTCATCTTGCAACTTTTACCCACGCTCAACAACAGATTGTTTCCCCACTTTGGCTTTGCCTGTTTGGTTTCATCAAAATTGCCAAAAAAATTCTGGAAAATAAAGAAAAAAATTATCAAAGTTTTTGCACGCTTTTCAGAGAATGTGCTATATTTCTGTAGACCACATCCCACCTCAGTTGTAGGTGCCAATTTTTGTGGTTGCATCTTTTTTATCATTGTTCAGGGAAAATATAAAAAAATAGTGAAAAAATAAAAAAAATTTGATTCCTACTAGTGCCTTTTGGAAAATTCTGGGAAAAATTCAGGAAAAAGGAAAAATCTGGACTATTTCTTGTTCTATGAGTTCTTTCCATCATCCTTTGTTTTCACCTTGTTGCGCTACGTCTCGACACGTCTTAGCCAGCACCTGTGATTTGTGCTTTGGATCCGGATTGAACAATCACTAATCTGCATTCGTTAATTGCTAATCCTTGCTTTCATATTGTGTGCCTACCCATAGCTCCACATATTATTCTGTCAGCACAGGTTGATCTTGCAACAGTTACCCATGCTCAACATCAGATTATTTCACCACTTTGGCTTTGCCCTATTTGGTTTCATCAAAATTGCCAAAAAAATTTAGGAAAATAAAGAAAAAAATTTGTCAAAGTTTTTGCACGTGTTTCAGAGAACGTGCTGTATTTCTGTAGACCACATCCCACCTCAGTTGTAGGTGCCAATTTTTGTGGTTGCATCTTTTTTGATCCCTGTTCAGAGAAAAATAAAAAAAATAGTGAAAAAATAAAATTTTTTTGATTCCTAATAGTGCCTTTTGGAAAATTCAGGGGAAAATTCAGGAAAAAGGAAAAATCTAGACTATTTGCTTGTTCTGTGAGTTCTTTCCATCGTCCTTTGTTTTCACCTTGTTGCGCTACGTCTCGACACGTCTTAGCCAGCACCTGTGATTTGTACTTTAGATCCGGATTGAACAATCGCTAATCTGCATTCGTAAATTGCTAATCTGTGTTGTCATATTGTGTGCCTACCGATAGCTCCACATATTCTTCTGTCAGCACAGCTCCACATATTCTTCTGTCAGCACAGGTTCATCTTGCAACTGTTACCCGCGCTCAACAACAGATCATTTCACCACTTTGGCTTTGCCCTGTTTGGTTTCATCAAAATTGCCAAAAAAATTCAGGAAAATAAAGAAAAAAATTGTCAACGTTTTTGCACGCTTTTTAGAGAACGTGCTATATTTCTGTAGACCACATCCCACCTCAGTTGTAGGTGCCAATTTTTGTGTTTGCATCTTTTTTTATCCTTGTTTAGAGAAAAATATAAAAAAATAGTGAAAAATAAAAAATTTGATTCCTACAAGTGCCTTTTGGAAAATTCTGGGGAAAATTCAGGAAAAAGAAAAAATCCGGACTATTTGCTTGTTCTGTGAGTTCTTTCCATCTCCTTTGTTTTCACCTTGTTGCACTACGTCTCGACACGTCTGAGCCAGCACCTGTGATTTGTACTTTGGATCCGGATTGAACAATCGCTAATCTGCATTCGTTAATTGCTAATCCTTGCTGCCATATTGTGTGCCTACACATAGCTCCACATATTCATCTGTCAGGACAGGTTCATCTTGCAACTTTTACCCACGCTCAACAACAGATTGGTTCACCACTTTGGCTTTGCCTGTTTGGTTTCATCAAAATTGCCAAAACAATTATGGAAAATAAAGAAAAAAATTTGTCAAAGTTTTTGCACGTGTTTCAGAGAATGTGCTATATTTCTGTAGACCACATCCCACCTCAGTTGTAGGTGCCAATTTTTGTGGTTGCATCTTTTTTGATCCCTGTTCAGAGAAAAATATAAAAAATAGTGAAAAAATAAAATTTTTTTGATTCCTACTAGTGCCTTTTGGAAAATTCAGGGGAAAATTCAGGAAAAAGGAAAAATCTAGACTATTTGCTTGTTCTGTGAGTTCTTTCCATCGTCGTTTGTTTTCACCTTGTTGCGCTACGTCTCGACACGTCTTAGCCAGCACCTATGATTTGTACTTTAGATCCGGATTGAACAATCGCTAATCTGCATTCGTAAATTGCTAATCTGTGTTGTCATATTGTGTGCCTACCGATAGCTCCACATATTCTTCTGTCAGCACAACTCCACATATTCTTCTGTCAGCACAGGTTCATCTTGCAACTGTTACCCGCGCTCAACCACAGATCGTTTCACCACTTTGGCTTTGCCCTGTTTGGTTTCATCAAAATTGCCAAAAAAATTCAGGAAAATAAAGAAAAAAATTGTCAACGTTTTTGCACGCTTTTTAGAGAACGTGCTATATTTCTGTAGACCACATCCCACCTCAGTTGTAGGTGCCAATTTTTGTGTTTGCATCTTTTTTTATCCTTGTTCAGAGAAAAATATAAAAAAATAGTGAAAAATAAAAAATTTGATTCCTACAAGTGCCTTTTGGAAAATTCTGGGGAAAATTCAGGAAAAAGAAAAAATCCGGACTATTTGCTTGTTCTGTGAGTTCTTTCCATCTCCTTTGTTTTCACCTTGTTGCACTACGTCTCGACACGTCTGAGCCAGCACCTGTGATTTGTACTTTGGATCCGGATTGAACAATCGCTAATCTGCATTCGTTAATTGCTAATCCTTGCTGCCATATTGTGTGCCTACACATAGCTCCACATATTCATCTGTCAGGACAGGTTCATCTTGCAACTTTTACCCACGCTCAACAACAGATTGGTTCACCACTTTGGCTTTGCCTGTTTGGTTTCATCAAAATTGCCAAAACAATTCCGGAAAATAAAGAAAAAAATTTGTCAAAGTTTTTGCACGTGTTTCAGAGAATGTGCTATATTTCTGTAGACCACATCCCACCTCAGTTGTAGGTGCCAATTTTTGTGGTTGCATCTTTTTTGATCCCTGTTCAGAGAAAAATATAAAAAATAGTGAAAAAATAAAAATTTTTTGATTCCTACTAGTGCCTTTTGGAAAATTCAGGGGAAAATTCAGGAAAAAGGAAAAATCTAGACTATTTGCTTGTTCTGTGAGTTCTTTCCATCGTCGTTTGTTTTCACCTTGTTGCGCTACGTCTCGACACGTCTTAGCCAGCACCTATGATTTGTACTTTAGATCCGGATTGAACAATCGCTAATCTGCATTCGTAAATTGCTAATCTGTGTTGTCATATTGTGTGCCTACCGATAGCTCCACATATTCTTCTGTCAGCACAGCTCCACATATTCTTCTGTCAGCACAGGTTCATCTTGCAACTGTTACCCGCGCTCAACCACAGATCGTTTCACCACTTTGGCTTTGCCCTGTTTGGTTTCATCAAAATTGCCAAAAAAATTCAGGAAAATAAAGAAAAAAATTGTCAACGTTTTTGCACGCTTTTTAGAGAACGTGCTATATTTCTGTAGACCACATCCCACCTCAGTTGTAGGTGCCAATTTTTGTGTTTGCATCTTTTTTTATCCTTGTTCAGAGAAAAATATAAAAAAATAGTGAAAAATAAAAAATTTGATTCCTACAAGTGCCTTTTGGAAAATTCTGGGGAAAATTCAGGAAAAAGAAAAAATTTGGACTATTTGCTTGTTCTGTGAGTTCTTTCCATCTCCTTTGTTTTCACCTTGTTGCGCTACGTCTCGACACGTCTTAGCCAGCACCTGTGATTTATACTTTGGATCCGGATTGAACAATCGCTAATCTGCATTCGTTAATTGCTAATCCTTGCTGCCATATTGCGTGCCTACACATAGCTCCACATATTCATCTGTCAGGACAGGTTCATCTTGCAACTTTTACCCACGCTCAACAACAGATTGTTTCACCACTTTGGCTTTGCCTGTTTGGTTTCATCAAAATTGCCAAAAAAATTCTGGAAAATAAAGAAAAAAATTATCAAAGTTTTTGCACGCTTTTCAGAGAATGTGCTATATTTCTGTAGACCACATCCCACCTCAGTTGTAGGTGCCAATTTTTGTGGTTGCATCTTTTTTATCATTGTTCAGGGAAAATATAAAAAAATAGTGAAAAAATAAAAAAAATTTGATTCCTACTAGTGCCTTGTGGAAAATTCTGGGAAAAATTCAGGAAAAAGGAAAAATCTGGACTATTTCTTGTTCTATGAGTTCTTTCCATCATCCTTTGTTTTCACCTTGTTGCGCTACGTCTCGACACGTCTTAGCCAGCACCTGTGATTTGTGCTTTGGATCCGGATTGAACAATCACTAATCTGCATTCGTTAATTGCTAATCCTTGCTTTCATATTGTGTGCCTACCCATAGCTCCACATATTATTATGTCAGCACAGGTTGATCTTGCAACAGTTACCCATGCTCAACAACAGATTATTTCACCACTTTGGCTTTGCCCTATTTGGTTTCATCAAAATTGCCAAAAAAATTTAGGAAAATAAAGAAAAAAATTTTTCAAAGTTTTTGCACGTGTTTCAGAGAACGTGCTGTATTTCTGTAGACCACATCCCACCTCAGTTGTAGGTGCCAATTTTTGTGGTTGCATCTTTTTTGATCCATGTTCAGAGAAAAATAAAAAAAATAGTGAAAAAATAAAATTTTTTTGATTCCTATTAGTGCCTTTTGGAAAATTCAGGGGAAAATTCAGGAAAAAGGAAAAATCTGGACTATTTGCTTGTTCTGTGAGTTCTTTCCATCGTCCTTTGTTTTCACCTTGTTGCGCTACGTCTCGACACGTCTTAGCCAGCACCTGTGATTTGTACTTTAGATCCGGATTGAAGAATCGCTAATCTGCATTCGTAAATTGCTAATCTGTGTTGTCATATTGTGTGCCTACCGATAGCTCCACATATTCTTCTGTCAGCACAGCTCCACATATTCTTCTGTCAGCACAGGTTCATCTTGCAACTGTTACCCACGCTTAACAACAGATCGTTTCACCACTTTGGCTTTGCCCTGTTTGGTTTCATCAAAATTGCCAAAAAAATTCAGGAAAATAAAGAAAAAAATTGTCAACGTTTTTGCACGCTTTTTAGAGAACGTGCTATATTTCTGTAGACCACATCCCACCTCAGTTGTAGGTGCCAATTTTTGTGTTTGCATCTTTTTTTATCCTTGTTTAGAGAAAAATATAAAAAAATAGTGAAAAATAAAAAATTTGATTCCTACAAGTGCCTTTTGGAAAATTCTGGGGAAAATTCAGGAAAAAGAAAAAATCCGGACTATTTGCTTGTTCTGTGAGTTCTTTCCATCTCCTTTGTTTTCACCTTGTTGCACTACGTCTCGACACGTCTGAGCCAGCACCTGTGATTTGTACTTTGGATCCGGATTGAACAATCGCTAATCTGCATTCGTTAATTGCTAATCCTTGCTGCCATATTGCGTGCCTACACATAGCTCCACATATTCATCTGTCAGGACAGGTTCATCTTGCAACTTTTACCCACGCTCAACAACAGATTGTTTCACCACTTTGGCTTTGCCTGTTTGGTTTCATCAAAATTGCCAAAAAAATTCTGGAAAATAAAAAAAAAATTTGTCAAAGTTTTTGCACGTGTTTCAGAGAATGTGCTATATTTCTGTAGACCACATCCCACCTCAGTTGTAGGTGCCAATTTTTGTGGTTGCATCTTTTTTGATCCCTGTTCAGAGAAAAATTTAAAAAATAGTGAAAAAATAAAAATTTTTTGATTCCTACTAGTGCCTTTTGGAAAATTCAGGGGAAAATTCAGGAAAAAGGAAAAATCTAGACTATTTGCTTGTTCTGTGAGTTCTTTCCATCGTCGTTTGTTTTCACCTTGTTGCGCTACGTCTCGACACGTCTTAGCCAGCACCTATGATTTGTACTTTAGATCCGGATTGAACAATCGCTAATCTGCATTCGTAAATTGCTAATCTGTGTTGTCATATTGTGTGCCTACGGATAGCTCCACATATTCTTCTGTCAGCACAGCTCCACATATTCTTCTGTCAGCACAGGTTCATCTTGCAACTGTTACCCGCGCTCAACCACAGATCGTTTCACCACTTTGGCTTTGCCCTGTTTGGTTTCATCAAAATTGCCAAAAAAATTCAGGAAAATAAAGAAAAAAATTGTCAACGTTTTTGCACGCTTTTTAGAGAACGTGCTATATTTCTGTAGACCACATCCCACCTCAGTTGTAGGTGCCAATTTTTGTGTTTGCATCTTTTTTTATCCTTGTTCAGAGAAAAATATAAAAAAATAGTGAAAAATAAAAAATTTGATTCCTACAAGTGCCTTTTGGAAAATTCTGGGGAAAATTCAGGAAAAAGAAAAAATTTGGACTATTTGCTTGTTCTGTGAGTTCTTTCCATCTCCTTTGTTTTCACCTTGTTGCGCTACGTCTCGACACGTCTTAGCCAGCACCTGTGATTTGTACTTTGGATCCGGATTGAACAATCGCTAATCTGTATTCGTTAATTGCTAATCCTTGCTGCCATATTGCGTGCCTACACATAGCTCCACAAATTCATCTGTCAGGACAGGTTCATCTTGCAACTTTTACCCACGCTCAACAACAGATTGTTTCACCACTTTGGCTTTGCCTGTTTGGTTTCATCAAAATTGCCAAAAAAATTCTGGAAAATAAAGAAAAAAATTATCAAAGTTTTTGCACGCTTTTCAGAGAATGTGCTATATTTCTGTAGACCACATCCCACCTCAGTTGTAGGTGCCAATTTTTGTGGTTGCATCTTTTTTATCATTGTTCAGGGAAAATATAAAAAAATAGTGAAAAAATAAAAAAAATTTGATTCCTACTAGTGCCTTTTGGAAAATTCTGGGAAAAATTCAGGAAAAAGGAAAAATCTGGACTATTTCTTGTTCTATGAGTTCTTTCCATCATCCTTTGTTTTCACCTTGTTGCGCTACGTCTCGACACGTCTTAGCCAGCACCTGTGATTTGTGCTTTGGATCCGGATTGAACAATCACTAATCTGCATTCGTTAATTGCTAATCCTTGCTTTCATATTGTGTGCCTACCCATAGCTCCACATATTATTCTATCAGCACAGGTTGATCTTGCAACAGTTACCCATGCTCAACAACAGATTATTTCACCACTTTGGCTTTGCCCTATTTGGTTTCATCAAAATTGCCAAAAAAATTTAGGAAAATAAAGAAAAAAATTTGTCAAAGTTTTTGCACGTGTTTCAGAGAACGTGCTGTATTTCTGTAGACCACATCCCACCTCAGTTGTAGGTGCCAATTTTTGTGGTTGCATCTTTTTTGATCCCTGTTCAGAGAAAAATAAAAAAAATAGTGAAAAAATAAAATTTTTTTGATTCCTATTAGTGCCTTTTGGAAAATTCAGGGGAAAATTCAGGAAAAAGGAAAAATCTGGACTATTTGCTTGTTCTGTGAGTTCTTTCCATCGTCCTTTGTTTTCACCTTGTTGCGCTACGTCTCGACACGTCTTAGCCAGCACCTGTGATTTGTACTTTAGATCCGGATTGAACAATCGCTAATCTGCATTCGTAAATTGCTAATCTGTGTTGTCATATTGTGTGCCTACCGATAGCTCCACATATTCTTCTGTCAGCACAGCTCCACATATTCTTCTGTCAGCACAGGTTCATCTTGCAACTGTTACCCGCGCTCAACAACAGATCGTTTCACCACTTTGGCTTTGCCCTGTTTGGTTTCATCAAAATTGCCAAAAAAATTCAGGAAAATAAAGAAAAAAATTGTCAACGTTTTTGCACGCTTTTTAGAGAACGTGCTATATTTCTGTAGACCACATCCCACCTCAGTTGTAGGTGCCAATTTTTGTGTTTGCATCTTTTTTTATCCTTGTTTAGAGAAAAATATAAAAAAAATAGTGAAAAATAAAAAATTTGATTCCTACAAGTGCCTTTTGGAAAATTCTGGGGAAAATTCAGGAAAAAGAAAAAATCCGGACTATTTGCTTGTTCTGTGAGTTCTTTCCATCTCCTTTGTTTTCACCTTGTTGCACTACGTCTCGACACGTCTGAGCCAGCACCTGTGATTTGTACTTTGGATCCGGATTGAACAATCGCTAATCTGCATTCGTTAATTGCTAATCCTTGCTGCCATATTGCGTGCCTACACATAGCTCCACATATTCATCTGTCAGGACAGGTTCATCTTGCAACTTTTACCCACGCTCAACAACAGATTGTTTCACCACTTTGGCTTTGCCTGTTTGGTTTCATCAAAATTGCCAAAAAAATTCCGGAAAATAAAGAAAAAAATTTGTCAATGTTTTTGCACGTGTTTCAGAGAATGTGCTATATTTCTGTAGACCACATCCCACCTCAGTTGTAGGTGCCAATTTTTGTGGTTGCATCTTTTTTGATCCCTGTTCAGAGAAAAATATAAAAAATAGTGAAAAAATAAAAATTTTTTGATTCCTACTAGTGCCTTTTGGAAAATTCAGGGGAAAATTCAGGAAAAAGGAAAAATCTAGACTATTTGCTTGTTCTGTGAGTTCTTTCCATCGTCGTTTGTTTTCACCTTGTTGCGCTACGTCTCGACACGTCTTAGCCAGCACCTATGATTTGTACTTTAGATCCGGATTGAACAATCGCTAATCTGCATTCGTAAATTGCTAATCTGTGTTGTCATATTGTGTGCCTACTGATAGCTCCACATATTCTTCGGTCAGCACAGCTCCACATATTCTTCTGTCAGCACAGGTTCATCTTACAACTGTTACCCGCGCTCAACCACAGATCGTTTCACCACTTTGGCTTTGCCCTGTTTGGTTTCATCAAAATTGCCAAAAAAATTCAGGAAAATAAAGAAAAAAATTGTCAACGTTTTTGCACGCTTTTTAGAGAACGTGCTATATTTCTGTAGACCACATCCCATCTCAGTTGTAGGTGCCAATTTTTGTGTTTGCATCTTTTTTTATCCTTGTTCAGAGAAAAATATGAAAAAAAATAGTGAAAAATAAAAAATTTGATTCCTACAAGTGCCTTTTGGAAAATTCTGGGGAAAATTCAGGAAAAAGAAAAAATTTGGACTATTTGCTTGTTCTGTGAGTTCTTTCCATCTCCTTTGTTTTCACCTTGTTGCGCTACGTCTCGACACGTCTTAGCCAGCACTTGTGATTTGTACTTTGGATCCGGATTGAATAATCACTAATCTGCATTCGTTAATTGCTAATCCTTGCTGCCATATTGCGTGCCTACACATAGCTCCACATATTCATCTGTCAGGACAGGTTCATCTTGCAACTTTTACCCATGCTCAACAACAGATTGTTTCACCACTTTGGCTTTGCCTGTTTGGTTTCATCAAAATTGCCAAAAAAATTCTGGAAAATAAAGAAAAAAATTATCAAAGTTTTTGCACGCTTTTCAGAGAATGTGCTATATTTCTGTAGACCACATCCCACCTCAGTTGTAGGTGCCAATTTTTGTGGTTGCATCTTTTTTATCCTTGTTCAGGGAAAATAAAAAAAATAGTGAAAAAATAAAAAAAATTTGATTTCTACTAGTGCCTTTTGGAAAATTCTGGGAAAAATTCAGGAAAAAGGAAAAATCTGGACTATTTCTTGTTCTGTGAGTTCTTTCCATCATCCTTTGTGTTCACCTTGTTGCGCTACGTCTCGACACGTCTTAGCCAGCACCTCTGATTTGTACTTTGGATCCGGATTGAACAATCACTAATCTGCATTCGTTAATTGCTAATCCTTGCTTTCATATTGTGTGCCTACCCATAGCTCCACATATTATTCTGTCGGCACAGGTTGATCTTGCAACAGTTACCCACGCTCAACAACAGATTATTTCACCACTTTGGCTTTGCCCTATTTGGTTTCATCAAAATTGCCAAAAAAATTTAGGAAAATAAAGAAAAAAATTTGTCAAAGTTTTTGCACGTGTTTCAGAGAACGTGCTGTATTTCTGTAGACCACATCCCACCTCAGTTGTAGGTGCCAATTTTTGTGGTTACATCTTTTTTGATCCCTGTTCAGAGAAAAATATAAAAAATAGTGAAACAATAAAATTTTTTTGATTCCTACTAGTGCCTTTTGGAAAATTCAGGGGAAAATTTAGGAAAAAGGAAAAATCTGGACTATTTGCTTGTTCTGCCAGTTCTTTCCATCGTCCTTTGTTTTCACCTTGTTGCGCTACGTCTCGACACGTCTTAGCCAGCACCTGTGATTTGTACTTTAGATCTGGATTGAACAATCGCTAATCGGCATTCGTAAATTGCTAATCTGTGTTGTCATATTGTGTGCCTACCGATAGCTCCACATATTCTTCTGTCAGCACAGCTCCACATATTCTTCTGTCAGCACAGGTTCATCTTGCAACTGTTACCCGCGCTCAACAACAGATCGTTTCACCACTTTGGCTTTGCCCTGTTTGGTTTCATCAAAATTGCCAAAAAAAAATTCAGGAAAATAAAGAAAAAAATTGTCAACGTTTTTGCACGCTTTTTAGAGAACGTGCTATATTTCTGTAGACCACATCCCACCTCAGTTGTAGGTGCCAATTTTTGTGTTTGCATCTTTTTTTATCCTTGTTCAGAGAAAAATATAAAAAAAATAGTGAAAAATAAAAAATTTGATTCCTACAAGTGCCTTTTGGAAAATTCTGGGGAAAATTCAGGAAAAAGAAAAAATCCGGACTATTTGCTTGTTCTGTGAGTTCTTTCCATCTCCTTTGTTTTCACCTTGTTGCGCTACGTCTCGACACGTCTGAGCCAGCACCTGTGATTTGTACTTTGGATCCGGATTGAACAATCGCTAATCTGCATTCGTTAATTGCTTATCCTTGCTGCCATATTGCGTGCCTACACATAGCTCCACATATTCATCTGTCAGGACAGGTTCATCTTGCAACTTTTACCCACGCTCAACAACAGATTGTTTCACCACTTTGGCTTTGCCTGCTTGGTTTCATCAAGATTACCAAAAAAATTCTGGAAAATAAAGAAAAAAATTATCAAAGTTTTTGAACGCTTTTCAGAGAATGTGCTATATTTCTGTAGACCACATCCCACCTCAGTTGTAGGTGCCAATTTTTGTGGTTGCATCTTTTTTATCCTTGTTCAGGGAAAATATAAAAAAATAGTGAAAAAATAAAAAAATTTGATTCCTATTAGTGCCTTTTGGAAAATTCTGGGAAAAATTCAGGAAAAAGGAAAAATTTGGACTATTTCTTGTTCTGTGAGTTCTTTCCATCATCCTTTGTTTTCACCTTGTTGCGCTACGTCTCAACACGTCTTAGCCAGCACCTGTGATTTGTACTTTGGATCCGGATTGAACAATCACTAATCTGCATTCATTAATTGCTAATCCTTGCTTTCATATTGCGTGCCTACCCATAGCTCCACATATTATTCTGTCAGCACAGGTTGATCTTGCAACAGTTACCCACGCTCAACAACAGATTATTTCACCACTTTGGCTTTGCCCTATTTGGTTTCATCAAAATTGCCAAAAAAATTTGAAAAATAAAGAAAAAAATTTGTCAAAGTTTTTGCACGTGTTTCAGAGAATGTGCTGTATTTCTGTAGACCACATCCCACCTCAGTTGTAGGTGCCAATTTTTGTGGTTGCATCTTTTTTGATCCCTGTTCAGAGAAAAATATAAAAAATAGTGAAAAAATAAAATTTTTTTGATTCCTACTAGTGCCTTTTGGAAAATTCAGGGGAAACTTCTGGAAAAAGGAAAAATCTAGACTATTTGCTTGTTCTGTGAGTTCTTTCCATCGACCTTTGTTTTCACCTTGTTGCGCTACGTCTCGACACGTCTTAGCCAGCACCTGTGATTTGTACTTTAGATCCGGATTGAACAATCGCTAATCTGCATTCGTAAATTGCTAATCTGTGTTGTCATATTGTGTGCCTACCGATAGCTCCACATATTCTTCTGTCAGCACAGCTCCACATATTCTTCTGTCAGCACAGGTTCATCTTGCAACTGTTACCCGCGCTCAACAACAGATCGTTTCACCACTTTGGCTTTGCCCTGTTTGTTTTCATCAAAATTGCCAAAAAAATTTAGGAAAATAAAGAAAAAAATTGTCAACTTTTTTGCACGCTTTTTAGAGAACGTGCTATATTTCTGTAGACCACATCCCACCTCAGTTGTAGGTGCCAATTTTTGTGTTTGCATCTTTTTTTATCCTTGTTCAGAGAAAAATATAAAAAAAATAGTGAAAAATAAAAAATTTGATTCCTACAAGTGCCTTTTGGAAAATTCTGGGGAAAATTCAGGAAAAAGAAAAAATCTGGACTATTTGCTTGTTCTGTGAGTTCTTTCCATCTCCTTTGTTTTCACCTTGTTGCGCTACGTCTCGACACGTCTGAGCCAGCACCTGTGATTTGTACTTTGGATCCGATTGAACAATCGCTAATCTGCATTCGTTAATTGCTAATCCTTGCTTCCATATTGTGTGCCTACCCATAGCTCCACATATTATTCTGTCAGCACCGGTTGATCTTGCAACAGTTACCCACGCTCAACAACAGATTATTTCACCACTTTGGCTTTGCCCTATTTGGTTTCATCAAAATTGCCAAAAAAATTTAGGAAAATAAAGAAAAAAATTTGTCAAAGTTTTTGCACGTGTTTCAGAGAACGTGCTGTATTTCTGTAGACCACATCCCACCTCAGTTGTAGGTGCCAATTTTTGTGGTTGCATCTTTTTTGATCCCTGTTCAGAGAAAAATATAAAAAATAGTGAAAAAATAAAATTTTTTTGATTCCTACTAGTGCCTTTTGGAAAATTCAGGGGAAACTTCTGGAAAAAGGAAAAATCTGGACTATTTGCTTGTTCTGTGAGTTCTTTCCATCGACCTTTGTTTTCACCTTGTTGCGCTACGTCTCGACACGTCTTAGCCAGCACCTGTGATTTGTACTTTAGATCCGGATTGAACAATCGCTAATCTGCATTCGTAAATTGCTAATCTGTGTTGTCATATTGTGTGCCTACCGATAGCTCCACATATTCTTCTGTCAGCACAGCTCCACATATTCTTCTGTCAGCACAGGTTCATCTTGCAACTGTTACCCGCGCTCAACAACAGATCGTTTCACCACTTTGGCTTTGCCCTGTTTGTTTTCATCAAAATTGCCAAAAAAATCTAGGAAAATAAAGAAAAAATTTGTCAACGTTTTTGCACGCTTTTTAGAGAACGTGCTATATTTCTGTAGACCACATCCCACCTCAGTTGTAGGTGCCAATTTTTGTGTTTGCATCTTTTTTTTATCCTTGTTCAGAGAAAAATATAAAAAAAATAGTGAAAAATAAAAAATTTGATTCCTACAAGTGCCTTTTGGAAAATTCTGGGGAAAATTCAGGAAAAAGAAAAAATCCGGACTATTTGCTTGTTCTGTGAGTTCTTTCCATCTCCTTTGTTTTCACCTTGTTGCGCTATGTCTCGACACGTCTGAGCCAGCACCTGTGATTTGTACTTTGGATCCGATTGAACAATCGCTAATCTGCATTCGTTAATTGCTAATCCTTGCTGCCATATTGCGTGCCTACACATAGCTCCACATATTCATATGTCAGGACAGGTTCATCTTGCAACTTTTACCCACGCTCAACAACAGATTGTTTCACCACTTTGGCTTTGCCTGTTTGGTTTCATCAAAAATACCAAAAAAATTCTGGAAAATAAAGAAAAAAATTATCAAAGTTTTTGCACGCTTTTCAGAGAATGTGCTATATTTCTGTAGACCACATCCCACCTCAGTTGTAGGTGCCAATTTTTCTGGTTGCATCTTTTTTATCCTTGTTCAGGGAAAATATAAAAAAATAGTGAAAAAATAAAAAAAATTTGATTCCTACTAGTGCCTTTTGGAAAATTCTGGGAAAAATTCAGGAAAAAGGAAAAATCTGGACTATTTCTTGTTCTGTGAGTTCTTTCCATCATCCTTTGTTTTCACCTTGTTGCGCTACGTCTCGACACGTCTTAGCCAGCACCTGTGATTTGTACTTTGGATCCGGATTGAACAATCACTAATCTGCATTCGTTAAGTGCTAATCATTGCTTTCATATTGTGTGCCTACCCATAGCTCCACATATTATTCTGTCAGCACAGGTTGATCTTGCAACAGTTACCCACGCTCAACAACAGATTATTTCACCACTTTGGCTTTGCCCTATTTGGTTTCATCAAAATTGCCAAAAAAATTTAGGAAAATAAAGAAAAAAATTTGTCAAAGTTTTTGCACGTGTTTCAGAGAACGTGCTGTATTTCTGTAGACCACATCCCACCTCAGTTGTAGGGGCCAATTTTTGTGGTTGCATCTCTTTTGATCCCTGTTCAGAGAAAAATATAAAAAATAGTGAAAAAATAAAATTTTTTTGATTCCTACTAGTGCCTTTTGGAAAATTCAGGGGAAACTTCTGGAAAAAGGAAAAATCTGGACTATTTGCTTGTTCTGTGAGTTCTTTCCATCGACCTTTGTTTTCACCTTGTTGCGCTACGTCTCGACACGTCTTAGCCAGCACCTGTGATTTGTACTTTAGATCCGGATTGAACAATCGCTAATCTGCATTCGTAAATTGCTAATCTGTGTTGTCATATTGTGTGCCTACCGATAGCTCCACATATTCTTCTGTCAGCACAGCTCCACATATTCTTCTGTCAGCACAGGTTCATCTTGCAACTGTTACCCGCGCTCAACAACAGATCGTTTCACCACTTTGGCTTTGCCCTGTTTGTTTTCATCAAAATTGCCAAAAAAATTTAGGAAAATAAAGAAAAAAATTGTCAACGTTTTTGCACGCTTTTTAGAGAACGTGCTATATTTCTGTAGACCACATCCCACCTCAGTTGTAGGTGCCAATTTTTGTGTTTGCATCTTTTTTTTATCCTTGTTCAGAGAAAAATATAAAAAAATAGTGAAAAATAAAAAATTTGATTCCTACAAGTGCCTTTTGGAAAATTCTGGGGAAAATTCAGGAAAAAGAAAAAATCCGGACTATTTGCTTGTTCTGTGAGTTCTTTCCATCTCCTTTGTTTTCACCTTGTTGCGCTACGTCTCGACACGTCTGAGCCAGCACCTGTGATTTGTACTTTGGATCCGATTGAACAATCGCTAATCTGCATTCGTTAATTGCTAATCCTTGCTGCCATATTGCGTGCCTACACATAGCTCCACATATTCATATGTCAGGACAGGTTCATCTTGCAACTTTTACCCACGCTCAACAACAGATTGTTTCACCACTTTGGCTTTGCCTGTTTGGTTTCATCAAAAATACCAAAAAAATTCTGGAAAATAAAGAAAAAAATTATCAAAGTTTTTGCACGCTTTTCAGAGAATGTGCTATATTTCTGTAGACCACATCCCACCTCAGTTGTAGGTGCCAATTTTTGTGGTTGCATCTTTTTTATCCTTGTTCAGGGAAAATATAAAAAAATAGTGAAAAAATAAAAAAAATTTGATTCCTACTAGTGCCTTTTGGAAAATTCTGGGAAAAATTCAGGAAAAAGGAAAAATCTGGACTATTTCTTGTTCTGTGAGTTCTTTCCATCATCCTTTGTTTTCACCTTGTTGCGCTACGTCTCGACACGTCTTAGCCAGCACCTGTGATTTGTACTTTGGATCCGGATTGAACAATCACTAATCTGCATTCGTTAAGTGCTAATCCTTGCTTTCATATTGTGTGCCTACGCATAGCTCCACATATTATTCTGTCAGCACAGGTTGATCTTGCAACAGTTACCCACGCTCAACAACAGATTATTTCACCACTTTGGCTTTGCCCTATTTGGTTTCATCAAAATTGCCAAAAAAATTCAGGAAAATAAAGAAAAAAATTTGTCAAAGTTTTTGCACGTGTTTCAGAGAACGTGCTGTATTTCTGTAGACCACATCCCACCTCAGTTGTAGGTGCTAATTTTTGTGGTTGCATCTTTTTTGATCCCTGTTCAGAGAAAAATATAAAAAATAGTGAAAAAATAAAATTTTTTTGATTCCTACTAGTGCCTTTTGGAAAATTCAGGGGAAACTTCTGGAAAAAGGAAAAATCTGGACTATTTGCTTGTTCTGTGAGTTCTTTCCATCGACCTTTGTTTTCACCTTGTTGCGCTACGTCTCGACACGTCTTAGCCAGCACCTATGATTTGTACTTTAGATCCGGATTGAACAATCGCTAATCTGCATTCGTAAATTGCTAATCTGTGTTGTCATATTGTGTGCCTACCGATAGCTCCACATATTCTTCTGTCAGCACAGCTCCACATATTCTTCTGTCAGCACAGGTTCATCTTGCAACTGTTACCCGCGCTCAACAACAGATCGTTTCACCACTTTGGCTTTGCCCTGTTTGTTTTCATCAAAATTGCCAAAAAAATTTAGGAAAATAAAGAAAAAAATTGTCAACGTTTTTGCACGCTTTATAGAGAACGTGCTATATTTCTGTAGACCACATCCCACCTCAGTTGTAGGTGCCAATTTTTGTGTTTGCATCTTTTTTTTATCCTTGTTCAGAGAAAAATATAAAAAAATAGTGAAAAATAAAAAATTTGATTCCTACAAGTGCCTTTTGGAAAATTCTGGGGAAAATTCAGGAAAAAGAAAAAATCCGGACTATTTGCTTGTTCTGTGAGTTCTTTCCATCTCCTTTGTTTTCACCTTGTTGTGCTACGTCTCGACACGTCTGAGCCAGCACCTGTGATTTGTACTTTGGATCCGATTGAACAATCGCTAATCTGCATTCGTTAATTGCTAATCCTTGCTTCCATATTGTGTGCCTACCCATAGGTCCACATATTATTCTGTCAGCACAGGTTCATCTTGCAACTTTTACCCACGCTCAACAACAGATTATTTCACCACTTTGGCTTTGCCCTATTTGGTTTCATCAAAATTGCCAAAAAAATTTAGGAAAATAAAGAAAAAAATTTGTCAAAGTTTTTGCACGCTTTTCAGAGAACGTGCTGTATTTCTGTAGACCACATCCCACCTCAGTTGTAGGTGCCAATTTTTGTAGTTGCATCTTTTTTGATCCCTGTTCAGAGAAAAATATAAAAAATAGTGAAAAAATAAAATTTTTTTGATTCCTACTAGTGCCTTTTGGAAAATTCAGGGGAAACTTCTGGAAAAAGGAAAAATCTGGACTATTTGCTTGTTCTGTGAGTTCTTTCCATCGACCTTTGTTTTCACCTTGTTGCGCTACGTCTCGACACGTCTTAGCCAGCTCCTGTGATTTGTACTTTAGATCCGGATTGAACAATCGCTAATCTGCATTCGTAAATTGCTAATCTGTGTTGTCATATTGTGTGCCTACCGATAGCTCCACATATTCTTTTGTCAGCACAGCTCCACATATTCTTCTGTCAGCACAGGTTCATCTTGCAACTGTTACCCGCGCTCAACAACAGATCGTTTCACCACTTTGGCTTTGCCCTGTTTGTTTTCATCAAAATTGCCAAAAAAATTTAGGAAAATAAAGAAAAAAATTGTCAACGTTTTTGCACGCTTTTTAGAGAACGTGCTATATTTCTGTAGACCACATCCCACCTCAGTTGTAGGTGCCAATTTTTGTGTTTGCATCTTTTTTTATCCTTGTTCAGAGAAAAATATAAAAAAAATAGTGAAAAATAAAAAATTTGATTCCTACAAGTGCCTTTTGGAAAATTCTGGGGAAAATTCAGGAAAAAGAAAAAATCCGGACTATTTGCTTGTTCTGTGAGTTCTTTCCATCTCCTTTGTTTTCACCTTGTTGCGCTACGTCTCGACACGTCTGAGCCAGCACCTGTGATTTATACTTTGGATCCGATTGAACAATCGCTAATCTGCATTCGTTAATTGCTAATCCTTGCTGCCATATTGCGTGCCTACACATAGCTCCACATATTCATATGTCAGGACAGGTTCATCTTGCAACTTTTACCCACGCTCAACAACAGATTGTTTCACCACTTTGGCTTTGCCTGTTTGGTTTCATCAAAAATACCAAAAAAATTCTGGAAAATAAAGAAAAAAATTATCAAAGTTTTTGCACGCTTTTCAGAGAATGTGCTATATTTCTGTAGACCACATCCCACCTCAGTTGTAGGTGCCAATTTTTGTGGTTGCATCTTTTTTATCCTTGTTCAGGGAAAATATAAAAAAATAGTGAAAAAATAAAAAAAAATTTGATTCCTACTAGTGCCTTTTGGAAAATTCTGGGAAAAATTCAGGAAAAAGGAAAAATCTGGACTATTTCTTGTTCTGTGAGTTCTTTCCATCATCCTTTGTTTTCACCTTGTTGCGCTACGTCTCGACACGTCTTAGCCAGCACCTGTGATTTGTACTTTGGATCCGGATTGAACAATCACTAATCTGCATTCGTTAAGTGCTAATCCTTGCTTTCATATTGTGTGCCTACCCATAGCTCCACATATTATTCTGTCAGCACAGGTTGATCTTGCAACAGTTACATACGCTCAACAACAGATTATTTCACCACTTTGGCTTTGCCCTATTTGGTTTCATCAAAATTGCCAAAAAAATTTAGGAAAATAAAGAAAAAAACTTGTCAAAGTTTTTGCACGTGTTTCAGAGAACGTGCTGTATTTCTGTAGACCACATCCCACCTCAGTTGTAGGTGCCAATTTTTGTGGTTGCATCTTTTTTGATCCCTGTTCAGAGAAAAATATAAAAAATAGTGAAAAAATAAAATTTTTTTGATTCCTACTAGTGCCTTTTGGAAAATTCAGGGAAAAATTCAGGAAAAAGGAAAAATCTGGACTATTTGCTTGTTCTGTGTGTTCTTTCCATCGTCCTTTGTTTTCACCTTGTTGCGCTACGTCTCGACACGTCTTAGCCAGCACCTGTGATTTGTACTTTAGATCTGGATTGAACAATCGCTAATCTGCATTCGTAAATTGCTAATCTGTGTTGTCATATTGTGTGCCTACCGATAGCTCCACATATTCTTCTGTCAGCAGAGCTCCACATATTCTTCTGTCAGCACAGGTTCATCTTGCAACCGTTACCCGCGCTCAACAACAGTTCGTTTCACCACTTTGGCTTTGCCCTGTTTGTTTTCATCAAAATTGCCAAAAAAATTTAGGAAAATAAAGAAAAAAATTGTCAACGTTTTTGCACGCTTTTTAGAGAACGTGCTATATTTCTGTAGACCACATCCCACCTCAGTTGTAGGTGCCAATTTTTGTGTTTGCATCTTTTTTTTATCCTTGTTCAGAGAAAAATATAAAAAAAAATAGTGAAAAATAAAAAATTTGATTCCTACAAGTGCCTTTTGGAAAATTCTGGGGAAAATTCACGAAAAAGAAAAAATCCAGACTATTTGCTTGTTCTGTGAGTTCTTTCCATCTCCTTTGTTTTCACCTTGTTGCGCTACGTCTCGACACGTCTGAGCCAGCACCTGTGATTTGTACTTTGGATCCGGATTGAACAATCGCTAATCTGCATTCGTTAATTGCTAATCCTTGCTGCCATATTGCGTGCCTACACATAGCTCCACATATTCATCTGTCAGGACAGGTTCATCTTGCAACTTTTACCCACGCTCAACAACAGATTGTTTCACCACTTTGGCTTTGCCTGTTTGGTTTCATCAAAATTACCAAAAAAATTCTGGAAAATAAAGAAAAAAATTATCAAAGTTTTTGCACGCTTTTTAGAGAATGTGCTATATTTCTGTAGACCACATCCCACCTCAGTTGTAGGTGCCAATTTTTGTGGTTGCATCTTTTTTATCCTTGTTCAGGGAAAATATAAAAAAATAGTGAAAAAATAAAAAAAATTTGATTCCTACTAGTGCCTTTTGGAAAATTCTGGGAAAAATTCAGGAAAAAGGAAAAATCTGGACTATTTCTTGTTCTGTGATTTCTTTCCATCATCCTTTGTTTTCACCTTGTTGCGCTACGTCTCGACACGTCTTAGCCAGCACCTGTGATTTGTACTTTGGATCCGGATTGAACAATCACTACTCTACATTCGTTAATTGCTAATCCTTGCTTTCATATTGTGTGCCTACCCATAGCTCCACATATTCTTCTGTCAGCACAGGTTGATCTTGCAACAGTTACCCACGCTCAACAACAGATTATTTCACCACTTTGGCTTTGCCCTATTTGGTTTCATCAAAATTGCCAAAAAAATTTAGGAAAATAAAGAAAAAAATTTGTCAAAGTTTTTGCACGTGTTTCAGAGAACGTGCTGTATTTCTGTAGACCACATCCCACCTCAGTTGTAGGTGCCAATTTTTGTGGTTGCATCTTTTTTGATCCCTGTTCAGAGAAAAATATAAAAAATAGTGAAAAAATAAAATTTTTTTGATTCCTACTAGTGCCTTTTGGAAAATTCAGGGGAAAATTCAGGAAAAAGGAAAAATCTAGACTATTTGCTTGTTCTGTGAGTTCTTTCCATCGTCCTTTGTTTTCACCTTGTTGCGCTACGTCTTGACACGTCTTAGCCAGCACCTGTGATTTGTACTTTAGATCCGGATTGAACAATCGCTAATCTGCATTCGTAAATTGCTAATCTGTGTTGTCATATTGTGTGCCTACCGATAGCTCCACATATTCTTCTGTCAGCACAGCTCCACATATTCTTCTGTCAACACAGGTTCATCTTGCAACTGTTACCCGCGCTCAACAACAGATCGTTTCACCACTTTGGCTTTGCCCTGTTTGGATTCATCAAAATTGCCAAAAAAATTCAGGAAAATAAAGAAAAAAATTGTCAACGTTTTTGCACGCTTTTTAGAGAACGTGCTATATTTCTGTAGACCACATCTCACCTCAGTTGTAGGTGCCAATTTTTGTGTTTGCATCTTTTTTTATCCTTGTTCAGAGAAAAATATAAAAAAAATAGTGAAAAATAAAAAATTTGATTTCTACAAGTGCCTTTTGGAAAATTCTGGGGAAAATTCAGGAAAAAGAAAAAATCCGGACTATTTGCTTGTTCTGTGAGTTCTTTCCATCTCCTTTGTTTTCACCTTGTTGCGCTACGTCTCGACACGTCTGAGCCAGCACCTGTGATTTGTACTTTGGATCCGGATTGAACAATCGCTAATCTGCATTCGTTAATTGCTAATCCTTGCTGCCATATTGCGTGCCTACACATAGCTCCACATATTCATCTGTCAGGACAGGTTCATCTTGCAACTTTTACCCACGCTCAACAACAGATTGTTTCACCACTTTGGCTTTGCCTGTTTGGTTTCATCAAAATTACCAAAAAAATTCTGGAAAATAAAGAAAAAAATTATCAAAGTTTTTGCACGCTTTTCAGAGAATGTGCTATATTTCTGTAGACCACATCCCACCTCAGTTGTAGGTGCCAATTTTTGTGGTTGCATCTTTTTGATCCTTGTTCAGGGAAAATATAAAAAAATAGTGAAAAAATAAAAAAATTTGATTCCTACTAGTGCCTTTTGGAAAATTCTGGGAAAAATTCAGGAAAAAGGAAAAATCTGGACTATTTCTTGTTCTGTGAGTTCTTTCCATCATCCTTTGTTTTTACCTTGTTGCGCTACGTCTCGACACGTCTTAGCCAGCACCTGTGATTTGTACTTTGGATCCGGATTGAACAATCACTAATCTGCATTCGTTAATTGCTAATCCTTGCTTTCATATTGTGTGCCTACCCATAGCTCCACATATTATTCTGTCAGCACAGGTTGATCTTGCAACAGTTACCCACACTCAACAACAGATTATTTCACCACTTTGGCTTTGCCCTATTTGGTTCCATCAAAATTGCCAAAAAAATTTAGGAAAATAAAGAAAAAAATTTGTCAAAGTTTTTGCATGTGTTTCAGAGAACGTGCTGTATTTCTGTAGACCACATCCCACCTCAGTTGTAGGTGCCAATTTTTGTGGTTGCATCTTTTTTGATCCCTGTTTAGAGAAAAATATAAAAAATAGTGAAAAAATAAAATTTTTTTGATTCCTACTAGTGCCTTTTGGAAAATTCAGGGGAAAATTTAGGAAAAAGGAAAAATCTGGACTATTTGCTTGTTCTGTGAGTTCTTTCCATCGTCCTTTGTTTTCACCTTGTTGCGCTACGTCTCGACACGTCTTAGCCAGCACCTATGATTTGTACTTTAGATCAGGATTGAACAATCGCTAATCTGCATTCGTAAATTGCTAATCTGTGTTGTCATATTGTGTGCCTACCGATAGCTCCACATATTCTTCTGTCAGCACAGCTCCACATATTCTTCTGTCAGCACAGGTTCATCTTGCAACTGTTACCCGCGCTCAACAACAGATCGTTTCACCACTTTGGCTTTGCCCTGCTTGGTTTCATCAAAATTGCCAAAAAAATTCAGGAAAATAAAGAAAAAAATTGTCAACGTTTTTGCATGCTTTTTAGAGAACGTGCTATATTTTTGTAGACCACATCCCACCTCAGTTGTAGGTGCCAATTTTTGTGTTTGCATCTTTTTTTATCCTTGTTCAGAGAAAAATATAAAAAAAATAGTGAAAAATAAAAAATTTGATTCCTACAAGTGCCTTTTGGAAAATTCTAGGGAAAATTCAGGAAAAAAAATCCGGACTATTTGCTTGTTCTGTGAGTTCTTTCCATCTCCTTTGTTTTCACCTTGTTGCGCTACGTCTCGACACGTCTTAGCCAGCACCTGTGATTTGTACTTTGGATCCGGATTGAACAATCGCTAATCTGCATTCGTTAATTGCTAATCCTTGCAGCCATATTGCGTGCCTACACATAGCTCCACATATTCATCTGTCAGGACAGGTTCATCTTGCAACTTTTACCCACGCTCAACAACAGATTGTTTCACCACTTTGGCTTTGCCTGTTTGGTTTCATCAAAATTGCCAAAAAAATTCTGGAAAATAAAGAAAAAAATTATCAAAGTTTTTGCACGCTTTTCAGAGAATGTGCTATATTTCTGTAGACCACATCCCACCTCAGTTGTAGGTGCCAATTTTTGTGGTTGCATCTTTTTTATCCTTGTTCAGGGAAAATATAAAAAAATAGTGAAAAAATAAAAAAAAATTTGATTCCTACTAGTGCCTTTTGGAAAATTCTGGGAAAAATTCAGGAAAAAGGAAAAATCTGGACTATTTCTTGTTCTGTGAGTTCTTTCCACCATCCTTTGTTTTCACCTTGTTGCGCTACGTCTCGACACGTCTTAGCCAGCACCTGTGATTTGTACTTTGGATCCGGATTGAACAATCACTAATCTGCATTCGTTAATTGCTAATCCTTGCTTTCATATTATGTGCCTACCCATAGCTCCACATATTATTCTGTCAGCACAGGTTGATCTTGCAACAGTTACCCACGCTCAACAACAGATTATTTCACCACTTTGGCTTTGCCCTATTTGGTTTCATCAAAATTGCCAAGAAAATTTAGGAAAATAAAGAAAAAAATTTGTCAAAGTTTTTGCACGTGTTTCAGAGAATGTGCTGTATTTCTGTAGACCACATCCCACCTCAGTTGTAGGTGCCAATTTTTGTGGTTGCATCTTTTTTGATCCCTGTTCAGAGAAAAATATAAAAAATAGTGAAAAAATAAAATTTTTTGGATTCCTACTAGTGCCTTTTGGAAAATTCAGGGGAAAATTCAGGAAAAAGGAAAAATCTGGACTATTTGCTTGTTCTGTGAGTTCTTTCCATCGTCCTTTGTTTTCACCTTGTTGCGCTGCGTCTCGACACGTCTTAGCCAGCACCTGTGATTTGTACTTTAGATCCGGATTGAACAATCGCTAATCTGCATTCGTAAATTGCTAATCCTTGTTGTCATATTGTGTGCCTACCCATAGCTCCGCATATTCTTCTGTCAGCACAGGATCATCTTGCAACTGTTACGCACACTCAACAACAGATTGTTTCACGACTTTGGCTTTGCCCTGTTTGGTTTCATCAAAATTGCCAAAAAAATTCAGAAAAATAAAGAAAAAAATTGTCAAAGTTTTTGCACGCTTTTCAAAGAACGTGATGTATTTTTGTAGACCACATCCCACCTCAGTTGTAGGTGCCAATTTTTGTGTTTGCATCTTTTTTTATCCTTGTTCAGGGAAAATATAAAAAAATAGTGAAAAATAAAAAAAATTGATTCCTACTAGTGCCTTTTGGAAAATTCTGGGAAAAATTTAGGAAAAAGGAAAAATCTGGAGTATTTCTTGTTCTGTGAGTTCTTTCCATCGTCCTTTGTTTTCACCTTGTTGCGCTACGTCTCGACACGTCTTAGCCAGCACCTGTGATTTGTACAATCACTAATCTGCATTCGTTAATTGCTAATCCTTGCTTTCATATTGTGTGCCTACCCATAGCTCCAGATATTCTTCTGTCAGCACAGGTTGATCTTGCAACAGTTACCCACGCTCAACAACAGATTATTTCACCACTTTGGCTTTGCCCTATTTGGTTTCATCAAAATTGCCAAAAAAATTTAGGAAAATAAAGAAAAAAAATTGTCAAAGTTTTTGCACGTGTTTCAGAGAAAGTGCTGTATTTCTGTAGACCACATCCCACCTCAGTTGTAGGTGCCAATTTTTGTGGTTGCATCTTTTTTGATCCCTGTTCAGAGAAAAATATAAAAAATAGTGAAAAAATAAATTTTTTTGATTCCTACTAGTGCCTTTTGGAAAATTCCGGGGAAAATTCAGGAAAAAGGAAAAATTTGGACTATTTGCTTGTTCTCTGAGTTCTTTCCATCGTCCTTTGTTTTCACCTTGTTGCGCTACGTCTCGACACGTCTTAGCTAGCACCTGTGATTTGTACTTTAGATCTGGATTGAACAATCGCTAATCTGCATTCGTAAATTGCTAATCCATGTTGTCATATTGTGTGCCTACCGATAGCTCCACATATTCTTCTGTCAGCCCAGGTTCATCTTGCAACTGTTACCCGCGCTCAACAACAGATCGTTTCACCACTTTGGCTTTGCCCTGTTTGGTTTCATCAAAATTGCCAAAAAAATTCAGGAAAATAAAGAAAAAAATTGTCAACGTTTTTGCACGCTTTTTAGAGAACGTGCTGTATTTCTGTAGACCACATCCCACCTCAGTTGTAGGTGCCAATTTTTGTGTTTGCATCTTTTTTTATCCTTGTTCAGAGAAAAATATAAAAAAAATAGTGAAAAATAAAAAATTTGATTCCTACAAGTGCCTTTTGGAAAATTCTGGGGAAAATTCAGGAAAAAGAAAAAATCCAGACTATTTGCTTGTTCTGTGAGTTCTTTCCATCGTCCTTTGTTTTCATCTTGTTGCGTTACGTCTCGACACGTCTTAGCCAGCACCTGTGATTTGTACTTTGGATCCGTATTGAACAATCGCTAATCTGCATTCGTTAATTTCTTATCCTCGCTGCCATATTGCGTGCCTACCCATAGCTCCACATATTCATGTGTGAGTACATGTTCATCTTGCAACTTTTACCCACGCTCAACAACTGATTGTTTCACCACTTTGGCTTTGCCCTGTTTGGTTTCATCAAAATTGCCAAAAAAAGTTCAGGAAAATAAAGAAAAAAATTGTCAAAGTTTTTGCACGCTTTTCAAAGAACGTGATGTATTTTTGTAGACCACATCCCACCTCAGTTGTAGGTGCCAATTTTTGTGTTTGCATCTTTTTTTATCCTTGTTCAGGGAAAATATAAAAAATAGTGAAAAATAAAAAAAATTGATTCCTACTAGTGCCTTTTGGAAAATTCTGGGAAAAATTTAGGAAAAAGGAAAAATCTGGAGTATTTCTTGTTCTGTGAGTTCTTTCCATCGTCCTTTGTTTTCACCTTGTTGCGCTACGTCTCGACACGTCTTAGCCAGCACCTGTGATTTGTACAATCACTAATCTGCATTCGTTAATTGCTAATCCTTGCTTTCATATTGTGTGCCTACCCATAGCTCCAGATATTCTTCTGTCAGCACAGGTTGATCTTGCAACAGTTACCCACGCTCAACAACAGATTATTTCACCACTTTGGCTTTGCCCTATTTGGTTTCATCAAAATTGCCAAAAAAATTTAGGAAAATAAAGAAAAAAAATTGTCAAAGTTTTTGCACGTGTTTCAGAGAAAGTGCTGTATTTCTGTAGACCACATCCCACCTCAGTTGTAGGTGCCAATTTTTGTGGTTGCATCTTTTTTGATCCCTGTTCAGAGAAAAATATAAAAAATAGTGAAAAAATAAATTTTTTTTGATTCCTACTAGTGCCTTTTGGAAAATTCCGGGGAAAATTCAGGAAAAAGGAAAAATTTGGACTATTTGCTTGTTCTCTGAGTTCTTTCCATCGTCCTTTGTTTTCACCTTGTTGCGCTACGTCTCGACACGTCTTAGCTAGCACCTGTGATTTGTACTTTAGATCTGGATTGAACAATCGCTAATCTGCATTCGTAAATTGCTAATCCATGTTGTCATATTGTGTGCCTACCGATAGCTCCACATATTCTTCTGTCAGCCCAGGTTCATCTTGCAACTGTTACCCGCGCTCAACAACAGATCGTTTCACCACTTTGGCTTTGCCTTGTTTGGTTTCATCAAAATTGCCAAAAAAATTCAGGAAAATAAAGAAAAAAATTGTCAACGTTTTTGCACGCTTTTTAGAGAACGTGCTGTATTTCTGTAGACCACATCCCACCTCAGTTGTAGGTGCCAATTTTTGTGTTTGCATCTTTTTTTATCCTTGTTCAGAGAAAAATATAAAAAAAATAGTGAAAAATAAAAAATTTGATTCCTACAAGTGCCTTTTGGAAAATTCTGGGGAAAATTCAGGAAAAAGAAAAAATCCAGACTATTTGCTTGTTCTGTGAGTTCTTTCCATCGTCCTTTGTTTTCATCTTGTTGCGTTACGTCTCGACACGTCTTAGCCAGCACCTGTGATTTGTACTTTGGATCCGTATTGAACAATCGCTAATCTGCATTCGTTAATTTCTTATCCTCGCTGCCATATTGCGTGCCTACCCATAGCTCCACATATTCATGTGTGAGTACATGTTCATCTTGCAACTTTTACCCACGCTCAACAACTGATTGTTTCACCACTTTGGCTTTGCCCTGTTTGGTTTCATCAAAATTGCCAAAAAAAGTTCAGGAAAATAAAGAAAAAATTGTCAAAGTTTTTGCACGCTTTTAAGAGAACGTGTTGTATTTCTGTAGGCCACATCCGACCTTAGTTGTAGGTGCCAATTTTTTTGGTTGCATCTTTTTTATCCTTGTTCAGAGAAAAATATAAAAAAAATAGTCAAAAAATTAAAAATTTTTTATTCCTACTAGTGCCTTTTGGAAAATTCTCGGAAAAATTCAGGAAAAAGGAAAAATTCAGACTATTTGCTTGTTCTGTGAGTTCTTTCCATCGTCCTTTGTTTTCACCTTGTTGCGCTATGTCTCGACACGTCTTAGCCAGCACCTGTGATTTGTACTTTAGATCCGGATTGAACAATCGCTAATCTGCATTCACATATTGTGTGCCTACCCATAGCTCCACATATTCTCCTGTCAGCACAGGCTCATCTTGCAACTGATACCATGCTCCACAACAGATTGTTTCACCACTTTGGCTTTGCCCTATTTGGTTTCATCAAAATTGCCAAAAAATATTGTCAAAGTTTTTGCACGCTTTTCAGAGAACGTGCTGTATTTCTGTAGACCACATCCCACCTCAATTTCAGGTGCCAATTTTTATGGTTGCATCTTTTGATCCTTGTTCAGAGAAAAATATAAAAAAATACTGAAAAAAATTGATTCCTACTAGTGCCTTTTGGAAAATTCCAGAAAAAATTCAGGAAAAAGGAAAAATCCAGACTATTTGCTTGTTCTGTGAGTTCTTTCCATCGTCTTTTCTTTTCACGTTGTTGTGCTACGTCTCGACACGTCTTGGCCAGCACCTGTGATTTGTACTTTGGATCCGGATTGAACAATCGCTAATCTGCATTCGTTAATTGCTAATCCTTGCTTTCATTTTGCGTGCCTACCCGTAGCTCCACATATTCTTCTATCAGCACAGGTTCTTCTTGCAACTGTTACACACGCTCAACAACAAATTGTTTCACCACTTTGGCTTTGCCCTATTTGGTTTCATCAAAATTGCCAAAAAAATTCAGGAAAATAAAGAAAAAAATTGTCAAAGTTTTTGCAAGCTTTTCAGAGAACATGCTGTATCTCTGTAAACCACATCCCACCTCAGTTGTAGGTGCCAATTTTTATGGTTGCATCTTTTTATCCTTGTTCAGAGAAAAATATAAAAACACAGTGAAAAAATAAAAAAAAAATTGATTCCTACTAGTGCCTTTTGGAAAATTCCAGAAAAAATTCAGGAAAAAGGAAAAATCTGGACTATTTGCTTGTTCTGTGTGTTCTTTCCATCGTCCTTTGTTTTCACCTTATTGCGCTATGTCTTGACACGTCTTAGCCAGCACCTGTGATTTGTACTTTGGATCCGGATTGAACAATCGCTAATCTGCATTCGTTAATTGCTAATCCTTGCTGTCATTTTGTGTGCCTACCCAAAGCTCCACATATTCTTCTGTCAGCATTGGTTCATCTTGCAACTGTTTCCCACACTCAACAACAGGTTGTTTCACCACTTTGGCTTTGCCCTCTTTGGTTTCATCAAAATTGCTAAAAAAAATTCAGGAAAATACAGAAAAAAATTGTCAAAGTTTTTGCACGCTTTTCAGAGAACGTGCTGTATTTCTGTAGACCACATCCCACCTCGGTTGTAGGTGCCAATTTTTGTGGTTGCATTTTTTTTATCCTTGTTCAGAGAAAAATTTAAAAAAATAGTGAAAAAATAAAGAAAAAATTGATTCCTACTAGTGCCTTTTGGAAAATTCTAGAAAAAATTCAGAAAAAAGGAAAATCCAGACTATTTGCTTGTTCTGTGAGTTCTTTCCATCGTCTTTTGTTTTCACCTTGTTGCGCTACGCCTCGACACGTCTTGGCCAGCACCTGTGATTTGTACTTTGGATCCGGATTGAACAATCGCTAATCTACATTCGTTAATTGCTAATCCTTGCTTTCATATTGCGTGCCTACCCATAGCTCCACATATTCTTTTGTCAGCACAGGTTCATCTTGCAACTGTTACCCACGCTCAACAACATATTGTTTAACCACTTTGGCTTTGCCCTATTTGGTTTCATCAAAATTGCCAAAAAAAATTCAGGAAAATAAAGAAAAAAAATTGTCAAAGTTTTTGCACGCTTTTTCAGAGAACGTGTTGTATTTCTGTAGACCACATCCCACCTCAGTTGTAGGTGCCAATTTTTGTGGTTGCATCTTTTTTTATCCTTGTTCAGAGAAAAATATAAAAAAATAGTGAAAAATAAAAAAAAATTAGATTCCTACTATTTGCTTGTTCTGTGAGTTCTTTCCATCGTCCTTTCTTTTCTCCTTGTTGCGCTACGTCTGACACGTCTTAGCCAGCACCTGTGATTTGTACTTTGGATTCAGATTGAACAATCACTAATCTGCATTCGTTAATTGCTAATCCTTACTGTCATATTGTGTGCCTACCCATAGCTCCACATATTCTTCTGTCAGCACAGGTTCATCTTGCAACTGTTACCCACGCTCAACAACAGATTGTTTCACCACTTTAGCTTTGCCCTGTTTGGTTTCATCAAAATTGCCAAAAAAATTCAGGAAAATAAAGAAAAAAATTGTCAAAGTTTTTGCACGCATTTCAGAGAACATGCTGTATTTCTGTAGACCACATCCCACCTCAGTTGTAGGTGCCAACTTTTTGGTTGCATTTTTTTGATCCTTGTTCAGAGAAAAATAAAAAAATAGTGAAAGAATATAAAAAATTGTTTCCTACTGGTGCCTTTTGGAAAATTCTGGGAAAAATTCAGAAAAAAGGAAAAATCCAGACTATTTGCTTGTTCTGTGAGTTCTTTCCATCGTCCTTTGTTTTCACCTTGTTGCGCTACGTCTCGACACGTCTTAGCCAGCACCTGTGATTTGTACTTTGGATCCGGATTGAACAATCGCTAATCTGCATTCGTTAATTGCTAATCCTTGCTGTCATATTGTGTGCCTACCCATAGCTCCACATATTCTTCCGTTAGCACAGGTTCATCTTCCAACTGTTAGCCATGCTCAACAACAGATTGTTTATCGACTTTGGCTTTGCCCTGTTTGGTTTCATCAAAATTGCCAAAAAAACTCAGGAAAAAAAATAAAAATGTTGATTCCTACTAGTACCTTTTGGAAAATTCAGGAAAAAGGAAAAATCTGGACTATTTGCTTGTTCTGTGAGTTCATTCCATCGTCCTTTGTTTTCACCTTGTTACGCTACGTCTCGACACATCTTAGCCAGCACCTTTGATTTGTACTTTGGATCTGGATTAAACAATCGCTAATCTGCATTCGTTAATTGCTAATCCTTTTTGTCATATTGTGTGCCTACCCATAGCTCCACATATTCTTCTATCAGCACAGGTTCATCTTGCAGCTGTTACCCACGCTCAACAACAGATTGTTTCACCACTTTGGCTTTGCCCTGTTTGGTTTCATCAAAATTGCCAAAAAAATTCAGGAAAATAAAGAAAAAAATTGTCAAAGTTTCTGCACGCTTTTCAGAGAACATGTTGTATTTCTGTAGACCACATCCCACCTCAGTTGTAGGTGCCAATTTTTCTGGTTGTGTCTTTTTTTATCTTTGTTCAGAGAAAAATATAAAAAATAGTGAAAAAATAAAAAAATTTGATTCCTACTAGTGTCTTTGGGAAAATTCAGGAAAAAGGAAAAATCTGGACTATTTGCTTGTTCTGTGAGTTCTTTTCATCGTCCTTTGTTTTCACCTTGTTGCGCTACGTCTCGACACGTCTTAGCTAGCACCAATGATTTGTACTTTGGATCCGGATTGAACAATCACTAATCTGCATTAGCTAATTGTTAATCCTTACTGTCATATTGTGTGCCTACCCATAGCACCACATATTCTTCTGTCAGCACAGGTTCATCTTGCAACTATTACCCACGCTCAATAACAGATTGTTTCACCACTTTGGGTTTGCCCTGTTTGGTTTCATCAAAATTGTCAAAAAAATTCAGGAAAATAAAGAAAAAAATTGTCAAAGTTTTTGCACGCGTTTTAGAGAACGTGCTGTATTTCTGTAGACCACATCCCACCTCAGTTGTAGGTGCCAATTTTTTGGTTGCATTTTTTTTATCCTTATTCAGAGAAAAATAAAAAATAGTGAAAGAATATAAAAAAATTGTTTCCTACTAGTGCCTTTTGGAAAATTTCGGGAAAAATTCGGGAAAAAGGAAAAATCCAGACTATTTGCTTGTTCTGTGAGTTCTTTCCATCGTCCTTTGTTTTCACCTTGTTGCGCTACGTCTCGACACATCTTAGCCAGCACCTGTGATTTGTACTTTGGATCCGGATTGAACCCGCTAATCTGCATTCGTTAATTGCTAATCCTTGTTGTCATATTGTGTGCCTACCCATAGCTCCACATATTCTTCTGTCAGCACAGGTTCATCTTCCAACTGTTAGCCACGCTCAACAACAGATTGTTTATCGACTTTGGCTTTGCCCTGTTTGGTTTCATCAAAATTGCCAAAAAAATTCAGGAAAATAAAGAAAAAAATTGTCAAAGTTTTTGCACACGTTTTAGAGAACGTGCTGTATTTCCGTAGACCACATCCCACCTTAGTTGTAGGTGCCAATTTTTGTGGTTGCATCTTTTTTGATCCTTGTTTGGAGAAAAATATAAAAAATAGTGAAAAAATAAAAAAATTTGGATTCCTATTAGTGCCTTTCGGAAAATTCCGGGGAAAATTCAGGAAAAAGGAAAAATACGGGCTATTTGCTTGTTCTGTGAGTTCTTTCCATCGTCCTTTGTTTTCACCTTGTTGCGCTACGTCTCGACATGTCTTAGTCAGCACCTGTGATTTATACTTTGGATCCGGATTGAACAATCGCTAATCTGCATTCGTTAATTGCTAATCCTTGCTGTCATATTGTGTGCCTACCCATAGCTCCACATATTCTTCTATCAGCACAGGTTCATCTTGCAGCTGTTACCCACGCTCAACAACAGATTGTTTCACCACTTTGGCTTTGCCCTGTTTGGTTTCATCAAAATTGCCAAAAAAATTCAGGAAAATAAAGAAAAAAATTGTCAAAGTTTTTGCACGCTTTTCAGAGAACATGTTGTATTTCTGTAGACCACATCCCACCTCAGTTGTAGGTGCCAATTTTTCTGGTTGTGTCTTTTTTTATCTTTGTTCAGAGAAAAATATAAAAAATAGTGAAAAAATAAAAAAATTTGATTCCTACTAGTGTCTTTGGGAAAATTCAGGAAAAAGGAAAAATCTGGACTATTTGCTTGTTCTGTGAGTTCTTTTCATCGTCCTTTGTTTTCACCTTGTTGCGCTACGTCTCGACACGTCTTAGCTAGCACCAATGATTTGTACTTTGGATCCGGATTGAACAATCACTAATCTGCATTAGCTAATTGTTAATCCTTACTGTCATATTGTGTGCCTACCCATAGCACCATATATTCTTCTGTCAGCACAGGTTCATCTTGCAACTATTACCCACGCTCAATAACAGATTGTTTCACCACTTTGGGTTTGCCCTGTTTGGTTTCATCAAAATTGCCAAAAAAAATTCAGGAAAATAAAGAAAAAAATTGTCAAAGTTTTTGCACGCGTTTTAGAGAACGTGCTGTATTTCTGTAGACCACATCCCACCTCAGTTGTAGGTGCCAATTTTTTGGTTGCATTTTTTTTATCCCTGTTCAGAGAAAAATAAAAAATAGTGAAAGAATATAAAAAAATTGTTTCCTACTAGTGCCTTTTGGAAAATTTCGGGAAAAATTCGGGAAAAAGGAAAAATCCAGACTATTTGCTTGTTCTGTGAGTTCTTTCCATCGTCCTTTGTTTTCACCTTGTTGCGCTACGTCTCGACACGTCTTAGCCAGCACCTGTGATTTGTACTTTGGATCCGGATTGAACCCGCTAATCTGCATTCGTTAATTGCTAATCCTTGTTGTCATATTGTGTGCCTACCCATAGCTCCACATATTCTTCTGTCAGCACAGGTTCATCTTCCAACTGTTAGCCACGCTCAACAACAGATTGTTTATCGACTTTGGCTTTGCCCTGTTTGGTTTCATCAAAATTGCCAAAAAAATTCAGGAAAATAAAGAAAAAAATTGTCAAAGTTTTTGCACGCGTTTTAGAGAACGTGCTGTATTTCTGTAGACCACATCCCACCTTAGTTGTAGGTGCCAATTTTTGTGGTTGCATCTTTTTTGATCCTTGTTTGGAGAAAAATATAAAAAATAGTGAAAAAATAAAAAAATTTGGATTCCTATTAGTGCCTTTCGGAAAATTCCGGGGAAAATTCAGGAAAAAGGAAAAATACGGGCTATTTGCTTGTTCTGTGAGTTCTTTCCATCGTCCTTTGTTTTCACCTTGTTGCGCTACGTCTCGACATGTCTTAGTCAGCACCTGTGATTTATACTTTGGATCCGGATTGAATAATCGCTAATCTGCATTCGTTAATTGCTAATCCTTGCTGTCATATTGTGTGCCTACCCATAGCTCCACATATTCTTCTATCAGCATAGGTTCATCTTGCAGCTGTTACCCACGCTCAACAACAGATTGTTTCACCACTTTGGCTTTGCCCTGTTTGGTTTCATCAAAATTGCCAAAAAAATTCAGGAAAATAAAGAAAAAAATTGTCAAAGTTTTTGCACGCTTTTCAGAGAACATGTTGTATTTCTGTAGACCACATCCCACCTCAGTTGTAGGTGCCAATTTTTCTGGCTGTGTCTTTTTTTATCTTTGTTCAGAGAAAAATATAAAAAATAGTGAAAAAATAAAAAAATTTGATTCCTACTAGTGTCTTTGGGAAAATTCAGGAAAAAGGAAAAATCTGGACTATTTGCTTGTTCTGTGAGTTCTTTTCATCGTCCTTTGTTTTCACCTTGTTGCGCTACGTCTCGACACGTCTTAGCTAGCACCAATGATTTGTACTTTGGATCCGGATTGAACAATCACTAATCTGCATTAGCTAATTGTTAATCCTTACTGTCATATTGTGTGCCTACCCATAGCACCACATATTCTTCTGTCAGCACAGGTTCATCTTGCAACTATTACCCACGCTCAATAACAGATTGTTTCACCACTTTGGGTTTGCCCTGTTTGGTTTCATCAAAATTGCCAAAAAAATTCAGGAAAATAAAGAAAAAAATTGTCAAAGTTTTTGCACGCGTTTTAGAGAACGTGCTGTATTTCTGTAGACCACATCCCACCTCAGTTGTAGGTGCCAATTTTTTGGTTGCATTTTTTTTATCCTTGTTCAGAGAAAAATAAAAAATAGTGAAAGAATATAAAAAAATTGTTTCCTACTAGTGCCTTTTGGAAAATTTCGGGAAAAATTCGGGAAAAAGGAAAAATCCAGACTATTTGCTTGTTCTGTGAGTTCTTTCCATCGTCCTTTGTTTTCACCTTGTTGCGCTACGTCTCGACACGTCTTAGCCAGCACCTGTGATTTGTACTTTGGATCCGGATTGAACCCGCTAATCTGCATTCGTTAATTGCTAATCCTTGTTGTCATATTGTGTGCCTACCCATAGCTCCACATATTCTTCTGTCAGCACAGGTTCATCTTCCAACTGTTAGCCACGCTCAACAACAGATTGTTTATCGACTTTGGCTTTGCCCTGTTTGGTTTCATCAAAATTGCCAAAAAAATTCAGGAAAATAAAGAAAAAAATTGTCAAAGTTTTTGCACGCGTTTTAGAGAACGTGCTGTATTTCTGTAGACCACATCCCACCTTAGTTGTAGGTGCCAATTTTTGTGGTTGCATCTTTTTTGATCCTTGTTTGGAGAAAAATATAAAAAATAGTGAAAAAATAAAAAAATTTGGATTCCTATTAGTGCCTTTCGGAAAATTCCGGGGAAAATTCAGGAAAAAGGAAAAATACGGGCTATTTGCTTGTTCTGTGAGTTCTTTCCATCGTCCTTTGTTTTCACCTTGTTGCGCTACGTCTCGACATGTCTTAGTCAGCACCTGTGATTTATACTTTGGATCCGGATTGAATAATCGCTAATCTGCATTCGTTAATTGCTAATCCTTGCTGTCATATTGTGTGCCTACCCATAGCTCCACATATTCTTCTATCAGCATAGGTTCATCTTGCAGCTGTTACCCACGCTCAACAACAGATTGTTTCACCACTTTGGCTTTGCCCTGTTTGGTTTCATCAAAATTGCCAAAAAAATTCAGGAAAATAAAGAAAAAAATTGTCAAAGTTTTTGCACGCTTTTCAGAGAACATGTTGTATTTCTGTAGACCACATCCCACCTCAGTTGTAGGTGCCAATTTTTCTGGCTGTGTCTTTTTTTATCTTTGTTCAGAGAAAAATATAAAAAATAGTGAAAAAATAAAAAAATTTGATTCCTACTAGTGTCTTTGGGAAAATTCAGGAAAAAGGAAAAATCTGGACTATTTGCTTGTTCTGTGAGTTCTTTTCATCGTCCTTTGTTTTCACCTTGTTGCGCTACGTCTCGACACGTCTTAGCTAGCACCAATGATTTGTACTTTGGATCCGGATTGAACAATCACTAATCTGCATTAGCTAATTGTTAATCCTTACTGTCATATTGTGTGCCTACCCATAGCACCATATATTCTTCTGTCAGCACAGGTTCATCTTGCAACTATTACCCACGCTCAATAACAGATTGTTTCACCACTTTGGGTTTGCCCTGTTTGGTTTCATCAAAATTGCCAAAAAAAATTCAGGAAAATAAAGAAAAAAATTGTCAAAGTTTTTGCACGCGTTTTAGAGAACGTGCTGTATTTCTGTAGACCACATCCCACCTCAGTTGTAGGTGCCAATTTTTTGGTTGCATTTTTTTTATCCCTGTTCAGAGAAAAATAAAAAATAGTGAAAGAATATAAAAAAATTGTTTCCTACTAGTGCCTTTTGGAAAATTTCGGGAAAAATTCGGGAAAAAGGAAAAATCCAGACTATTTGCTTGTTCTGTGAGTTCTTTCCATCGTCCTTTGTTTTCACCTTGTTGCGCTACGTCTCGACACGTCTTAGCCAGCACCTGTGATTTGTACTTTGGATCCGGATTGAACCCGCTAATCTGCATTCGTTAATTGCTAATCCTTGTTGTCATATTGTGTGCCTACCCATAGCTCCACATATTCTTCTGTCAGCACAGGTTCATCTTCCAACTGTTAGCCACGCTCAACAACAGATTGTTTATCGACTTTGGCTTTGCCCTGTTTGGTTTCATCAAAATTGCCAAAAAAATTCAGGAAAATAAAGAAAAAAATTGTCAAAGTTTTTGCACGCGTTTTAGAGAACGTGCTGTATTTCTGTAGACCACATCCCACCTTAGTTGTAGGTGCCAATTTTTGTGGTTGCATCTTTTTTGATCCTTGTTTGGAGAAAAATATAAAAAATAGTGAAAAAATAAAAAAATTTGGATTCCTATTAGTGCCTTTCGGAAAATTCCGGGGAAAATTCAGGAAAAAGGAAAAATACGGGCTATTTGCTTGTTCTGTGAGTTCTTTCCATCGTCCTTTGTTTTCACCTTGTTGCGCTACGTCTCGACATGCCTTAGTCAGCACCTGTGATTTATACTTTGGATCCGGATTGAATAATCGCTAATCTGCATTCGTTAATTGCTAATCCTTGCTGTCATATTGTGTGCCTACCCATAGCTCCACATATTCTTCTATCAGCATAGGTTCATCTTGCAGCTGTTACCCACGCTCAACAACAGATTGTTTCACCACTTTGGCTTTGCCCTGTTTGGTTTCATCAAAATTGCCAAAAAAATTCAGGAAAATAAAGAAAAAAATTGTCAAAGTTTTTGCACGCTTTTCAGAGAACATGTTGTATTTCTGTAGACCACATCCCACCTCAGTTGTAGGTGCCAATTTTTCTGGCTGTGTCTTTTTTTATCTTTGTTCAGAGAAAAATATAAAAAATAGTGAAAAAATAAAAAAATTTGATTCCTACTAGTGTCTTTGGGAAAATTCAGGAAAAAGGAAAAATCTGGACTATTTGCTTGTTCTGTGAGTTCTTTTCATCGTCCTTTGTTTTCACCTTGTTGCGCTACGTCTCGACACGTCTTAGCTAGCACCAATGATTTGTACTTTGGATCCGGATTGAACAATCACTAATCTGCATTAGCTAATTGTTAATCCTTACTGTCATATTGTGTGCCTACCCATAGCACCACATATTCTTCTGTCAGCACAGGTTCATCTTGCAACTATTACCCACGCTCAATAACAGATTGTTTCACCACTTTGGGTTTGCCCTGTTTGGTTTCATCAAAATTGCCAAAAAAATTCAGGAAAATAAAGAAAAAAATTGTCAAAGTTTTTGCACGCGTTTTAGAGAACGTGCTGTATTTCTGTAGACCACATCCCACCTCAGTTGTAGGTGCCAATTTTTTGGTTGCATTTTTTTTATCCTTGTTCAGAGAAAAATAAAAAATAGTGAAAGAATATAAAAAATTGTTTCCTACTAGTGCCTTTTGGAAAATTTCGGGAAAAATTCGGGAAAAAGGAAAAATCCAGACTATTTGCTTGTTCTGTGAGTTCTTTCCATCGTCCTTTGTTTTCACCTTGTTGCGCTACGTCTCGACACGTCTTAGCCAGCACCTGTGATTTGTACTTTGGATCCGGATTGAACCCGCTAATCTGCATTCGTTAATTGCTAATCCTTGTTGTCATATTGTGTGCCTACCCATAGCTCCACATATTCTTCTGTCAGCACAGGTTCATCTTCCAACTGTTAGCCACGCTCAACAACAGATTGTTTATCGACTTTGGCTTTGCCCTGTTTGGTTTCATCAAAATTGCCAAAAAAATTCAGGAAAATAAAGAAAAAAATTGTCAAAGTTTTTGCACGCGTTTTAGAGAACGTGCTGTATTTCTGTAGACCACATCCCACCTTAGTTGTAGGTGCCAATTTTTGTGGTTGCATCTTTTTTGATCCTTATTTGGAGAAAAATATAAAAAATAGTGAAAAAATAAAAAAAATTTGGATTCCTATTAGTGCCTTTCGGAAAATTCCGGGGAAAATTCAGGAAAAAGGAAAAATACGGACTATTTGCTTGTTCTGTGAGTTCTTTCCATCGTCCTTTGTTTTCACCTTGTTGCGCTTCGTCTCGACATGTCTTAGTCAGCACCTGTGATTTATACTTTGGATCCGGATTGAACAATCGCTAATCTGCATTCGTTAATTGCTAATCCTTGCTGTCATATTGTGTGCCTACCCATAGCTCCACATATTCTTCTGTCAGCACAGGTTCATCTTGCAACTGTTACCCACGCTCAATAACAGATTGTTTCACCACTTTGGGTTTGCCCTGTTTGGTTTCATCAAAATTGCCAAAAAAAATTCAGGAAAATAAAGAAAAAAATTGTCAAAGTTTTTGCACGCGTTTCAGAGAACATGCTGTATTTCTGTAGACCACATCCCACCTCAGTTGTAGGTGCCAATTTTTTGGTTGCATTTTTTTATCCTTGTTCAGAGAAAAATAAAAAAATAGTGAAAGAATATAAAAAAATTGTTTCCTACTAGTGCCTTTTGGCAAATTTCAGGAAAATTTCAGGAAAAAGGAAAAATCCAGACTATTTGCTTGTTCTGTGAGTTCTTTCCATCGTCCTTTGTTTTCACCTTGTTGCGCTACGTCTCGACACGTCTTAGCCAGCACCTGTGATTTGTACTCTAGATCCGGATTGAACAGTCGCTAATCTGCATTCGTTAATTGCTAATCCTTGTTGTCATATTGTGTGCCTACCCATAGCTCCACATATTCTTCTGTTAGCACAGGTTCATCTTCCAACTGTTAGCCACGCTCAACAACAGATTGTTTATCGACTTTGGCTTTGCCCTGTTTGGTTTCATCAAAATTGCCAAAAAAATTCAAGAAAAAAAATAATAAAATGTTGATTCCTACTAGTACCTTTTGGAAAATTCAGGAAAAAGGAAAAATCTGGACTATTTGCTTGTTCTGTGAGTTCTTTCCACCGTCCTTTGTTTACACCTTGTTGCGCTACGTCTCGACACATCTTAGCCAGCACCTGTGATTTGTACTTTGGATCCGGATTGAACAATCGCTAATCTGCATTCGTTAGTTGCTAATCCTTGTTGTCATATTGTGTGCCTACACATGGCTCCACATATTCTTCTGTCAGCACAGGTTCATCTTGCAACTGTTTCCCACGCTCAACAATAGATTGTTTCACCACTTTGGCTTTGCCCTGTTTGGTTTCATCAAAATTGCCAAAAAAATTCAGGAAAATAAAGAAAAAATATTGTCAAAGTTTTTGCACGCTTTTCAGAGAACGTGCTGTATTTCTGTAGACCACATCCCACCTTAGTTGTAGGTGCCAATTTTTGTGCTTGCATCTTTTTTTGATCCTTGTTCAGAGAATAATATAAAAAAAATAGTGAAAAAATAAAAAAAATTTGATTCCTACTAGTGCCTTTTGGAAAATTCAGGGAAAAGGAAAAATCTGGACTATTTGCTTGTTCCGTGAGTTCTTTCCATCGTCCTTTGTTTTCACCTTGTTGCGCTACGTCTCAACACATCTTAGCCAGCACCTGTGATTTGTACTTTGGATCCGGATTGAACAATCGCTAATCTGCATTCGTTAGTTGCTAATCCTTGTTGTCATATTGTGTGCCTACACATGGCTCCACATATTCTTCTGTCAGCACAGGTTCATCTTGCAACTGTTTCCCACGCTCAACAATAGATTGTTTCACCACTTTGGCTTTGCCCTGTTTGGTTTCATCAAAATTGCCAAAAAAATTCAGGAAAATAAAGAAAAAATATTGTCAAAGTTTTTGCACGCTTTTCAGAGAACGTGCTGTATTTCTGTAGACCACATCCCACCTTAGTTGTAGGTGCCAATTTTTGTGCTTGCATCTTTTTTTGATCCTTGTTCAGAGAATAATATAAAAAAATAGTGAAAAAATAAAAAAAATTTGATTCCTACTAGTGCCTTTTGGAAAATTCAGGGAAAAGGAAAAATCTGGACTATTTGCTTGTTCCGTGAGTTCTTTCCATCGTCCTTTGTTTTCACCTTGTTGCGCTACGTCTCAACACATCTTAGCCAGCACCTGTGATTTGTACTTTGGATCCGGATTGAACAATCGCTAATATGCATTCGTTAGTTGCTAATCCTTGCTGTCATACTGTGTGCCTACACATAGCTCCACATATTCTTCTGTCAGCACAGGTTCATCTTTCAACTGTTACCCACGCTAATCAACAGATTGTTTCACCACTTTGGCTTTGCCCTGTTTGGTTTCATCAAAATTGCCGAAAAAATTCAGGAAAATAAAGAAAAAAATTGTCAAAGTTTTTGCACGCATTTTAGAGAACGTGCTGTATTTCTGTAGACCACATCTCAACTCAGTTGTAGGTGCCAATTTTTGTGGTTTCATCTTTTTTTATCCTTGTTTGGAGAAAAATATAAAAAAATAGTGAAAAAATTAAAAAATGATTCCTACTAGTGCCTTTTGGGAAAATTCCGTGGAAAATTTAGGAAAAAGGAAAAATCCAGACTATTTGCTTGTTCTGTGAGTTCTTTCCATCGCCCTTTGTTTTCACCTTGTTGCGCTACGTCTCGACACATCTTAGCCAGCACCTGTGATTTGTACTTTGGATCCGGATTGAACAATCGCTAATCTGCATTCGTTAGTTGCTAATCCTTGTTGTCATATTGTGTGCCTACACATAGCTCCACATATTCTTCTGTCAGCACAGGTTCATCTTGCAACTGTTACCCACGCTCAACAATAGATTATTTCACCACTTTGGCTTTGTCCTGTTTGGTTTCATCAAAATTGCCAAAAAAATTCAGGAAAATAAAGAAAAAATATTGTCAAAGTTTTTACACGCTTTTCAGAGAACGTGCTGTATTTCTGTACACCACATCCCACCTTAGTTGTAGGTGCCAATTTTTGTGCTTGCATCTTTTTTTGATCCTTGTTCAGAGAATAATATAAAAAAATAGTGAAAAAATAAAAAAATTGATTCCTACTAGTGCCTTTTGGAAAATTCAGGAAAAAGGAAAAATCTGGACTATTTGTTTGTTCTGTGAGTTCTTTCCATCGTCCTTTGTTTTCACCTTGTTGCGCTACGTCTCGATACATCTTAGCCAGCACCTGTGATTTGTACTTTGGATCCGGATTGAACAATCGCTAATATGCATTCGTTAGTTGCTAATCCTTGCTGTCATACTGTGTGCCTACACATAGCTCCACATATTCTTCTGTCAGCACAGGTTCATCTTGCAACTGTTACCCACGCTCAACAACAGATTGTTTCACCACTTTAGCTTTGCCCTGTTTGGTTTCATCAAAATTGCCAAAAAAATTCAGGAAAATAAAGAAAAAAATTGTCAAAGTTTTTGCACGCGTTTTAGAGAACGTGCTGTATTTCTGTAGACCACATCTCAACTCAGTTGTAGGTGCCAATTTTTGTGGTTTCATCTTTTTTTATCCTTGTTTGGAGAAAAATATAAAAAAATAGTGAAAAAATTAAAAAATGATTCCTACTAGTGCCTTTTGGAAAATTCCGTGGAAAATTTAGGAAAAAGGAAAAATCCAGACTATTTGCTTGTTCTGTGAGTTCTTTCCATCGTCCTTTGTTTTCACCTTGTTGCGCTACGTCTCGACACATCTTAGCCAGCACCTGTGATTTGTACTTTGGATCCGGATTGAACAATCGCTAATCTGCATTCGTTAGTTGCTAATCCTTGTTGTCATATTGTGTGCCTACACATAGCTCCACATATTCTTCTGTCAGCACAGGTTCATCTTGCAACTGTTACCCACGCTCAACAATAGATTGTTTCACCACTTTGGCTTTGTCCTGTTTGGTTTCATCAAAATTGCCAAAAAAATTCAGGAAAATAAAGAAGAAATATTGTCGAAGTTTTTGCACGCTTTTCAGAGAACGTGCTGTATTTTTGTAGACCACATCCCACCTTAGTTGTAGGTGCCAATTTTTGTGCTTGCATCTTTTTTTGATCCTTGTTCAGAGAATAATATAAAAAAATACTGAAAAAATAAAAAAATTGATTCCTACTAGTGCCTTTTGGAAAATTCAGGAAAAAGGAAAAATCTGGACTATTTGTTTGTTCTGTGAGTTCTTTCCATCGTCCTTTGTTTTCACCTTGTTGCGCTACGTCTCGATACATCTTAGCCAGCACCTGTGATTTGTACTTTGGATCCGGATTGAACAATCACTAATATGCATTCGTTAGTTGCTAATCCTTGCTGTCATACTGTGTGCCTACACAGAGCTCCACATATTCTTCTGTCAGCACAGGTTCATCTTGCAACTGTTACCCACGCTCAACAACAGATTGTTTCACCCCTTTGGCTTTGCCCTGTTTGGTTTCATCAAAATTGCCAAAAAAATTCAGGAAAATAAAGAAAAAAATTGTCAAAGTTTTGCACGCTTTTTAGAGAACGTGCTGTATTTCTGTAGACCACATCCCACCTCAGTTGTAGGTGCCAATTTTTGTGCTTGCATCTTTTTTTGATCCTTGTTTAGAGAATAATATAAAAAAATAGTGAAAAAATAAAAAAAAATTGATTCCTACTAGTGCCTTTTGGAAAAATCAGGAAAAAGGAAAAATCCGGACTATTTGCTTGTTGTGTGAGTTCTTTCCATCGTCCTTTGTTTTCTCCTTGTTGCGCTACGCTCGACACGTCTTAGCCAGCACCTATGATTTGTACTTTGGATCCGGATTGAACAATCACTTATCTGCATTCGTTAATTGCTAATCCTTGGTGTCATATTGTGTGCCTACCCATAGCTCCACATATTCTTCTGTCAGCACAGGTTCATCTTGCAACTGTTACCCACGTTCAATAACAGATTGTTTCACCACTTTGGGTTTGCCCTGTTTTGTTTCATCAAAATTGCCAAAAAAATTCAGGAAAATAAAGAAAAAAATTGTCAAAGTTTTTGCACGCGTTTTAGAGAACGTGCTGTATTTCTGTAGACCACATCCTACCTCAGTTTTAGGTGCCAATTTTTATGGTTGCATCTTTTTTGATTCTTGTTCGGAGAAAAATATAAAAAATAGTGAAAAAATAAAAAAAATGATTCCTACTAGTGCCTTTTGGAAAATTTCGGGAAAATTTCAGGAAAAAGGAAAAATCCAGACTATTTGCTTGTTCTATGTGTTCTTTCCATCGTCCTTTGTTTTCACCTTGTTGCGCTACGTCTCGACACATCTTAGCCAGCACCTGTGATTTGTACTTTGGATCCGGATTGAACAATCGCTAATCTGTATTCGTTAGTTGCTAATCCTTGTTGTCATATTGTGTGCCTACACATAGCTCCACATTTTCTTCTGTCAGCCCAGGTTCATCTTGCAACTGTTACCCATGCTCAACAATAGATTGTTTCACCACTTTGGCTTTGCCCTGTTTGGTTTCATCAAAATTGCCAAAAAAATTCAGGAAAATAAAGAAAAAATATTGTCAAAGTTTTTGCATGCTTTTCAGAGAACGTGCTGTATTTCTGTAGACCACATCCCACCTCAGTTGTAGGTGCCAATTTTTGTATTTGCATCTTTTTTGATCCTTGTTCAGAGAAAAATATAAAAAATAGTGAAAAAATATAAAAAAATTTGATTCCAACTAGTGCCTTTTGGAAAAATCAGGAAAAAGGAAAAATCCGGACTATTTGCTTGTTGTGTGAGTTCTTTCCATCGTCCTTTGTTTTCTCCTTGTTGCGCTACGCTCGACACGTCTTAGCCAGCACCTATGATTTGTACTTTGGATCCGGATTGAACAATCACTTATCTGCATTCGTTAATTGCTAATCCTTGCTGTCATATTGTGTGCCTACCCATAGCTCCACATATTCTTCTGTCAGCACAGGTTCATCTTGCAACTGTTACCCACGTTCAATAACAGATTGTTTCACCACTTTGGGTTTGCCCTGTTTGGTTTCATCAAAATTGCCAAAAAAAATTCAGGAAAATAAAGAAAAAAATTGTCAAAGTTTTTGCACGCGTTTTAGAGAACGTGCTGTATTTCTGTAGACCACATCCCACCTCAGTTTTAGGTGCCAATTTTTGTGGTTGCATCTTTTTTGATCCTTGTTCGGAGAAAAATATAAAAAATAGTGAAAAAATAAAAAAATGATTCCTACTAGTGCCTTTTGGAAAATTCCGAGAAAATTTCAGGAAAAAGGAAAAATCCAGACTATTTGCTTGTTCTATGTGTTCTTTCCATCGTCCTTTGTTTTCACCTTGTTGCGCTACGTCTCGACACATCTTAGCCAGCACCTGTGATTTGTACTTTGGATCCGGATTGAACAATCGCTAATCTGTATTCGTTAGTTGCTAATCCTTGTTGTCATATTGTGTGCCTACACATAGCTCCACATTTTCTTCTGTCAGCCCAGGTTCATCTTGCAACTGTTACCCATGCTCAACAATAGATTGTTTCACCACTTTGGCTTTGCCCTGTTTGGTTTCATCAAAATTGCCAAAAAAATTTAGGAAAACAAAGAAAAAATATTGTCAAAGTTTTTGCATGCTTTTTAGAGAAAGTGCTGTATTTCTGTAGACCACATCCCGCCTCAGTTGTAGGTGCCAATTTTTGTATTTGCATCTTTTTTGATCCTTGTTCAGAGAAAAATATAAAAAATAGTGAAAAAATAAAAAAAATTGATTCGTACTAGTGCCTTTTGGAAAATTCAGGAAAAAGGAAAAATCTGGACTATTTGCTTGTTCTGTGATTTCTTTCCATCGTCCTTTGTTTTCACCTTGTTGCGCTATGTCTCGACACATCTTAGCCAGCACCTGTGATTTGTACTTTGGATCCGGATTGAACAATCGCTAATCTGCATTCGTTAGTTGCTAATCCTTGCGGTCATACTGTGTGCCTACACATAGCTCCACATATTCTTCTGTCAGCACAGGTTCATCTTGCAATTGTTACCCACGCTCAACAACAGATTGTTTCACCACTTTGGCTTTGCCCTGTTTGGTTTCATCAAAATTGTTGAAAAAATTCAGGAAAATAAAGAAAAAAATTATCAAAGTTTTTGCTCACTTTTGAGAGAACGTGCTGCATTTTTGTAGACCACATCCCACCTCAGTTATAGGTGCCAATTGTTGTGGTTGCATCTTTTTTGATCCTTGTTCGGAGAAAAAAAATAGTGAAAAAATAAAAAAAATGATTCCTACTAGTGCCTTTTGGAAAATTCCGGGAAAAATTCAGGAAAAAGGAACAATCCAGACTATTTGCTTGTTCTGTGAGTTCTTTCCATCGTCCTTTGTTTTCACCTTGTTGCGCTACGTCTCGACACATCTTAGCCAGCACCTATCATTTGTACTTTGGATCCGGATTGAACAATCGCTAATATGCATTCGTTAATCGCTAATCCTTGCTGTCATATTGTCTGCCTACCCATAGCTCCACATATTCTTCTGTCAGCACAGGTTCATCTTGCAACTGTTACCCACGCTCAACAACAGATTGTTTAACGACTTTGGCTTTGCCCTGTTTAGTTTCATCAAAATTTCCAAAAAAAATTCAGGAAAAAAAATAATAAAAATGTTGATTCCTACTAGTACCTTTTGGAAAATTTAGGAAAAAGGAAAAATCTAGACTATTTGCTTGTTCTGTGAGTTCTTTCCATCGTCCTTTGTTTTCACCTTGTTGCGCTACGTCACGACACGTCTTAGCCAGCACCTTTGATTTGTACTTTGGATCCGGATTGAACAATCGCTAAGCTGCATTCGTTAATTGCTAATCCTTGTTGTCATATTGTGTGCCTACCCATAGCTCCACATATTCTTCTGTTAGCACAGGTTCATCTTGCAACTATTACCCACGCTCAACAATAGATTGTTTCACCACTTTGGCTTTCACCTGTTTGGTTTCATCAAAATTGCCAAAAAAATTAAGGAAAATAAAGAAAAAAAATTGTCAAAGTTTTTGCACGCTTTTCAGAGAACGTGCTGTATTTCTGTAGACCAAATCCCACCTCAGTTGTAGGTGCCAATTTTTGTGGTTGTGTCGTTTTTTATCCTTGTTCAGAGAAAAGTATAAAAAATAGTGAAAAAATAAAAAAATTTTGATTAGTACTAGTGCCTTTTGGAAAATTTAGGAAAAAGGAAAAATCTGGATTATTTTTTTGTTCTGTGAGTTCTTTCCATCGTCCTTTGTTTTCACCTTGTTGCACTACGTCTCGACACATCTTAGCTAGCACCTGTGATTTGTACTTTGGATCCGGATTGAACAATCGTTAATCTGCATTCGTTAGTTGCTAATCCTTGCTGACATATTGTGTGACTACACATAGCTCCACATATTCTTCTGTCGGCACAGGTTCATCTTGCAACTGTTACCCACGCTCAACAACAAAATTTTTCACCACTTTGGCTTTGCCCTATTTGGTTTCTTCAAAATTGCCAAAAAAATCAGGAAAATAAAGAAAAAAATTATCAAATTTTTGCACGCTCTTCAGAGAACGTGTTGTATTTCTGTAGACCACATCCCACCTCAGTTGTAGGTGCCAATTTTTGTGGTTACATCTTTTTTGATCCTTGTTCGGAGAAAAATATAAAAAAATAGTGAAAAAATAAAAAAATTGATTCCTACTGGTCCCTTTTTGGAAAATTCCGGGAAAAAATCGGGAAAAAGGAAAAATCTGGACTATTTGCTTGTTGTGTGAGTTCTTTCCATCGTCCTTTGTTTTCTCCCTGTTGCGCTACGTCTCGACACGTCTTAGCCAGCACCTGTGATTTGTACTTTGGATCCGGATTGAACAATCGCTAATCTGTATTCGTTAATTGCTAATCCTTGCTGTCATATTGTGTGCCTACCCATAGCTCCACATATTCTTCTGTCAGCACAGGTTCATCTTGCAACTGTTACCCACGCTCAACAACAGATTGTTTCACCACTTTGGCTTTGCCCTATTTTGTTTCATCAAAATTGCCAAAAAATTCAGGAAAATAAAGAAAAAAAATTGTCAAAGTTTTTGCACGTGTTTCAGAGAACATGCTGTATTTCTGTAGACCACATCCCACCTCAGTTGTAGGTGCCAATTTTTGTGGTTGCATCTTTTTTGATCCTTGTTTGGAGAAAAATATAAAAAATAGTGAAAACAATAAAAAAATGTGGATTCCTATTAGTGCCTTTCGGAAAATTCTGGGGAAAATTCAGGAAAAAGGAAAAATACGGGCTATTTGCTTGTTCTGTGAGTTCTTTCCATCGTCCTTTGTTTTCACCTTGTTGCGCTACGTCTCGACACATCTTAGCCAGCACCTGTGATTTATACTTTGGATCCAGATTGAACAATCGCTAATCTGCATTCGTCAATTTCTAATCCTTGCTGTCATATTGTGTGCCTACCCATAGCTCCACATATTCTTCTGTCAGCACAGGTTCATCTTGCAACTGTTACCCATGCTCAATAATAGATTGTTTCACCACTTTGGCTTTCCCCTGTTTGGTTTCATCAAAATTGCCAAAAAAATTAAGGAAAATAAAGAAAAAAAATTGTCAAAGTTTTTGCACACTTTTCAGAGAACGTGCTGTATTTCTGTAGACCAAATCCCACCTCAGTTGTAGGTGCCAATTTTTGTGGTTGTGTCGTTTTTTATCCTTGTTCAGAGAAAAGTATAAAAAATAGTGAAAAAATAAAAAAATTTTGATTAGTACTAGTGCCTTTTGGAAAATTTAGGAAAAAGGAAAAATCTGGATTATTTTTTTGTTCTGTGAGTTCTTTCCATCGTCCTTTGTTTTCACCTTGTTGCACTACGTCTCGACACATCTTAGCTAGCACCTGTGATTTGTACTTTGGATCCGGATTGAACAATCGTTAATCTGCATTCGTTAGTTGCTAATCCTTGCTGACATATTGTGTGACTACACATAGCTCCACATATTCTTCTGTCGGCACGGGTTCATCTTGCAACTGTTACCCACGCTCAACAACAGAATTTTTCACCACTTTGGCTTTGCCCTATTTGGTTTCATCAAAATTGCCAAAAAAAATCAGGAAAATAAAGAAAAAAATTATCAAATTTTTTCACCCTCTTCAGAGAACGTGTTGTATTTCTGTAGACCACATCCCACCTCAGTTGTAGGTGCCAATTTTTGTGGTTACATCTTTTTTGATCCTTGTTCGGAGAAAAATATAAAAAAAATAGTGAAAAAATAAAAAAATTGATTCCTACTGGTCCCTTTTTGGAAAATTCCGGGAAAAAATCGGGAAAAAGGAAAAATCTGGACTATTTGCTTGTTGTGTGAGTTCTTTCCATCGTCCTTTGTTTTCTCCCTGTTGCGCTACGTCTCGACACGTCTTAGCCAGCACCTGTGATTTGTACTTTGGATCCGGATTGAACAATCGCTAATCTGTATTCGTTAATTGCTAATCCTTGCTGTCATATTGTGTGCCTACCCATAGCTCCACATATTCTTCTGTCAGCACAGGTTCATCTTGCAACTGTTACCCACGCTCAACAACAGATTGTTTCACCACTTTGGCTTTGCCCTATTTTGTTTCATCAAAATTGCCAAAAAATTCAGGAAAATAAAGAAAAAAAATTGTCAAAGTTTTTGCACGTGTTTCAGAGAACATGCTGTATTTCTGTAGACCACATCCCACCTCAGTTGTAGGTGCCAATTTTTGTGGTTGCATCTTTTTTGATCCTTGTTTGGAGAAAAATATAAAAAATAGTGAAAACAATAAAAAAATGTGGATTCCTATTAGTGCCTTTCGGAAAATTCTGGGGAAAATTCAGGAAAAAGGAAAAATACGGGCTATTTGCTTGTTCTGTGAGTTCTTTCCATCGTCCTTTGTTTTCACCTTGTTGCGCTACGTCTCGACACATCTTAGCCAGCACCTGTGATTTATACTTTGGATCCAGATTGAACAATCGCTAATCTGCATTCGTCAATTTCTAATCCTTGCTGTCATATTGTGTGCCTACCCATAGCTCCACATATTCTTCTGTCAGCACAGGTTCATCTTGCAACTGTTACCCATGCTCAATAATAGATTGTTTCACCACTTTGGCTTTCCCCTGTTTGGTTTCATCAAAATTGCCAAAAAAATTAAGGAAAATAAAGAAAAAAAATTGTCAAAGTTTTTGCACACTTTTCAGAGAACGTGCTGTATTTCTGTAGACCAAATCCCACCTCAGTTGTAGGTGCCAATTTTTGTGGTTGTGTCGTTTTTTATCCTTGTTCAGAGAAAAGTATAAAAAATAGTGAAAAAATAAAAAAATTTTGATTAGTACTAGTGCCTTTTGGAAAATTTAGGAAAAAGGAAAAATCTGGATTATTTTTTTGTTCTGTGAGTTCTTTCCATCGTCCTTTGTTTTCACCTCGTTGCACTACGTCTCGACACATCTTAGCTAGCACCTGTGATTTGTACTTTGGATCCGGATTGAACAATCGTTAATCTGCATTCGTTAGTTGCTAATCCATGCTGACATATTGTGTGACTACACATAGCTCCACATATTCTTCTGTCGGCACGGGTTCATCTTGCAACTGTTACCCACGCTCAACAACAGAATTTTTCACCACTTTGGCTTTGCCCTATTTGGTTTCATCAAAATTGCCAAAAAAATCAGGAAAATAAAGAAAAAAATTATCAAATTTTTTCACCCTCTTCAGAGAACGTGTTGTATTTCTGTAGACCACATCCCACCTCAGTTGTAGGTGCCAATTTTTGTGGTTACATCTTTTTTGATCCTTGTTCGGAGAAAAATATAAAAAAAATAGTGAAAAAATAAAAAAATTGATTCCTACTGGTCCCTTTTTGGAAAATTCCGGGAAAAAATCGGGAAAAAGGAAAAATCTGGACTATTTGCTTGTTGTGTGAGTTCTTTCCATCGTCCTTTGTTTTCTCCCTGTTGCGCTACGTCTCGACACGTCTTAGCCAGCACCTGTGATTTGTACTTTGGATCCGGATTGAACAATCGCTAATCTGTATTCGTTAATTGCTAATCCTTGCTGTCATATTGTGTGCCTACCCATAGCTCCACATATTCTTCTGTCAGCACAGGTTCATCTTGCAACTGTTACCCACGCTCAACAACAGATTGTTTCACCACTTTGGCTTTGCCCTATTTTGTTTCATCAAAATTGCCAAAAAATTCAGGAAAATAAAGAAAAAAAATTGTCAAAGTTTTTGCACGTGTTTCAGAGAACATGCTGTATTTCTGTAGACCACATCCCACCTCAGTTGTAGGTGCCAATTTTTGTGGTTGCATCTTTTTTGATCCTTGTTTGGAGAAAAATATAAAAAATAGTGAAAACAATAAAAAAATGTGGATTCCTATTAGTGCCTTTCGGAAAATTCTGGGGAAAATTCAGGAAAAAGGAAAAATACGGGCTATTTGCTTGTTCTGTGAGTTCTTTCCATCGTCCTTTGTTTTCACCTTGTTGCGCTACGTCTCGACACATCTTAGCCAGCACCTGTGATTTATACTTTGGATCCAGATTGAACAATCGCTAATCTGCATTCGTCAATTTCTAATCCTTGCTGTCATATTGTGTGCCTACCCATAGCTCCACATATTCTTCTGTCAGCACAGGTTCATCTTGCAACTGTTACCCATGCTCAATAATAGATTGTTTCACCACTTTGGCTTTCCCCTGTTTGGTTTCATCAAAATTGCCAAAAAAATTAAGGAAAATAAAGAAAAAAAATTGTCAAAGTTTTTGCACACTTTTCAGAGAACGTGCTGTATTTCTGTAGACCAAATCCCACCTCAGTTGTAGGTGCCAATTTTTGTGGTTGTGTCGTTTTTTATCCTTGTTCAGAGAAAAGTATAAAAAATAGTGAAAAAATAAAAAAATTTTGATTAGTACTAGTGCCTTTTGGAAAATTTAGGAAAAAGGAAAAATCTGGATTATTTTTTTGTTCTGTGAGTTCTTTCCATCGTCCTTTGTTTTCACCTTGTTGCACTACGTCTCGACACATCTTAGCTAGCACCTGTGATTTGTACTTTGGATCCGGATTGAACAATCGTTAATCTGCATTCGTTAGTTGCTAATCCTTGCTGACATATTGTGTGACTACACATAGCTCCACATATTCTTCTGTCGGCACGGGTTCATCTTGCAACTGTTACCCACGCTCAACAACAGAATTTTTCACCACTTTGGCTTTGCCCTATTTGGTTTCATCAAAATTGCCAAAAAAAATCAGGAAAATAAAGAAAAAAATTATCAAATTTTTTCACCCTCTTCAGAGAACGTGTTGTATTTCTGTAGACCACATCCCACCTCAGTTGTAGGTGCCAATTTTTGTGGTTACATCTTTTTTGATCCTTGTTCGGAGAAAAATATAAAAAAAATAGTGAAAAAATAAAAAAATTGATTCCTACTGGTCCCTTTTTGGAAAATTCCGGGAAAAAATCGGGAAAAAGGAAAAATCTGGACTATTTGCTTGTTGTGTGAGTTCTTTCCATCGTCCTTTGTTTTCTCCCTGTTGCGCTACGTCTCGACACGTCTTAGCCAGCACCTGTGATTTGTACTTTGGATCCGGATTGAACAATCGCTAATCTGTATTCGTTAATTGCTAATCCTTGCTGTCATATTGTGTGCCTACCCATAGCTCCACATATTCTTCTGTCAGCACAGGTTCATCTTGCAACTGTTACCCACGCTCAAGAACAGATTGTTTCACCACTTTGGCTTTGCCCTGTTTTGTTTCATCAAAATTGCCAAAAAATTGTCAAAGTTTTTGCACGTGTTTCAGAGAACGTTCTGTATTTTTGTAGACCACATCCCACCTCAGTTGTAGTTGCCAATTTTTGTGGTGGCATATTTTTTGATCCTTGTTCAGAGGAAAAAATAAAAAATAGTGAAAAAATAAAAAAAAATTGATTCCTACCAGTCCCATTTGGAAAATTCTAGGAAAAATTCAGGAAAAAGAAAAAATCTGGACTATTTGCTTGTTGTGTGAGTTCATTCCATCGTCCTTTGTTTTCACCTTGTTGCGCTACGTCTTGACACGTCTTAGCAAGCACCTATGATTTGTACTTTAGATCCGGATTGAACAATCGCTAATCTTCATTCGTTAATAACTAATCCGTGTTGTCATATTGTGTGCCTACCGATGGCTCCACATATTGTTCTGTCAGCACAGGTTCATCTTGCAACTGTTACCCGCGCTCAACAATAGATCGTTTCACCACTTTGGCTTTGCCCTGTTTGGTTTCATCAAAATTGCCAAAAAAATTCAGGAAAATAAAGAAAAAAATTGTCAACGTTTTTGCACGCTTTTTAGAGAACGTGCTGTATTTCTGTAGACCACATCCCACCTCAGTTATAGGTGCCAATTTTTGTGGTTGCATCTTTTTTTATGCTTGTTCAGAGAAAAGTATAAAAAAATAGTGAAAAAATAAAAAAAATTTGATTTCTACTGGTCCCTTTTGGAAAATTCCGGGAAAAAATCAGGAAAAAGGAAAAATCCGGACTATTTGCTTGTTGTGTGAGTTCTTTCAATCGTCCTTTGTCTTCACCTTGTTGCGCTACGTCTCGACACGTCTTATCCAGCACCTGTGATTTGTACTTTGGATCCGAATTGAACAATCGCAAATCTGCATTCGTTAACTACTAATCCTTGCTGTCATATTGTGTGCCTACCCATAGCTCCACATATTCTTCTATCAGCATAGGTTCATCTTGCAACTGTTACCCACGCTCAACAACAGATTGTTTCACCACTTTGGCTTTCCCCTGTTTGGTTTCATCAAAATTGCCAAAAAAATTCAGGAAAAAAAAGAAAAAAATTGTCAGAGTTTTTGCACGCTTTTCAGAGAACGTGCTGTATTTCTGTAGACCACATCCCACCTCAGTTGTAATTGCCAATTTTTGTGGTTGCATCTTTTTTGATCCTTGTTCAGAGAAAAATATAAAAAAAAATAGTGAAAAAATAAAAAAAATTGATTCCTACTTGTCCCTTTTGGAAAATTTCGGAAAAAAATCAGGAAAAAGGAAAAATCTATACTATTTGCTTGTTGTGTGCGTTCTTTCCATCGTCCTTTGTTTTCTCCTTGTTGCGCTACGTCTCGACACGTCTTAACCAGCACCTGTGATTTGTACTTTAGATCCGGATTAAACAATCACTAATCTGTATTCGTTAATTGCTAATCCTTGCTGTCATATTGTGTGCCTACCCATAGCTCCACATATTCTTCTGTCAGCACAGGTTGATCTTGCAACTGTTACCCACGCTCAACAACAGATTCTTTCACCACTTTGGCTTTGTCCTGTTTGGTTTCATCAAAATTGCCAAAAAAATTCAGGAAAATAAAGTAAAAAAATTGTCAAAGTTTTTGCACGTGTTTCAGAGAACATGCTGTATTTCTGTAGACCACATCCCACCTCTGTTGTAGGTGCCAATTTTTGTGGTGGCATCTTTTTTTATCCTTGTTCAAAGAAAAATATAAAAAAATATAGTGAAAAAAGAAAAAAAATTGATTCCTACTAGTCCCTTTTGGAAAATTCAGGAAAAAGGAAAAATCTGGACTATTTGCTTGTTCTGTGAGTTCTTTCCATCGTCCTTTTTTTTACTGTGTTGCGCTACGTCTTGACACATCTTAGTCAGCACCTGTGATTTGTACTTTGGATCCGGATTGAACAATCGCTAATCTACATTCGTTAGTTCCTAATCCTTGCTGTCATATTGTGTGCCTACACTAGCTCCACATATTCTTCTGTCAGCACAGGTTCATCTTGCAACTGTTACCTATGCTCAACAACAGATTGTTTCACCACTTTGGCTTTGCCCTGTTTGGTTTCATCAAAATTGCCAAAAAAATTCAGGAAAATAAAGAAAAAAAATTATCAAAGTTTTTGCACGCGTTTCAGAGAACGTGTTGTGTTTCTGTAGACCACATCCCACCTCAGTTGTAGGTGCCAATTTTTTTGGTTGCATCTTTTTTTATCCTTGTTCAGAGAAAAATATAAAAAAACATAGTGAAAAAATAGAAAAAATTTGATTCCTACTAGTCCCTTTTGGAAAATTCTAGGAAAAATTGAGGAAAAAGGAAAAATCCGGACTATTTGATTGTTGTGTGAGTTCTTTCCAGCGTCCTTTGTTTTCACCTTGCTGCGCTACGTCTCGACACGTCTTAGCCAGCACCTGTGATTTGTACTTTAGATCCGGATTGAACAATCGCTAATCTGCATTCGTTAATTACTAATCCTTGTCATATTGTGTGCCTACCCATAGCTCCACATATTCTTCTGTCAGCACAGGTTCATCTTGCAACTGTTACCCACGCTCAACAACAGATTGTTTCACCACTTTGGCTTTGCCCTGTTTGGTTTCATCAAAATTGCCAAAAAAATTTAGGAAAATAAAGAAAAAAAATTATCAAAGTTTTTGCACGCTTTTTCAGAGAACGTGCTGTATTTCTGTAGATCACATTCCACCTCAGTTGTAGGTGCCAACTTTTGTGGTTGCATCCTTTTTTATCCTTGTTCAGAGAAAATAAAAAAAATAGTGAAAAAATAAAAAAATTGATTCCTACTGGTCACTTTTGGAAAATTCCAGGAAAAAATCAAGAAAAAGGAAAAATCTATACTATTTGCTTGTTGTGTGAGTTCTTTCCATCGTCCTTTGTTTTCACCTTGTTGCGCTACGTCTCGACACGTCTTAGCCAGCACCTGTGATTTGTACTTTGGATCCGGATTAAACAATCGCTAATCTGTATTCGTTAATTGCTAATCCTTGTCATATTGTGTGCCTACCCATAGCTCCATATATTCTTCTGTCAGCACAGGTTGATCTTGCAACTGTTACCCACGCTCAATAACATATTGTTTCACCACTTTGGCTTTGCCCTGTTTGGTTTCATCAAAATTGGCAAAAAAATTCAAGAAAATAAAGAAAAAAAATTGTCAAAGTTTTTGCATGCTTTTCAGAGAACGTGCTGTATTTCTGTAGACCACATCCCACCTCAATTGTATGTGCCAATTGTTGTGGTTGCATCTTTTTTTATCCTTGTTCAGAGAAAAATATAAAAAATAGTGAAAAAATAAAAAAAATTGATTCCTACTAGTGCCTTTTGGAAAATTCAGGAAAAAGGAAAAATCTAGACTATTTGCTTGTTCTGTGAGTTCTTTCCATCGTCCTTTGTTTTTACCTTATTGCGCGATGTCTCGACACATCTTAGCCAGCACCTGTGATTTGTACTTTGGATCCGGATTGAACAATCGCTAATCTGCATTCGTTAGTTGCTAATCCTTGCTGTCATAGTGTGTGCCTACACATAGTTCCACATATTCTTCTATCAGCACATGTTCATCTTACAACTGTTACCCACACTCAACAATAGATTGTTTCACCACTTTGGCTTTGCCCTGTTTGGTTTCATCAAAATTGGCAAAAAAATTCAGGAAAATAAAGAAAAAAATTGTCAACGTTTTTGCACGCTTTTTAGAGAACATGCTGTATTTCTGTAGACCACATCCCACCTTAGTTGTAGGTGCCAATTTTTGTGGTTGCATCTTTTTTTATCCTTGTTCAGAGAAAAGTATAAAAAAATAGTGAAAAAAAATTTGATTTCTACTGGTCCCTTTTGGAAAATTCCGGGAAAAAAATCAGGAAAAAGGAAAAATCCGGACTATTTGCTTGTTGTGTGAGTTCTTTCCATCGTCCTTTGTCTTCACCTTGTTGCGCTATGTCTCGACACGTCTTATCCAGCACCTGTGATTTGTACTTTGGATCCGAATTGAACAATCGCAAATCTGCATTCGTTAACTGCTAATCCTTGCTGTCATATTGTGTGCCTACCCATAGCTCCACATATTCTTCTATCAGCACAGGTTCATCTTGCAACTGTTACCCATGCTTAACAACAGATTGTTTCACCCCTTTGGCTTTCCCCTGTTTGGTTTCATCAAAATTGCCAAAAAAATTTAGGAAAATATTGAAAAAAAATTGTCAGAGTTTTTGCACGCGTTTCAGAGAACGTGCTGTGTTTCTGTAGACCACATCCCACCTCAGTTGTAGTTGCCAATTTTTGTGGTTGCATCTTTTTTGATCCTTGTTCAGAGAAAAATATAAAAAAACATAGTGAAAAATAGGAAAAATTTGATTCCTACTAGTCCCTTTTGGAAAATTCTAGGAAAAATTGAGGAAAAAGGAAAAATCCGGACTATTTGATTGTTGTGTGAGTTCTTTCCATCGTCCTTTGTTTTCAACTTGCTGCGTTACGTCTCGACACGTCTTAGCCAGCACCTGTGATTTGTACTTTAGATCCGGATTGAACAATCGCTAATCTGCATTCGTTAGTTACTAATCCTTGTTGTCATATTGTGTGCCTACCCATAGCTCCACATATTCTTCTGTCAGCACAGGTTCATCTTGCAACTGTTACCCACGCTCAACAACAGATTGTTTCACCACTTTGGCTTTGTCCTATTTGGTTTCATCAAAATTGCCAAAAAAATTCAGGAAAATAAAGAAAAAAAATTGTCAAAGTTTTTGCACGTGTTTCAGAGAACATGCTGTATTTCTGTAGACCACATCCCACCTCTGTTGTAGGTGCCAATTTTTGTGGTTGCATCTTTTTTTATCCTTGTTAAAAGAAAAATATAAAAAATATAGTGAAAAAAGAAAAAAAATTTGATTCCTATTAGTCCCTTTTGGAAAATTCAGAAAAAAGGAAAAATCTGGACTATTTGCTTGTTCTGTGAGTTCTTTCCATCGTCCTTTTTTTTACTGTGTTGCGCTACGTCTTGACACATCTTAGTCAGCACCTGTGATTTGTACTTTGGATCCGGATTGAACAATCGCTAATCTGCGTTCGTTAGTTCCTAATCCTTGCTGTCATATTGTGTGCCTACACTAGCACCACATATTCTTCTGTCAGCACAGGTTCATCTTGCAACTGTTACCCACGCTCAACAACAGATTGTTTCACCACTTTGGCTTTGCCCTGTTTGGTTTCATCAAAATTGCCAAAAAAATTCAGGAAAATAAAGAAAAAAAATTGTCAAAGTTTTTGCACGCGTTTCAGAGAACGTGCTGTGTTTCTGTAGACCACATCCCACCTCAGTTGTAGGTGCCAATTTTTGTGGTTGCATCTTTTTTGATCCTTGTTCAGAGAAAAATATAAAAAAACATAGTGAAAAAATAGAAAAAATTTGATTCCTACTAGTCCCTTTTGGAAAATTCTAGGAAAAATTGAGGAAAAAGGAAAAATCCGGACTATTTGATTGTTGTGTGAGTTCTTTCCATCGTCCTTTGTTTTCACCTTGCTGCGCTACGTCTCGACACGTCTTAGCCAGCACCTGTGATTTGTACTTTAGATCCGGATTGAACAATCGCTAATGTGCATTCGTTAATTACTAATCCTTGTTGTCATATTGTGTGCCTACCCATAGCTCCACATATTCTTCTGTCAGCACAGGTTCATCTTGCAACTGTTACCCACGCTCAACAACGGATTGTTTCACCACTTTGGCTTTGCCCTGTTTGGTTTCATCAAAATTGCCAAAAAAGTTTAGGAAAATAAAGAAAAAAAATTGTCAAAGTTTTTCCACGCTTTTTCAGAGAACATGCTGTATTTCTGTAGATCACATCCCACCTCAGTTGTAGGTGCCAATTTTTGTGGTTGCATCTTTTTTGATCCTTGTTCAGAGAAAAATATAAAAAAACATAGTGAAAAAATAGAAAAAATTTGATTCCTACTAGTCCCTTTTGGAAAATTCTAGGAAAAATTCGGGAAAAAGGAAAAATCCGGACTATTTGATTGTTGTGTGAGTTCTTTCCATCGTCCTTTGTTTTCACCTTGCTGCGCTACGTCTCGACACGTCTTAGCCAGCACCTGTGATTTGTACTTTGGATCCGGATTGAACCCGCTAATCTGCATTCGTTAATTACTAATCCTTGTTGTCATATTGTGTGCCTACCCATAGCTCCACATATTCTTCTGTCAGCACAGGTTCATCTTGCAACTGTTACCCACGCTCAACAACAGATTGTTTCACCACTTTGGCTTTCCCCTGTTTGGTTTCATCAAAATTGCCAAAAAAATTAAGGAAAATAAAGAAAAAAAATTGTCAAAGTTTTTGCACGCTTTTCAGAGAACGTGCTGTATTTCTGTAGACCAAATCCCACCTCAGTTGTAGGTGCCAATTTTTGTGGTTGTGTCATTTTTAAACCTTGTTCAGAGAAAAGTATAAAAAATAGTGAAAAAATAAAAAAAATTGATTAGTACTAGTGCCTTTTGGAAAATTCAGGAAAAAGGAAAAATCTGGACTATTTGTTTGTTCTGTGAGTTCTTTCCATCGTCCTTTGTTTTCACCTTGTTGCACTACGTCTCGACACATCTTAGCCAGCACCTGTGATTTATACTTTGGATCCAGATTGAACAATCGCTAATCTGCATTCGTCAATTTCTAATCCTTGCTGTCATATTGTGTGCCTACCCATAGCTCCACATATTCTTCTGTCAGCACAGGTTCATCTTGCAACTGTTACCCATGCTCAATAATAGATTGTTTCACCACTTTGGCTTTCCCCTGTTTGGTTTCATCAAAATTGCCAAAAAAATTAAGGAAAATAAAGAAAAAAAATTGTCAAAGTTTTTGCACGCTTTTCAGAGAACATGCTGTATTTCTGTAGACCAAATCCCACCTCAGTTGTAGGTGCCAATTTTTGTGGTTGTGTTGTTTTTTATCCTTGTTCAGAGAAAAGTATAAAAAATAGTGAAAAAATAAAAAAATTTTGATTAGTACTAGTGCCTTTTGGAAAATTTAGGAAAAAGGAAAAATCTGGATTATTTTTTTGTTCTGTGAGTTCTTTCAATCTTCCTTTGTTTTCACCTTGTTGCACTACGTCTCGACACATCTTAGCTAGCACCTGTGATTTGTACTTTGGATCCGGATTGAACAATCGTTAATCTGCATTCGTTAGTTGCTAATCCTTGCTGACATATTGTGTGACTACACATAGCTCCACATATTCTTCTGTCGGCACAGATTCATCTTGCAACTGTTACCCACGCTCAACAACAGAATTTTTCACCACTTTGGCTTTGCCCTATTTGGTTTCATCAAAATTGCCAAAAAAAATCAGGAAAATAAAGAAAAAAATTATCAAATTTTTGCACGCTCTTCAGAGAACGTGTTGTATTTCTGTAGACCACATCCCACCTCAGTTGTAGGTGCCAATTTTTGTGGTTACATCCTTTTTGATCCTTGTACGGAGAAAAATATAAAAAAAATAGTGAAAAAATAAAAAAATTGATTCCTACTGGTCCTTTTTTGGAAAATTCCGGGAAAAAATCGGGAAAAAGGAAAAATCTGGACTATTTGCTTGTTGTGTGAGTTCTTTCCATCGTGCTTTGTTTTCTCCCTATTGCGCTACGTCTCGACACGTCTTAGCCAGCACCTGTGATTTGTACTTTGGATCCGGATTGAACAATCGCTAATCTGTATTCGTTAATTGCTAATCCTTGCTGTCATATTGTGTGCCTACCCATAGCTCCACATATTCTTCTGTCAGCACAGGTTCATCTTGCAACTGTTACCCACGCTCAACAACAGATTGTTTCACCACTTTGGCTTTGCCCTGTTTTGTTTCATCAAAATTGCCAAAAAATTCAGGAAAATAAAGAAAAAAAATTGTCAAAGTTTTTGCACGTGTTTCAGAGAACGGTCTGTATTTTTGTAGACCACATCCCACCTCAGTTGTAGTTGCCAATTTTTGTGGTGGCATATTTTTTGATCCTTGTTCAGAGAAAAAAATAAAAAAATAGTGAAAAAATAAAAAAAATTGATTCCTACCAGTCCCTTTTGGAAAATTCTAGGAAAAATTCAGGAAAAAGAAAAAATCTGGTCTATTTGCTTGTTGTGTGAGTTCATTCCATCGTCCTTTGTTTTCACCTTGTTGCGCTACGTCTTGACACGTCTTAGCCAGCACCTATGATTTGTACTTTAGATCCGGATTGAACAATCGCTAATCTTCATTCGTTAATAACTAATCCGTGTTGTCATATTGTGTGCCTACCGATGGCTCCACATATTGTTCTGTCAGCACAGGTTCATCTTGCAACTGTTACCCGCGCTCAACAATAGATCGTTTCACCACTTTGGCTTTGCCCTGTTTGGTTTCATCAAAATTGCCAAAAAAATTCAGGAAAATAAAGAAAAAAATTGTCAACGTTTTTGCACGCTTTTTAGAGAACGTGCTGTATTTCTGTAGACCACATCCCACCTCAGTTATAGGTGCCAATTTTTGTGGTTGCATCTTTTTTTATCCTTGTTCAGAGAAAAGTATAAAAAAATAGTGAAAAAATAAAAAAAATTTGATTTCTACTGGTCCCTTTTGGAAAATTCCGGGAAAAAATCAGGAAAAAGGAAAAATCCGGACTATTTGCTTGTTGTGTGAGTTCTTTCAATCGTCCTTTGTCTTCACCTTGTTGCGCTACGTCTCGACACGTCTTATCCAGCACCTGTGATTTGTACTTTGGATCCGAATTGAACAATCGCAAATCTGCATTCGTTAACTGCTAATCCTTGCTGTCATATTGTGTGCCTACCCATAGCTCCACATATTCTTCTATCAGCATAGGTTCATCTTGCAACTGTTACCCACGCTCAACAACAGATTGTTTCACCACTTTGGCTTTCCCCTGTTTGGTTTCATCAAAATTGCCAAAAAAATTCAGGAAAAAAAAGAAAAAAATTGTCAGAGTTTTTGCACGCTTTTCAGAGAACGTGCTGTATTTCTGTAGACCACATCCCACCTCAGTTGTAATTGCCAATTTTTGTGGTTGCATCTTTTTTGATCCTTGTTCAGAGAAAAATAGAAAAAAAATAGTGAAAAAATAAAAAAATTGATTCCTACCTGTCCCTTTTGGAAAATTTCAGAAAAAAATCAGGAAAAAGGAAAAATCTATACTATTTGCTTGTTGTGTGCGTTCTTTCCATTGTCCTTTGTTTTCTCCTTGTTGCGCTACGTCTCGACACGTCTTAACCAGCACCTGTGATTTGTACTTTAGATCCGGATTAAACAATCACTAATCTGTATTCGTTAATTGCTAATCCTTGCTGTCATATTATGTGCCTACCCATAGCTCCACATATTCTTCTGTCAGCACAGGTTCATCTTGCAACTGTTAACCACGCTCAACAACAGATTCTTGCACCACTTTGGCTTTGTCCTGTTTGGTTTCATCAAAATTGCCAAAAAAATTCAGGAAAATAAAGAAAAAAAATTGTCAAAGTTTTTGCACGTGTTTCAGAGAACATGCTGTATTTCTGTAGACCACATCCCACCTCTGTTGTAGGTGCCAATTTTTGTGGTGGCATCTTATTTTATCCTTGTTCAAAGAAAAATATAAAAAAATATAGTGAAAAAAGAAAAAAAATTGATTCCTACTAGTCCCTTTTGGAAAATTCAGGAAAAAGGAAAAATCTGGACTATTTGCTTGTTCTGTGAGTTCTTTCCATCGTCCTTTTTTTTACTGTGTTGCGCTACGTCTTGACACATCTTAGTCAGCACCTGTGATTTGTACTTTGGATCCGGATTGAACAATCGCTAATCTGCATTCGTTAGTTCCTAATCCTTGCTGTCATATTGTGTGCCTACACTAGCTCCACATATTCTTCTGTCAGCACAGGTTCATCTTGCAACTGTTACCTACGCTCAACAACAGATTGTTTCACCACTTTGGCTTTGCCCTGTTTGGTTTCATCAAAATTGCCAAAAAAATTCAGGAAAATAAAGAAAAAAAATTGTCAAAGTTTTTGCACGCGTTTCAGAGAACGTGCTGTGTTTCTGTAGACCACATCCCACCTCAGTTGTAGGTGCCAATTTTTTTTGGTTGCATCTTTTTTTATCCTTGTTCAGAGAAAATAAAAAAAATAGTGAAAAAATAAAAAAATTGATTCCTACTGGTCACTTTTGGAAAATTCCAGGAAAAAATCAAGAAAAAGGAAAAATCTATACTATTTGCTTGTTGTGTGAGTTCTTTCCATCGTCCTTTGTTTTCTCCTTGTTGCGCTAGGTATCGACACGTCTTAGCCAGCACCTGTGATTTGTACTTTGGATCCGGATTAAACAATCGCTAATCTGTATTCGTTAATTGCTAATCCTTGTCATATTGTGTGCCTATCCATAGCTCCATATATTCTTCTGTCAGCACAGGTTGATCTTGCAACTGTTACCCACGCTCAACAACATATTGTTTCACCACTTTGGCTTTGCCCTGTTTGGTTTCATCAAAATTGGCAAAAAAAATCAAGAAGATAAAGAAAAAAAGTTGTCAAAGTTTTTGCATGCTTTTCAGAGAACGTGCTGTATTTCTGTAGACCACATCCCACCTCAATTGTATGTGCCAATTGTTGTGGTTGCATCTTTTTTTATCCTTGTTCAGAGAAAAATATAAAAAAATAGTGAAAAAATAAAAAAAATTGATTCCTACTAGTGCCTTTTGGAAAATTCAAGAAAAAAGAAAAATCTAGACTATTTGCTTGTTCTGTGAGTTCTTTCCATCGTCCTTTGTTTTTACCTTATTGTGCGATGTCTCGACACATCTTAGCCAGCACCTGTGATTTGTACTTTGGATCCGGATTGAACAATCGCTAATCAGCATTCGTTAGTTGCTAATCCTTGCTGTCATAGTGTGTGCCTACACATAGTTCCACATATTCTTCTGTCAGCACATGTTCATCTTACAACTGTTACCCACACTCAACAATAGATTGTTTCACCACTTTGGCTTTGCCCTGTTTCGTTTCATCAAAATTGGCAAAAAAATTCAGGAAAGTAAAGAAAAAAATTGTCAACGTTTTTGCACGCTTTTTAGAGAACATGCTGTATTTCTGTAGACCACATCCCACCTTAGTTGTAGGTGCCAATTTTTGTGGTTGCATCTTTTTTTATCCTTGTTCACAGAAAAGTATAAAAAAATAGTGAAAAAAAATTGATTTCTACTGGTCCCTTTTGGAAAATTCCGGGGAAAAAATCAGGAAAAAGGAAAAATCCGGACTATTTGCTTGTTGTGTGAGTTCTTTCCATCGTCCTTTGTCTTCACCTTGTTGCGCTACGTCTCGACACGTCTTATCCAGCACCTGTGATTTGTACTTTGGATCCGAATTGAACAATCGCAAATCTGCATTCGTTAACTGCTAATCCTTGCTGTCATATTGTGTGCCTACCCATAGCTCCACATATTCTTCTATCAGCACAGGTTCATCTTGCAACTGTTACCCACGCTCAACAACAGATTGTTTCACCCCTTTGGCTTTCCCCTGTTTGGTTTCATCAAAATTGCCAAAAAAATTCAGGAAAATATTGAAAAAAAATTGTCAGAGTTTTTGCACGCGTTTCAGAGAACGTGCTGTGTTTCTGTAGACCACATCCCACCTCAGTTGTAGTTGCCAATTTTTGTGGTTGCATCTTTTTTGATCCTTGTTCAGAGAAAAATATAAAAAAACATAGTGAAAAAATAGAAAAAATTTGATTCCTACTAGTCCCTTTTGGAAAATTCTAGGAAAAATTGAGGAAAAAGGAAAAATCCGGACTATTTGATTGTTGTGTGAGTTCTTTCCATCGTCCTTTGTTTTCACCTTGCTGCGTTACGTCTCGACACGTCTTAGCCAGCACCTGTGATTTGTACTTTAGATCCGGATTGAACAATCGCTAATGTGCATTCGTTAATTACTAATCCTTGTTGTCATATTGTGTGCCTACCCATAGCTCCACATATTCTTCTGTCAGCACAGGTTCATCTTGCAACTGTTACCCACGCTCAACAACAGATTGTTTCACCACTTTGGCTTTGTCCTATTTGGTTTCATCAAAATTGCCAAAAAAATTTAGGAAAATAAAGAAAAAAAATTGTCAAAGTTTTTCCACGCTTTTTCAGAGAACGTGCTGTATTTCTGTAGATCACATTCCACCTCAGTTGTAGGTGCCAACTTTTGTGGTTGCATCTTTTTTTATCCTTGTTCAGAGAAAATATAAAAAAATAGTGAAAAAATAAAAAAATTGATTCCTACTGGTCCCTTTTGGAAAATTCCAGGAAAAAATCAGGAAAAAGGAAAAATCTATACTATTTGCTTGTTGTGTGAGTTCTTTCCATCGTCCTTTGTTTTCTCCTTGTTGCGCTACGTCTCGACACGTCTTAGCCAGCACCTGTGATTTGTACTTTGGATCCAGATTAAACAATCGCTAATCTGTATTCGTTAATTGCTAATCCTTGTTGTCATATTGTGTGCTTACCCATAGCTCCACATATTCTTCTGTCAGCACAGGTTGATCTTGCAACTGTTACCCACGCTCAACAACAGATTGTTTCACCACTTTGGCTTTGCCCTGTTTGGTTTCATCAAAATTGCCAAAAAAATTCAAGAAAATAAAGAAAAAAAATTGTCAAAGTTTTTGCATGCTTTTCAGAGAACGTGCTGTATTTCTGTAGACCACATCCCACCTTAGTTGTATGTGCCAATTGTTGTGGTTGCATCTTTTTTTATCCTTGTTCAGAGAAAAATATAAAAAAATAGTGAAAAAATAAAAAAAAAATTGACTCCTACTAGTGCCTTTTGGAAAATTCAGGAAAAAGGAAAAATCTGGACTATTTGCTTGTTCTGTGAGTTCTTTCCATCGTCCTTTGTTTTTACCTTATTGCGCGATGTCTCGACACATCTTAGCCAGCACCTGTGATTTGTACTTTGGATCCGGATTGAACAATCGCTAATCTGCATTCGTTAGTTGCTAATCCTTGCTGTCATAGTGTGTGCCTACACATAGTTCCACATATTCTTCTGTCAGCACAGGTTCATCTTGCAACTGTTACCCACAGTCAACAACAGATTGTTTCACCACTTTGGCTTTGCCCTGTTTGGTTTCATCAAAATTGGCAAAAAAATTCAGGAAAATAAAGAAAAAAATTATCAACGTTTTTGCACGCTTTTTATAGAACATGCTGTATTTCTCTAGACCACATCCCACCTCAGTTGTAGGTGCCAATTTTTGTGGTTGCATCTTTTTTTATCCTTGTTCAGAGAAAAGTATAAAAAAATAGTGAAAAAATAAAAAAAATTGATTTCTACTGGTCCCTTTTGGAAAATTCCGGGAAAAAATCAGGAAAAAGGAAAAATCCGGACTATTTGCTTTTTGTGTGAGTTCTTTCCATCGTCCTTTGTCTTCACCTTGTTGCGCTACGTCTTGACACGTCTTATCCAGCACCTGTGATTTGTACTTTGGATCCGAATTGAACAATCGCAAATCTACATTCGTTAACTGTTAATCCTTGCTGTCATATTGTGTGCCTACCCATAGCTCCACATATTCTTCTGTCAGCACAGGTTCATCTTGCAACTGTTACCCACGCTCAACAACAGATTGTTTCACCACTTTGGCTTTCCCCTGTTTGGTTTCATCAAAATTGCCAAAAAAATTCAGGAAAAAAAAAGAAAAAAATTGTCAGAGTTTTTGCACCCTTTTCAGAGAACGTGCTGTATTTCTATAGACCACATCCCACCTCAGTTGTAGTTGCCAATTTTTGTGGTTGCATCTTTTTTGATCCTTGTTCAGAGAAAAATATAAAAAAATAGTGAAAAAATAAAAAAAATTGATTCCAACCGGTCCCTTTCGGAAAATTCCGGGAAAAAATCAGGAAAAAGGAAAAATCTATACTATTTGCTTATTGTGTGAGTTCTTTCCATCGTCCTTTGTTTTCTCCTTGTTGCGCTATGTGTCAACATGTCTTAGCCAGCACCTGTGATTTGTACTTTAGATCCGAATTAAACAATCACTAATCTGTATTCGTTAATTGCTAATCCTTGCTGTCATATTGTGTGCCTACCCATAGCTACACATATTCTTCTGTCAGCACAGGTTCATCTTGCAACTGTTACCCACGCTCAACAACAGATTGTTTCACCACTTTGGCTTTGTCCTGTTTGGTTTCATCAAAATTGCCAAAAAAATTCAGGAAAATAAAGGAAAAAAATTGTCAACGTTTTTGCACGCGTTTCAGAGAACGTGCTGTATTTCTGTAGACCACATCCCACCTCAGTTGTAGGTGCCAATTTTTGTGGTTGCATCTTTTTTGATCCTTGTTCAAAGAAAAATATCAAAAAATATAGTGAAAAAATAAAAAATTTTTGATTCCTACTAGTCCCATTTGGAAAATTCAGGAAAAAGGAAAAATCTGGACTATTTGCTTGTTCTGTGAGTTCTTTCCATCGTCCTTTTTTTTACCGTGTTGCACTACGTCTTGACACATCTTAGTCAGCACCTGTGATTTGTACTTTGGATCCGAATTGAACAATCGCTAATCTGCATTCGTTAGATCCTAATCCTTGCTGTCATATTGTGTGCCTACAATAGCTCCACATATTTTTCTGTCAGCACAGGTTCATCTTGCAACTGTTACCCACGCTCAACAACAGATTGTTTCACCACTTTGGCTTTGCCCTATTTGGTTTCATCAAAATTACCAAAAAAATTCAGGAAAATAAAGAAAAAAAATTGTCAAAGTTTTTGCACGCGTTTCAGAGAACGTGCTGTATTTCTGTAGACCACATCCCACCTCAGTTGTAGGTGCCAATTTTTGTGGTTGTATCTTTTTTGATCCTTGTTCAGAGAAAAATATAAAAAAATATAGTGAAAAAATAAAAAAAATTTGATTCCTACTAGTCCCTTTTGGAAAATTCTAGGAAAAATTGAGGAAAAAGGAAAAATCCGGACTATTTGATTGTTGTGTGAGTTCTTTCCATCGTCCTTTGTTTTCACCTTGCTGCGCTACGTCTCGACACGACTTAGCCAGCACCTGTGATTTGTACTTTAGATCCGGATTGAACAATCGCTAATATGCATTCGTTAATTACTAATCCTTGTTGTCATATTGTGTGCCTACCCATAGCTCCACATATTCTTCTGTCATCACAGGTTCATCTTGCAACTGTTACCCACGCTCAACAATAGATTGTTTCACCACTTTGGCTTTGCCCTGTTTGGTTTCATCAAAATTACCAAAAAAATTTAGGAAAATAAAGAAAAAAATTGTCAAAGTTTTTGCATGCTTTTTCAGAGAACGTGCTATATTTCTGTAGACCACATTCCACCTCAGTTGTAGGTGCCAACTTTTGTGGTTGCATCTTTTTTTATCCTTGTTCAGAGAAAATATAAAAAAAATAGTGAAAAAATAAAAAAAATTGATTCCTACTGGTCCCTTTTGGAAAATTCTGGGAAAAATCAGAAAAAAGAAAAATCTATACTATTTGCTTGTTGTGTGAGTTCTTTCCATGGTCCTTTGTTTTCTCCTTGTTGCGCTACGTCTCGACACGTCTTAGCCAGCACCTATGATTTGTACTTTGGATCCGGATTAAACAATCGCTAATCTGTATTCGTTAATTGCTAATCCTTGTTGTCATATTGTGTGCCTACCCATAGCTCCACATATTCTTCTGTCAGCACAGGTTCATCTTGCAACTGTTACCCACGCTCAACAACAGATTGTTTCACCACTTTGGCTTTGCCCTGTTTGGTTTCATCAAAATTGCCAAAAAAATTCAGGAAAATAAAGAAAAAAATTGTCAAAGTTTTTGCACGCTTTTCAGAGAACGTGCTGTATTTCTGTAGATCACATCCCACCTCAGTTGTAGGTGCCAATTGTTGTGGTTGCATCTTTTTTTATCCTTGTTCAGAGAAAAATATAAAAAATAGTGAAAAAATAAAAAAATTGATTCCTACTAGTGCCTTTTGGAAAATTCAGGAAAAAGGAAAAATCTAGACTATTTGCTTGTTCTGTGAGTTGTTTCCATCGTCCTTTGTTTTTACCTTGTTGCGCGATGTCTCGACACATCTTAGGCAGCACCTGTGATTTGTACTTTGGATCCGGATTGAACAATCGCTAATCTGCATTCGTTAGTTGCTATCCTTGCTGTCATATTGTGTGCCTAGCCATAGCTCCACATATTCTTCTGTCAGCACAGGTTCATCTTGCAGCTGTTACCCACGCTCAACAACAGATTGTTTCACCACTTTGGCTTTGCCCTGTTTGGTTTCATCAAAATTGCCAAAAAAACTCAGGAAAATAAAGAAAAAAAATTGTCAAAGTTTTTGCACGGGTTTCAGAGAACGTGCTGTATTTCTGTAGACCACATCCCACCTCAGTTGTAGGTGCAAATTTTTGTGGTTGCATCTTTTTTTGTACTTGTTCAGAGAAAAATATAAAAAAATATAGTGAAAAAATAAAAAAAATTTGATTCCTACTAGTCCCTTTTGGAAAATTCTAGGAAAAATTGAGGAAAAAGGAAAAATCTGGACTATTTGATTGTTGTGTGAGTTCTTTCCATCGTCCTTTGTTTTCACCTTGCTGCGCTACATCTCGACACGTCTTAGCCAGCACCTGTGATTTGTACTTTAGATCCGGATTGAACGATCGCTAATCTGCATTCGTTAATTACTAATCCTTGCTGTCATATTGTGTGCCTACCCATAGCTCCACATATTCTTCTATCAGCAGAGGTTCATCTTGCAACTGTTACCCACGTTTAACAACAGATTGTTTCACCACTTTGGCTTTGCCTTGTTTGGTTTCATCAAAATTACCAAAAAAATTCAGGAAAATAAAAAAAAATTGTCAAAGTTTTTGCACGCTTTTTCAGAGAACGTGTTGTATTTCTGTAGACCACATTCCACCTCAGTTGTAGGTGCCAACTTTTGTGGTTGCATCTTTTTTATCCTTGTTCAGAGAAAAATATAAAAAAATAGTGAAAAAATAAAAAAAATTTGGTTCCTACTGGTCCCTTTTGGAAAATTCCGGGAAAAAATCAAGAAAAAGGAAAAATCTATACTATTTGCTTGTTGTGTGAGTTCTTTCCATCATCCTTTGTTTTCTCCTTGTTGCGCTACGTCTCGACATGTCTTAGCCAGCACATGTGATTTGTACCTTGGATCCGGATTAAACAATCGCTAATCTGTATTCGTTAATTGCTAATCCTTGTTGTCATATTGTGTGCCTACCCATAGCTCCACATATTCTTCTGTCAGCCCAGGTTCATCTTGCAACTGTTACCCACGCTCAACAACAGATTGTTTCACCACTTTGGCTTTGCCCTGTTTGGTTTCATCAAAATTGCCAAAAAAATTCAGGAAAATAAAGAAAAAAAATTGTCAAAGTTTTTGCACGCGTTTGATTGAACGTGTTGTATTTCTATAGACCACATCCCACCTCAGTTGTAGGTGCCAATTTTTGTGGTTGCATCTTTTTTGATCCTTGTTCAGAGAAAAATATAAAAAAATATAGTGAAAAAATAAAAAAAAATTTGATTCCAACTTGTCCCTTTTGGAAAATTCTAGGAAAAATTGAGGAAAAAGGAAAAATCCGGACTATTTGATTGTTGTGTGAGTTCTTTCCATCGTCCTTTGTTTTCACCTTGCTGCGCTACATCTCGACACGTCTTAGCCAGCACCTGTGATTTGTACTTTAGATCCGGATTGAACAATCGCTAATCTGCATTCGTTAATTACTAATCCTTGTTGTCATATTGTGTGCCTACCCATAGCTCCAAATATTCTTCTGTCAGCAGAGGTTCATCTTGCAACTGTTACCCACGCTCAACAACAGATTGTTTCACCACTTTGGCTTTGCCCTGTTTGGTTTCATCGAAATTGCCAAAAAAATTCAGGAAAATAAAGAAAAAAATTGTCAAAGTTTTTGCATGCGTTTCAGAGAACGTGCGGTATTTCTGTAGACCACATCCCACCTTAGTTGTAGGTGCCAATTTTTGTGGTTGCATCTTTTTTGATCCTTGTTTAGAGAAAAATATAAAAAAATATCGTGAAAAAATAAAAAAATTTGATTCCTACTAGTCCCTTTTGGAAAATTCTAGGAAAAATTCAGGAAAAAGGAAAAATCCGGACTATTTGATTGTTGTGTGAGTTCTTTCCATCGTCCTTTGTTTTCACCTTGCTGCGCTGCATCTCGACACGTCTTAGCCAGCACCTGTGATTTGTACTTTAGATCCGGATTGAACAATCGCTAATCTGCATTCGTTAATTACTAATCCTTGTTGTCATATTGTGTGCCTACCCATAGCTCCACATATTCTTCTGTCAGCAGAGGTTCATCTTGCAACTGTTACCCACGCTCAACAACAGATTGTTTCACCACTTTGGCTTTGCCCTGTTTGGTTTCATCAAAATTGCCAAAAAAATTCAGGAAAATAAAGAAAAAAAATTATCAAAGTTTTTGCACGCTTTTTTAGAGAATGTGCTGTATTTCTGTAGACCATATTCCTCCTCAGTTGTAGGTGCCAACTTTTGTGGTTGCATCTTTTTTATCCTTGTTCAGAGAAAAATATAAAAAAATAGTGAAAAAATAAAAAAAAATTGATTCATACTGGTCCCTTTTGGAAAATTCCGGGAAAAAATCAGGAAAAAGGAAAAATCTATACTATTTGCTTGTTGTGTGAGTTCTTTCCATCGTCCTTTGTTTTCTCCTTGTTGCGCTACGTCTCGACATGTCTTAGGCAGCACCTGTGATTTGTACTTTGGATCCGGATTAAACAATCGCTAATCTGTATTCGTTAATTGCTAATCCTTGTTGTCATATTGTGTGCCTACCCATAGCTCCACATATTCTTCTGTCAGCACAGGTTCATCTTGCAACTGTTACCCACGCTCAACAACAGATTGTTTCACCACTTTGGCTTTGCCCTGTTTGGTTTCATCAAAATTGCCAAAAAAATTCAGGAAAATAAAGAAAAAAAATTATCAAAGTTTTTGCACGTGTTTCAGAGAACGTGCTGTATTTCTGTAGACCACATCCCACCTTAGTTGTAGGTGCCAATTTTTGTGGTTGCATCTTTTTTTATCCTTGTTCAGAGAAAAATATAAAAAAAAATATAGTGAAAAAATAAAAAAAATTTGATTCCAACTAGTCCCTTTTGGAAAATTCTAGGAAAAATCCGGACTATTTGATTGTTGTGTGAGTTCTTTCCATCGTCTTTTGTTTTCACCTTGCTGCGCTACATCTCGACACGTCTTAGCCAGCACCTGTGATTTGTACTTTAGATCCGGATTGAACAATCGCTAATCTGCATTCGTTAATTACTAATCCTTGTTGTCATATTGTGTGCCTACCCATAGCTCCACATATTCTTCTGTCAGCAGAGGTTCATCTTGCAACTATTACCCACGCTCAACAACAGATTGTTTCACCACTTTGGCTTTGCCCCGTTTGGTTTCATCAAAATTGCTAAAAAAATTCAGGAAAATAAAGAAAAAAATTGTCAAAATTTTTGCACGCGTTTCAGAGAACGTGCTGTATTTCTGTAGACCACATCCCACCTTAGTTGTAGGTGCCAATTTTTGTGGTTGCATCTTTTTTGATCCTTGTTCAGAGTAAAATATAAAAAATATAGTGAAAAAATAAAAAAATTTGATTCCTACTAGTCCCTTTTGGAAAATTCTAGGAAAAATTCAGGAAAAAGGAAAAATCCGAACTATTTGATTGTTGTGTGAGTTCTTTCCATCGTCCTTTGTTTTCACCTTGCTGCGCTACATCTCGACACGTCTTAGCTAGCACCTGTGATTTGTACTTTAGATCTGGATTGAACAATCGCTAATCTGCATTCGTTAATTACTAATCCTTGTCATATTGTGTGCCTACCCATAGCTCCACATATTCTTCTGTCAGCAGAGGTTCATCTTGCAACTGTTACCCACGCTCAACAATAGATTGTTTCACCACTTTGGATTTGCCCTGTTTGGTTTCATCAAAATTGCCAAAAAAATTCAGGAAAATAAAGAAAAAAAATTGTCAAAGTTTTTGCACACTTTTTCAGACAATGAGCTGTATTTCTGTAGACCATATTCCTCCTCAGTTGTAGGTGCCAACTTTTGTGGTTGCATCTTTTTTTATCCTTGTTCAGAGAAAAATTTAAAAAAAATAGTGAAAAAATAAAAAAAATTGATTCCTACTGGTCCCTTTTGGAAAATTCCAGGAAAAAATCAGGAAAAAGGAAAAATCTATACTATTTGCTTGTTGTGCGAGTTCTTTCCATCGTCCTTTGTTTTCTCCTTGTTGCGCTACGTCTTGACACGTCTTAGCGAGCACCTGTGATTTGTACTTTGGATCCGGATTAAACAATCGCTAATCTGTATTCGTTAATTGCTAATCCTTGTTGTCATATTGTGTGCCTACCCATAGCTCCACATATTCTTCTGTCAGCACAGGTTCATCTTGCAATTGTTACCCACGCTCAACAACAGATTGTTCACCACTTTGGCTTTGCCCTGTTTGGTTTCATCAAAATTGCCAAAAAAATTCAGTAAAATAAAGAAAAAAAATTGTCAAAGTTTTTGCACACTTTTCAGATAACGTGCTGTATTTCTGTAGATCACATCCCACCTCAGTTGTAGGTGCTAATTGTTGTGGTTGCATCTTTTTTTATCCTTGTTCAGAGAAAAATATAAAAAATAGTGAAAAAATAAAAAAATTGATTCCTACTAGTGCCTTTTGGAAAATTCAGGAAAAAGGAAAAATCTGGACTATTTGCTTGTTCTGTAAGTTCTTTCCATCGTCCTTTGTTTTTACCTTGTTGCGCGATGTCTCGACCCATCTTAGGCAGCACCTGTGATTTGTACTTTGGATCCGGATTGAACAATCGCTAATCGGCATTCGTTAGTTGCTAATTCTTGCTATCATATTGTGTGCCTACCCATAGCTCCACATATTCTTCTGTCAGCACAGGTTCATCTTGCAACTGTTACCCACGCTCAACAACAGATTGTTTCACCACTTTGGCTTTGCCCTGTTTGGTTTCATCAAAATTGCCAAAAAAATTCAGGAAAATAAAGAAAAAAAATTGTCAAAGTTTTTGCATGTGTTTCAGAGAACATGCTGTATTTCTGTAGACCACATCCCACCTCAGTTGTAGGTGCCAATTTTTGTGGTTGCATCTTTTTTTATCCTTGTTCAGAGAAAAATATAAAAAAAAATATAGTGAAAAAATAAAAAAAATTTGATTCCAACTAGTCCCTTTTGGAAAATTCTAGGAAAAATTGAGGAAAAAGGAAAAATCCGGATTATTTGATTGTTGTGTGAGTTCTTTCCATCGTCTTTTGTTTTCACCTTGCTGCGCTACATCTCGACACGTCTTAGCCAGCACCTGTGATTTGTACTTTAGATCCGGATTCAACAATCGCTAATCTGCATTCGTTAATTACTAATCCTTGTTGTCATATTGTGTGCCTACCCATAGCTCCACATATTCTTCTGTCAGCAGAGGTTCATCTTGCAACTATTACCCACGCTCAACAACAGATTGTTTCACCACTTTGGCTTTGCCCTATTTGGTTTCATCAAAATTGCCAAAAAAATTCAGGAAAATAAAGAAAAAAATTGTCAAAGTTTTTGCACGCGTTTCAGATAACGTGCTGTATTTCTGTAGACCACATCCCACCTTAGTTGTAGGTGCCAATTTTTGTGGTTGCATCTTTTTTTATCCTTCTTCAGAGAAAAATATAAAAAATATAGTGAAAAAATAAAAAAAATTTGATTCCTACTAGTCCCTTTTGGAAAATTCTAGGAAAAATTCAGGAAAAAGGAAAAATCCGGACTATTTGATTGTTGTGTGAGTTCTTTCCATCGTCCTTTGTTTTCACCTTGCTACGCTACATCTCGACACGTCTTAGCCAGCACCTATGATTTGTACTTTAGATCCGGATTGAACAATCGCTAATCTGCATTCGTTAATTACTAATCCTTGTTGTCATATTGTGTGCCTACCCATAGCTCCACATATTCTTCTGTCAGCAGAGGTTCATCTTGCAACTATTACCCACGCTCAACAACAGATTGTTTCACCACTTTGGCTTTGACCCGTTTGGTTTCATCAAAATTGCCAAAAAATTCAGGAAAATAAAGAAAAAAATTGTTAAAGTTTTTGCACGCGTTTCAGATAACGTGCTGTATTTCTGTAGACCACATCCCACCTTAGTTGTAGGTGCCAATTTTTGTGTTTGCATCCTTTTTGATCCTTGTTTAGAGAAAAATATAAAAAAAATATCGTGAAAAAATAAAAAAATTTGATTCCTACTAGTCCCTTTTGGAAAATTCTAGGAAAAATTCAGGAAGAAGGAAAAATCCGGACTATTTGATTATTGTGTGAGTTCTTTCCATCGTCCTTTGTTTTCACCTTGCTGCGCTACATCTCGACACGTCTTAGCCAGCACCTGTGATTTGTACTTCAGATCCGGATTGAACAATCGCTAATCTGCATTCGTTAATTACTAATCCTTGTTGTCATATTGTGTGCCTACCCATAGCTCCACATATTCTTCTGTCAGCAGAGGTTCATCTTGCAACTGTTACCCACGCTCAACAACAGATTGTTTCACCACTTTGGCTTTGCCCTGTTTGGTTTCATCAAAATTGCCAAAAAAATTCAGGAAAATAAAGAAAAAAATTGTCAAAGTTTTTGCATGCGTTTCAGAGAACGTGCTGTATTTCTGTAGACCACATCCCACCTTAGTTGTAGGTGCCAATTTTTGTGGTTGCATCTTTTTTGATCCTTGTTTAGAGAAAAATATAAAAATATATCGTGAAAAAATAAAAAATAATTTGATTCCTACTAGTCCCTTTTGGAAAATTCTAGGAAAAATTCAGGAAAAAGGAAAAATCTGGACTATTTGATTGTTGTGTGAGTTCTTTCCATCGTCCTTTGTTTTCACCTTGCTGCGCTACATCTCGACACGTCTTAGCCGGCACCTGTGATTTGTACTTTAGATCCGGATTGAACAATCGCTAATCTGCATTCGTTAATTACTAATCCTTGTTGTCATATTGTGTGCATACCCATAGCTCCACATATTCTTCTGTCAGCAGAGGTTCATCTTGCAGCTGTTACCCACGCTCAACAACAGATTGTTTCACCACTTTGGCTTTGCCCTGTTTGGTTTCATCAAAATTGCCAAAAAAAATTCAGGAATATAAAGAAAAAAAATTGTTAAAGTTTTTGCACGCTTTTTCAGAGAATGTGCTGTATTTCTGTAGACCATATTCCTCCTCAGTTGTAGGTGCCAACATTTGTGGTTGCATCTTTTTTATCCTTGTTCAGAGAAAAATATAAAAAAATAGTGAAAAAATAAAAAAAATTGATTCCTACTGATCCCTTTTGGAAAATTCTGGGAAAAAATCAGGAAAAAGGAAAAATCTATACTATTTGCTTGTTGTGTGAGTTCTTTCCATCGTCCTTTGTTTTCTCCTTGTTGCGCTACGTCTCGACACGTCTTAGGCAGCACCTGTGATTTGTACTTTGGATCCGGATTAAACAATCGCTAATCTGTATTCGTTAATTGCTAATCCTTGTTGTCATATTGTGTGCCTACCCATAGCTCCACATATTCTTCTGTCAGCACAGGTTCATCTTGCAACTGTTACCCACGCTCAACAACAGATTGTTTCACCACTTTGGCTTTGCCCTGTTTGGTTTCATCAAAATTGCCAACAAAAATTCAGGAAAATAAAGAAAAAAAATTATCAAAGTTTTTGCACGTGTTTCAGAGAACGTGCTGTATTTCTGTAGACCACATCCCACCTCAGTTGTAGGTGCCAATTTTTGTGGTTGCATCTTTTTTTATCCTTGTTCAGAGAAAAATATAAAAAAAATATAGTGAAAAAATAAAAAAAAATTGATTCCAACTAGTCCCTTTTGGAAAATTCTAGGAAAAATCCGGACTATTTGATTGTTGTGTGAGTTCTTTCCATCGTCTTTTGTTTTCACCTTGCTGCGCTACATCTCGACACGTCTTAGCCACCACCTGTGATTTGTACTTTAGATCCGGATTGAACAATCGCTAATCTGCATTCGTTAATTACTAATCCTTGTTGTCATATTATGTGCCTACCCATAGCTCCACATATTCTTCTGTCAGCAGAGGTTCATCTTGCAACTATTACCCACGCTCAACAACAGATTGTTTCACCACTTTGGCTTTGCCCCGTTTGGTTTCATCAAAATTGCCAAAAAAATTCAGGAAAATAAAGAAAAAAATTGTCAAAGTTTTTGCACGCATTTCAGAGAACGTGCTGTATTTCTGTAGACCACATCCCACCTTAGTTGTAGGTGCCAATTTTTGTGGTTGCATCTTTTTTGATCCTTGTTCAGAGTAAAATATAAAAAATATTGTGAAAAAATAAAAAAAATTTGATTCCTACTAGTCCCTTTTGGAAAATTCTAGGAAAAATTCAAGAAAAAGGAAAAATCCGGACTATTTGATTGTTGTGTGAGTTCTTTCCATCGTCCTTTGTTTTCACCTTGCTGCGCTACATCTCGACACGTCTTAGCCAGCACCTGTGATTTGTACTTTAGATCTGGATTGAACAATCGCTAATCTGCATTCGTTAATTACTAATCCTTGTTGTCATATTGTGTGCCTACCCATAGCTCCACATATTCTTCTGTCAGCAGAGGTTCATCTTGCAACTGTTACCCACGCTAAACAACAGATTGTTTCACCACTTTGGCTTTGCCCCGTTTGGTTTCATCAAAATTGCCAAAAAATTCAGGAAAATAATGAAAAAAATTGTCAAAGTTTTTGGACGCGTTTCAGATAACGTGCTGTATTTCTGTAGACCACATCCCACCTTAGTTGTAGGTGTCAATTTTTGTGGTTGCATATTTTTTGATCCTTGTTCAGAGAAAAATATAAAAAAATATCGTGAAAAAATAAAAAAATTTGATTCCTACTACTCCCTTTTGGAAAATTCTAGGAAAAATTCAGGAAAAAGGAAAAATCTGGACTATTTGATTGTTGTGTGAGTTCTTTCCATCGTCCTTTGTTTTCACCTTGCTGCGCTACATCTCGACACGTCTTAGCCAGCACCTGTGATTTGTACTTTAGATCCGGATTGAACAATCGCTAATCTGCATTCGTTAATTACTAATCCTTGTTGTCATATTGTGTGCCTACCCATAGCTCCACATATTCTTTTGTCAGCAGAGGTTCATCTTGCAACTGTTACCCACGCTCAACAACAGATTGTTTCACCACTTTGGCTTTGCCCTGTTTGGTTTCATCAAAATTGCCAAAAAAATTCAGGAAAATAAAGAAAAAAATTGTCAAAGTTTTTGCATGCGTTTCAGAGAACGTGCTGTATTTCTGTAGACCACATCCCACCTTAGTTGTAGGTGCCAATTTTTGTGGTTGCATCTTTTTTGATCCTTGTTTAGAGAAAAATATAAAAATATATCGTGAAAAAATAAAAAAATTTGATTCCTACTAGTCCCTTTTGGAAAATTCTAGGAAAAATTCAGGAAAAAGGAAAAATCTGGACTATTTGATTGTTGTGTGAGTTCTTTCCATCGTCCTTTGTTTTCACCTTGCTGCGCTACATCTCGACACGTCTTAGCCAGCACCTGTGATTTGTACTTTAGATCCGGATTGAACAATCGCTAATCTGCATTCGTTAATTACTAATCCTTGTTGTCATATTGTGTGCCTACCCATAGCTCCACATATTCTTCTGTCAGCAGAGGTTCATCTTGCAACTATTACCCACGCTCAACAACAGATTGTTTCACCACTTTGGCTTTGCCCCGTTTGGTTTCATCAAAATTGCCAAAAAAATTCAGGAAAATAAAGAAAAAAATTGTCAAAGTTTTTGCACGCATTTCAGAGAACGTGCTGTATTTCTGTAGACCACATCCCACCTTAGTTGTGGGTGCCAATTTTTGTGGTTGCATCTTTTTTGATCCTTATTCAGAGTAAAATATAAAAAATATTGTGAAAAAATAAAAAAATTTGATTCCTACTAGTCCCTTTTGGAAAATTCTAGGAAAAATTCAGGAAAAAGGAAAAATCCGGACTATTTGATTGTTGTGTGAGTTCTTTCCATCGTCCTTTGTTTTCACCTTGCTGCGCTACATCTCGACACGTCTTAGCCAGCACCTGTGATTTGTACTTTAGATATGGATTGAACAATCGCTAATCTGCATTCGTTAATTACTAATCCTTGTTGTCATATTGTGTGCCTACCCATAGCTCCACATATTCTTCTGTCAGCAGAGGTTCATCTTGCAACTGTTACCCACGCTCAACAACAGATTGTTTCACCACTTTGGCTTTGCCCCGTTTGGTTTCATCAAAATTGCCAAAAAATTCAGGAAAATAATGAAAAAAATTGTCAAAGTTTTTGCACGCGTTTCAGATAACGTGCTGTATTTCTGTAGACCACATCCCACCTTAGTTGTAGGTGTCAATTTTTGTGGTTGCATCTTTTTTGATCCTTGTTCAGAGAAAAATATAAAAAATATAGTGAAAAAATAAAAAAATTTGATTCCTACTAGTCCCTTTTGGAAAATTCTAGGAAAAATTAAGGAAAAAGGAAAAATCCGGACTATTTGATTGTTGTGTGAGTTCTTTCCATCGTCCTTTGTTTTCACCTTGCTGCGCTACATCTCAACACGTCTTAGCCAGCACCTGTGAATTGTACTTTAGTTCTGGATTGAACAATCGCTAATCTGGATTCGTTAATTACTAATCCTTGTTGTCATATTGTGTGCCTACCCATAGCTCCACATATTCTTCTGTCAGCAGAGGTTCATCTTGCAACTGTTACCCACGCTCAACAACAGATTGTTTCACCACTTTGGCTTTGCCCTGTTTGGTTTCATCAAAATTGCCAAAAAAATTCATGAAAATAAAGAAAAAAAAATTGTCAAAGTTTTTGCACACTTTTTCAGAGAATGAGCTGTATTTCTGTAGACCATATTCCTCCTCAGTTGTAGGTGCCAACTTTTGTGGTTGCATCTTTTTTATCCTTGTTCAGAGAAAAATATAAAAAAATAGTGAAAAAATAAAAAAAATTGATTCCTACTGGTCCCTTTTGGAAAATTCTGGGAAAAAATGAGGAAAAAGGAAAAATCTATACTATTTGCTTGTTGTGTGAGTTCTTTCCATCGTCCTTTGTTTTCTCCTTGTTGCGCTACGTCTCGACACGTCTTAGCCAGCACCTGTGATTTGTACTTTGGATCCGGATTAAACAATCGCTAATCTGTATTCGTTAATTGCTAATCCTTGTTGTCATATTGTGTGCCTACCCATAGCTCCACATATTCTTCTGTCAGCACAGGTTCATCTTGCAACTGTTACCCACGCTCAACAACAGATTGTTTCACCACTTTGGCTTTGCCCTGTTTGGTTTCATCAAAATTGCCAAAAAAATTCAGGAAAATAAAGAAAAAAAATTGTCAAAGTTTTTGCACGTGTTTCAGAGAACGTGCTGTATTTCTGTAGACCACATCCCACCTCAGTTGTAGGTGCCAATTTTTGTGGTTGCATCTTTTTTTATCCTTGTTCAGAAAAAAATATAAAAAAAATATAGTGAAAAAATAAAAAAAATTTGATTCCAACTAGTCCCTTTTGGAAAATTCTAGGAAAAATTGAGGAAAAAGGAAAAATCTGGACTATTTGATTGTTGTGTGAGTTCTTTCCATCGTCCTTTGTTTTCACCTTGCTAAGCTACATCTGGACACGTCTTAGCCAGCACCTGTGATTTGTACTTTAGATCCGGATTGAACAATTGCTAATCTGCATTCGTTAATTACTAATCCTTGTTGTCATATTGTGTGCCTACCCATAGCTCCACATATTCTTCTGTCAGCAGAGGTTCATCTTGCAACTATTACCCACGCTCAACAACAGATTGTTTCACCACTTTGGCTTTGCCCCGTTTGGTTTCATCAAAATTGCCAAAAAAATTCAGGAAAATAAAGAAAAAAATTGTCAAAGTTTTTGCACGCATTTCAGAGAACGTGCTGTATTTCTGTAGACCACATCCCACCTTAGTTGTGGGTGCCAATTTTTGTGGTTGCATCTTTTTTGATCCTTGTTCAGAGTAAAATATAAAAAATATTGTGAAAAAATAAAAAAATTTGATTCCTACTAGTCCCTTTTGGAAAATTCTAAGAAAAATTCAGGAAAAAGGAAAAATCCGGACTATTTGATTGTTGTGTGAGTTCTTTCCATCGTCCTTTGTTTTCACCTTGCTGCGCTACATCTCGACACGTCTTAGCCAGCACCTGTGATTTGTACTTTAGATCTGGATTGAACAATCGCTAATCTGCATTCGTTAATTACTAATCCTTGTTGTCATATTGTGTGCCTACCCATAGCTCCACATATTCTTCTGTCAGCAGAGGTTCATCTTGCAACTGTTACCCACGCTCAACAACAGATTGTTTCACCACTTTGGCTTTGCCCCGTTTGGTTTCATCAAAATTGCCAAAAAATTCAGGAAAATAATGAAAAAAATTGTCAAAGTTTTTGCACGCGTTTCAGATAACGTGCTGTATTTCTGTAGACCACATCCCACCTTAGTTGTAGGTGTCAATTTTTGTGGTTGCATCTTTTTTGATCCTTGTTCAGAGAAAAATATAAAAAATATAGTGAAAAAATAAAAAAATTTGATTCCTACTAGTCCCTTTTGGAAAATTCTAGGAAAAATTAAGGAAAAAGGAAAAATCCGGACTATTTGATTGTTGTGTGAGTTCTTTCCATCGTCCTTTGTTTTCACCTTGCTGCGCTACATCTCAACACGTCTTAGCCAGCACCTGTGAATTGTACTTTAGTTCTGGATTGAACAATCGCTAATCTGGATTCGTTAATTACTAATCCTTGTTGTCATATTGTGTGCCTACCCATAGCTCCACATATTCTTCTGTCAGCAGAGGTTCATCTTGCAACTGTTACCCACGCTCAACAACAGATTGTTTCACCACTTTGGCTTTGCCCTGTTTGGTTTCATCAAAATTGCCAAAAAAATTCAGGAAAATAAAGAAAAAAATTTGTCAAAGTTTTTGCACACTTTTTCAGAGAATGAGCTGTATTTCTGTAGACCATATTCCTCCTCAGTTGTAGGTGCCAACTTTTGTGGTTGCATCTTTTTTATCCTTGTTCAGAGAAAAATATAAAAAAATAGTGAAAAAATAAAAAAAATTGATTCCTACTGGTCCCTTTTGGAAAATTCCGGGAAAAAATCAGGAAAAAGGAAAAATCTATACTATTTGCTTGTTGTGTGAGTTCTTTCCATCGTCCTTTGTTTTCTCCTTGTTGCGCTACGTCTCGACACGTCTTAGCCAGCACCTGTGATTTGTACTTTGGATCCGGATTAAACAATCGCTAATCTGTATTCGTTAATTGCTAATCCTTGTTGTCATATTGTGTGCCTACCCATAGCTCCACATATTCTTCTGTCAGCACAGGTTCATCTTGCAACTGTTACCCACGCTCAACAACAGATTGTTCACCACTTTGGCTTTGCCCTGTTTGGTTTCATCAAAATTGCCAAAAAAATTCAGGAAAATAAAGAAAAAAAATTGTCAAAGTTTTTGCACGTGTTTCAGAGAACGTGCTGTATTTCTGTAGACCACATCCCACCTCAGTTGTAGGTGCCAATTTTTGTGGTTGCATCTTTTTTTATCCTTGTTCAGAAAAAAATATAAAAAAATATAGTGAAAAAATAAAAAAAATTTGATTCCAACTAGTCCCTTTTGGAAAATTCTAGGAAAAATTGAGGAAAAAGGAAAAATCTGGACTATTTGATTGTTGTGTGAGTTCTTTCCATCGTCCTTTGTTTTCACCTTGCTAAGCTACATCTGGACACGTCTTAGCCAGCACCTGTGATTTGTACTTTAGATCCGGATTGAACAATTGCTAATCTGCATTCGTTAATTACTAATCCTTGTTGTCATATTGTGCGCCTACCCATAGCTCCACATATTCTTCTGTCAGCAGAGGTTCATCTTGCAACTATTACCCACGCTCAACAACAGATTGTTTCACCACTTTGGCTTTGCCCCGTTTGGTTTCATCAAAATTGCCAAAAAAATTCAGGAAAATAAAGAAAAAAATTGTCAAAGTTTTTGCATGCGTTTCAGAGAACGTGCTATATTTCTGTAGACCACATCCCACCTTAGTTGTAGGTGCCAATTTTTATGGTTGCATCTTTTTTGATCCTTGTTCAGAGAAAAATATAAAAAACACTAGTCCCTTTTGGAAAATTCTAGGAAAAATTCAGGAAAAAGGAAAAATCCGGACTATTTGATTGTTGTGTGAGTTCTTTCCATCGTCCTTTGTTTTCACCTTGCTGCGCTACATCTCGACACGTCTTAGCCAGCACCTGTGATTTGTACTTTAGATCTGGATTGAACAATCGCTAATCTACATTCGTTAATTACTAATCCTTGTTGTCATATTGTGTGCCTAACCATAGCTCCACATATTCTTCTGTCAGCAGAGGTTCATCTTGCAACTGTTACCCACGCTCAACAACAGATTGTTTCACCACTTTGGCTTTGCCCTGTTTGGTTTCATCAAAATTGCCAAAAAAATTCAGGAAAATAAAGAAAAAAAATTGTCAAAGTTTTTGCACACTTTTTCAGAGAATGAGCTGTATTTCTGTAGACCATATTCCTCCTCAGTTGTAGGAGCCAACTTTTGTGGTTGCATCTTTTTTATCCTTGTTCAGAGAAAAATATAAAAAAATAGTGAAAAAATAAAAAAAAAATTGATTCCTACTGGTCCCTTTTGGAAAATTCCGGGAAAAAATCAGGAAAAAGGAAAAATCTATACTATTTGCTTGTTGTGTGAGTTCTTTCCATCGTCCTTTGTTTTCTCCTTGTTGCGCTACGTCTCGACACGTCTTAGCTAGCACCTGTGATTTGTACTTTGGATCCGGATTAAACAATCGCTAATCTGTATTCGTTAATTGCTAATCCTTGTTGTCATATTGTGTGCCTACCCATAGCTCCACATATTCTTCTGTCAGCACAGGTTCATCTTGCAACTGTTACCCACGCTCAACAACAGATTGTTTCACCACTTTGGCTTTGCCCTGTTTGGTTTCATCAAAATTGCCAAAAAAATTCAGGAAAATAAAGAAAAAAAATTGTCAAAGTTTTTGCACGTGTTTCAGAGAACGTGCTGTATTTTTGTAGACCACATCCCACCTCAGTTGTAGGTGCTAATTTTTGTGGTTGCATCTTTTTTTATCCTTGTTCAGAAAAAAATATAAAAAAAATATAGTGAAAAAATAAAAAAAATTTGATTCCAACTAGTCCCTTTTGGAAAATTCTAGGAAAAATTGAGGAAAAAGGAAAAATCTGGACTATTTGATTGTTGTGTGAGTTCTTTCCATCGTCCTTTGTTTTCACCTTGCTAAGCTACATCTGGACACGTCTTAGCCAGCACCTGTGATTTGTACTTTAGATCCGGATTGAACAATCGCTAATCTGCATTCGTTAATTACTAATCCTTGTTGTCATATTGTGTGCCTACCCATAGCTCCACATATTCTTCTGTCAGCAGAGGTTCATCTTGCAACTATTACCCACGCTCAACAACAGATTGTTTCACCACTTTGGCTTTGCCCCGTTTGGTTTCATCAAAATTGCCAAAAAAATTCAGGAAAATAAAGAAAAAAATTGTCAAAGTTTTTGCATGCGTTTCAGAGAACGTGCTATATTTCTGTAGACCACATCCCACCTTAGTTGTAGGTGCCAATTTTTATGGTTGCATCTTTTTTGATCCTTGTTCAGAGAAAAATATAAAAAACACTAGTCCCTTTTGGAAAATTCTAGGAAAAATTCAGGAAAAAGGAAAAATCCGGACTATTTGATTGTTGTGTGAGTTCTTTCCATCGTCCTTTGTTTTCACCTTGCTGCGCTACATCTCGACACGTCTTAGCCAGCACCTGTGATTTGTACTTTAGATCTGGATTGAACAATCGCTAATCTACATTCGTTAATTACTAATCCTTGTTGTCATATTATGTGCCTACCCATAGCTCCACATATTCTTCTGTCAGCAGAGGTTCATCTTGCAACTGTTACCCACGCTCAACAACAGATTGTTTCACCACTTTGGCTTTGCCCTGTTTGGTTTCATCAAAATTGCCAAAAAAAATCAGGAAAATAAAGAAAAAAAATTGTCAAAGTTTTTGCACACTTTTTCAGAGAATGAGCTGTATTTTTGTAGACCATATTCCTCCTCAGTTGTAGGTGCCAACTTTTGTGGTTGCATCTTTTTTATCCTTGTTCAGAGAAAAATATAAAAAAATAGTGAAAAAATAAAAAAAAAATTGATTCCTACTGGTCCCTTTTGGAAAATTCCGGGAAAAAATCAGGAAAAAGGAAAAATCTATACTATTTGCTTGTTGTGTGAGTTCTTTCCATCGTCCTTTGTTTTCTCCTTGTTGCGCTACGTCTCGACACGTCTTAGCCAGCACCTGTGATTTGTACTTTGGATCCGGATTAAACAATCGCTGATCTGTATTCGTTAATTGCTAATCCTTGTTGTCATATTGTGTGCCTACCCATAGCTCCACATATTCTTCTGTCAGCACAGGTTCATCTTGCAACTGTTACCCACGCTCAACAACAGATTGTTTCACCACTTTGGCTTTGCCCTGTTTGGTTTCATCAAAATTGCCAAAAAAATTCAGGAAAATAAAGAAAAAAAATTGTCAAAGTTTTTGCACGTGTTTCAGAGAACGTGCTGTATTTCTGTAGACCACATCCCACCTCAGTTGTAGGTGCCAATTTTTGTGGTTGCATCTTTTTTTATCCTTGTTCAGAGAAAAATATAAAAAAAATATAGTGAAAAAATAAAAAAAATTTGATTCCAACTAGTCCCTTTGGAAAATTCTAGGAAAAATTGAGGAAAAAGGAAAAATCCGGACTATTTGATTGTTGTGTGAGTTCTTTCCATCGTCCTTTGTTTTCACCTTGCTGCGCTACATCTGGACACGTCTTAGCCAGCACCTGTGATTTGTACTTTAGATCCGGATTGAACAATCGCTAATCTGCATTCGTTAATTACTAATCCTTGTTGTCATATTGTGTGCCTACCCATAGCTCCACATATTCTTCTGTCAGCAGAGGTTCATCTTGCAACTATTACCCACGCTCAACAACAGATTGTTTCACCACTTTGGCTTTGCCCCGTTTGGTTTCATCAAAATTGCCAAAAAAATTCAGGAAAATAAAGAAAAAAATTGTCAAAGTTTTTGCATGCGTTTCAGAGAACGTGCTGTATTTCTGTAGACCACATCCCACCTTAGTTGTAGGTGCCAATTTTTATGGTTGCATCTTTTTTGATCCTTGTTCAGAGAAAAATATAAAAAATACTAGTCCCTTTTGGAAAATTCTAGGAAAAATTGAGGAAAAAGGAAAAATCCGGACTATTTGATTGTTGTGTGAGTTCTTTCCATCGTCCTTTGTTTTCACCTTGCTGCGCTACATCTCGACACGTCTTAGCCAGCACCTGTGATTTGTACTTTAGATCCGGATTGAACAATCGCTAATCTGCATTCGTTAATTACTAATCCTTGTTGTCATATTGTGTGCCTACCCATAGCTCCACATATTCTTCTGTCAGCAGAGGTTCATCTTGCAACTATACCCACGCTCAACAACAGATTGTTTCACCACTTTGGCTTTGCCCCGTTTGGTTTCATCAAAATTGCCAAAAAAATTCAGGAAAATAAAGAAAAAAATTGTCAAAGTTTTTGCATGCGTTTCAGAGAACGTGCTGTATTTCTGTAGACCACATCCCACCTTAGTTGTAGGTGCCAATTTTTATGGTTGCATCTTTTTTGATCCTTGTTCAGAGAAAAATATAAAAAATACTAGTCCCTTTTGGAAAATTCTAGGAAAAATTCAGGAAAAAGGAAAAATCCGGACTATTTGATTGTTGTGTGAGTTCTTTCCATCGTCCTTTGTTTTCACCTTGCTGCGCTACATCTCGACACGTCTTAGCCAGCACCTGTGATTTGTACTTTAGATCTGGATTGAACAATCGCTAACCTACATTCGTTAATTACTAATCCTAGTTGTCATATTGTGTGCCTACCCATAGCTCCACATATTCTTCTGTCAGCAGAGGTTCATGTTGCAACTGTTACCCACGCTCAACAACAGATTGTTTCACCACTTTGGCTTTGCCCTGTTTGGTTTCATCAAAATTGCCAAAAAAAATCAGGAAAATAAAGAAAAAAAATTGTCAAAGTTTTTGCACACTTTTTCAGAGAATGAGCTGTATTTCTGTAGACCATATTCCTCCTCAGTTGTAGGTGCCAACTTTTGTGGTTGCATCTTTTTTTATCCTTGTTCAGAGAAAAATATAAAAAAATAGTGAAAAAATAAAAAAAATTGATTCCTACTGGTCCCTTTTGGAAAATTCTTGGAAAAAATCAGGAAAAAGGAAAAATCTATACTATTTGCTTGTTGTGTGAGTTCTTTCCATCGTCCTTTGTTTTCTCCTTGTTGCGCTGCGTCTCGACACGTCTTAGCGAGCACCTGTGATTTGTACTTTGGATCCGGATTAAACAATCGCTAATCTGTATTCGTTAATTGCTAATCCTTGTTGTCATATTGTGTGCCTACCCATAGCTCCACATATTCTTCTGTCAGCAGAGGTTCATCTTGCAACTATTACCCACGCTCAACAACAGATTGTTTCACCACTTTGGCTTTGCCCCGTTTGGTTTCATCAAAATTGCCAAAAAAATTCAGGAAAATAAAGAAAAAAATTGTCAAAGTTTTTGCATGCGTTTCAGAGAACGTGCTATATTTCTGTAGACCACATCCCACCTTAGTTGTAGGTGCCAATTTTTATGGTTGCATCTTTTTTGATCCTTGTTCATAGAAAAATATAAAAAACACTAGTCCCTTTTGGAAAATTCTAGGAAAAATTCAGGAAAAAGGAAAAATCCGGACTATTTGATTGTTGTGTGAGTTCTTTCCATCGTCCTTTGTTTTCACCTTGCTGCGCTACATCTCGACACGTCTTAGCCAGCACCTGTGATTTGTACTTTAGATCTGGATTGAACAATCGCTAATCTACATTCGTTAATTACTAATCCTTGTTGTCATATTGTGTGCCTACCCATAGCTCCACATATTCTTCTGTCAGCAGAGGTTCATCTTGCAACTGTTACCCACGCTCAACAACAGATTGTTTCACCACTTTGGCTTTGCCCTGTTTGGTTTCATCAAAATTGCCAAAAAAAATCAGGAAAATAAAGAAAAAAAATTGTCAAAGTTTTTGCACACTTTTTCAGAGAATGAGCTGTATTTCTGTAGACCATATTCCTCCTCAGTTGTAGGTGCCAACTTTTGTGGTTGCATCTTTTTTATCCTTGTTCAGAGAAAAATATAAAAAAATAGTGAAAAAATAAAAAAAAAATTGATTCCTACTGGTCCCTTTTGGAAAATTCCGGGAAAAAATCAGGAAAAAGGAAAAATCTATACTATTTGCTTGTTGTGTGAGTTCTTTCCATCGTCCTTTGTTTTCTCCTTGTTGCGCTACGTCTCGACACGTCTTAGCCAGCACCTGTGATTTGTACTTTGGATCCGGATTAAACAATCGCTGATCTGTATTCGTTAATTGCTAATCCTTGTTGTCATATTGTGTGCCTACCCATAGCTCCACATATTCTTCTGTCAGCAGAGGTTCATCTTGCAACTATTACCCACGCTCAACAACAGATTGTTTCACCACTTTGGCTTTGCCCCGTTTGGTTTCATCAAAATTGCCAAAAAAATTCAGGAAAATAAAGAAAAAAATTGTCAAAGTTTTTGCATGCGTTTCAGAGAACGTGCTATATTTCTGTAGACCACATCCCACCTTAGTTGTAGGTGCCAATTTTTATGGTTGCATCTTTTTTGATCCTTGTTCAGAGAAAAATATAAAAAACACTAGTCCCTTTTGGAAAATTCTAGGAAAAATTCAGGAAAAAGGAAAAATCCGGACTATTTGATTGTTGTGTGAGTTCTTTCCATCGTCCTTTGTTTTCACCTTGCTGCGCTACATCTCGACACGTCTTAGCCAGCACCTGTGATTTGTACTTTAGATCTGGATTGAACAATCGCTAATCTACATTCGTTAATTACTAATCCTTGTTGTCATATTGTGTGCCTACCCATAGCTCCACATATTCTTCTGTCAGCAGAGGTTCATCTTGCAACTGTTACCCACGCTCAACAACAGATTGTTTCACCACTTTGGCTTTGCCCTGTTTGGTTTCATCAAAATTGCCAAAAAAAATCAGGAAAATAAAGAAAAAAAAATTGTCAAAGTTTTTGCACACTTTTTCAGAGAATGAGCTGTATTTCTGTAGACCATATTCCTCCTCAGTTGTAGGTGCCAACTTTTGTGGTTGCATCTTTTTTATCCTTGTTCAGAGAAAAATATAAAAAAATAGTGAAAAAATAAAAAAAATTGATTCCTACTGGTCCCTTTTGGAAAATTCCGGGAAAAAATCAGGAAAAAGGAAAAATCTATACTATTTGCTTGTTGTGTGAGTTCTTTCCATCGTCCTTTGTTTTCTCCTTGTTGCGCTACGTCTCGACACGTCTTAGCCAGCACCTGTGATTTGTACTTTGGATCCGGATTAAACAATCGCTGATCTGTATTCGTTAATTGCTAATCCTTGTTGTCATATTGTGTGCCTACCCATAGCTCCACATATTCTTCTGTCAGCACAGGTTCATCTTGCAACTGTTACCCACGCTCAACAACAGATTGTTTCACCACTTTGGCTTTGCCCTGTTTGGTTTCATCAAAATTGCCAAAAAAATTCAGGAAAATAAAGAAAAAAAATTGTCAAAGTTTTTGCACGTGTTTTAGAGAACGTGCTGTATTTCTGTAGACCACATCCCACCTCAGTTGTAGGTGCCAATTTTTGTGGTTGCATCTTTTTTTATCCTTGTTCAGAGAAAAATATAAAAAAAATATAGTGAAAAAATAAAAAAAATTTGATTCCAACTAGTCCCTTTTGGAAAATTCTAGGAAAAATTGAGGAAAAAGGAAAAATCCGGACTATTTGATTGTTGTGTGAGTTCTTTCCATCGTCCTTTGTTTTCACCTTGCTGCGCTACATCTGGACACGTCTTAGCCAGCACCTGTGATTTGTACTTTAGATCCGGATTGAACAATCGCTAATCTGCATTCGTTAATTACTAATCCTTGTTGTCATATTGTGTGCCTACCCATAGCTCCACATATTCTTCTGTCAGCAGAGGTTCATCTTGCAACTATTACCCACGCTCAACAACAGATTGTTTGACCACTTTGGCTTTGCCCCGTTTGGTTTCATCAAAATTGCCAAAAAAATTCAGGAAAATAAAGAAAAAAATTGTCAAAGTTTTTGCATGCGTTTCAGAGAACGTGCTGTATTTCTGTAGACCACATCCCACCTTAGTTGTAGGTGCCAATTTTTATGGTTGCATCTTTTTTGATCCTTGTTCAGAGAAAAATATAAAAAATACTAGTCCCTTTTGGAAAATTCTAGGAAAAATTGAGGAAAAAGGAAAAATCCGGACTATTTGATTGTTGTGTGAGTTCTTTCCATCGTCCTTTGTTTTCACCTTGCTGCGCTACATCTCGACACGTCTTAGCCAGCACCTGTGATTTGTACTTTAGATCTGGATTGAACAATCGCTAACCTACATTCGTTAATTACTAATCCTTGTTGTCATATTGTGTGCCTACCCATAGCTCCACATATTCTTCTGTCAGCAGAGGTTCATGTTGCAACTGTTACCCACGCTCAACAACAGATTGTTTCACCACTTTGGCTTTGCCCTGTTTGGTTTCATCAAAATTGCCAAAAAAAATCAGGAAAATAAAGAAAAAAAATTGTCAAAGTTTTTGCACACTTTTTCAGAGAATGAGCTGTATTTCTGTAGACCATATTCCTCCTCAGTTGTAGGTGCCAACTTTTGTGGTTGCATCTTTTTTTATCCTTGTTCAGAGAAAAATATAAAAAAATAGTGAAAAAATAAAAAAAATTGATTCCTACTGGTCCCTTTTGGAAAATTCTAGGAAAAAATCAGGAAAAAGGAAAAATCTATACTATTTGCTTGTTGTGTGAGTTCTTTCCATCGTCCTTTGTTTTCTCCTTGTTGCGCTGCGTCTCGACATGTCTTAGCGAGCACCTGTGATTTGTACTTTGGATCCGGATTAAACAATCGCTAATCTGTATTCGTTAATTGCTAATCCTTGTTGTCATATTGTGTGCCTACCCATAGCTCCACATATTCTTCTGTCAGCAGAGGTTCATCTTGCAACTATTACCCACGCTCAACAACAGATTGTTTCACCACTTTGGCTTTGCCCCGTTTGGTTTCATCAAAATTGCCAAAAAAATTCAGGAAAATAAAGAAAAAAATGGTCAAAGTTTTTGCATGCGTTTCAGAGAACGTGCTATATTTCTGTAGACCACATCCCACCTTAGTTGTAGGTGCCAATTTTTATGGTTGCATCTTTTTTGATCCTTGTTCAGAGAAAAATATAAAAAACACTAGTCCCTTTTGGAAAATTCTAGGAAAAATTCAGGAAAAAGGAAAAATCCGGACTATTTGATTGTTGTGTGAGTTCTTTCCATCGTCCTTTGTTTTCACCTTGCTGCGCTACATCTCGACACGTCTTAGCCAGCACCTGTGATTTGTACTTTAGATCTGGATTGAACAATCGCTAATCTACATTCGTTAATTACTAATCCTTGTTGTCATATTGTGTGCCTACCCATAGCTCCACATATTCTTCTGTCAGCAGAGGTTCATCTTGCAACTGTTACCCACGCTCAACAACAGATTGTTTCACCACTTTGGCTTTGCCCTGTTTGGTTTCATCAAAATTGCCAAAAAAAATCAGGAAAATAAAGAAAAAAAATTGTCAAAGTTTTTGCACACTTTTTCAGAGAATGAGCTGTATTTCTGTAGACCATATTCCTCCTCAGTTGTAGGTGCCAACTTTTGTGGTTGCATCTTTTTTATCCTTGTTCAGAGAAAAATATAAAAAAATAGTGAAATAATAAAAAAAAAAATTGATTCCTACTGGTCCCTTTTGGAAAATTCCGGGAAAAAATCAGGAAAAAGGAAAAATCTATACTATTTGCTTGTTGTGTGAGTTCTTTCCATCGTCCTTTGTTTTCTCCTTGTTGCGCTACGTCTCGACACGTCTTAGCCAGCACCTGTGATTTGTACTTTGGATCCGGATTAAACAATCGCTGATCTGTATTCGTTAATTGCTAATCCTTGTTGTCATATTGTGTGCCTACCCATAGCTCCACATATTCTTCTGTCAGCAGAGGTTCATCTTGCAACTATTACCCACGCTCAACAACAGATTGTTTCACCACTTTGGCTTTGCCCCGTTTGGTTTCATCAAAATTGCCAAAAAAATTCAGGAAAATAAAGAAAAAAATTGTCAAAGTTTTTGCATGCGTTTCAGAGAACGTGCTATATTTCTGTAGACCACATCCCACCTTAGTTGTAGGTGCCAATTTTTATGGTTGCATCTTTTTTGATCCTTGTTCAGAGAAAAATATAAAAAACACTAGTCCCTTTTGGAAAATTCTAGGAAAAATTCAGGAAAAAGGAAAAATCCGGACTATTTGATTGTTGTGTGAGTTCTTTCCATCGTCCTTTGTTTTCACCTTGCTGCGCTACATCTCGACACGTCTTAGCCAGCACCAGTGATTTGTACTTTAGATCTGGATTGAACAATCGCTAATCTACATTCGTTAATTACTAATCCTTGTTGTCATATTGTGTGCCTACCCATAGCTCCACATATTCTTCTGTCAGCAGAGGTTCATCTTGCAACTGTTACCCACGCTCAACAACAGATTGTTTCACCACTTTGGCTTTGCCCTGTTTGGTTTCATCAAAATTGACAAAAAAATCAGGAAAATAAAGAAAAAAAATTGTCAAAGTTTTTGCACACTTTTTCAGAGAATGAGCTGTATTTCTGTAGACCATATTCCTCCTCAGTTGTAGGTGCCAACTTTTGTGGTTGCATCTTTTTTTATCCTTGTTCAGAGAAAAATATAAAAAAATAGTGAAAAAATAAAAAAAAATTGATTCCTACTGGTCCCTTTTGGAAAATTCCGGGAAAAAATCAGGAAAAAGGAAAAATCTATACTATTTGCTTGTTGTGTGAGTTCTTTCCATCGTCCTTTGTTTTCTCCTTGTTGCGCTACGTCTCGACACGTCTTAGCCAGCACCTGTGATTTGTACTTTGGATCCGGATTAAACAATCGCTGATCTGTATTCGTTAATTGCTAATCCTTGTTGTCATATTGTGTGCCTACCCATAGCTCCACATATTCTTCTGTCAGCACAGGTTCATCTTGCAACTGTTACCCACGCTCAACAACAGATTGTTTCACCACTTTGGCTTTGCCCTGTTTGGTTTCATCAAAATTGCCAAAAAAATTCAGGAAAATAAAGAAAAAAAATTGTCAAAGTTTTTGCACGTGTTTTAGAGAACGTGCTGTATTTCTGTAGACCACATCCCACCTCAGTTGTAGGTGCCAATTTTTGTGGTTGCATCTTTTTTTATCCTTGTTCAGAGAAAAATATAAAAAAAATATAGTGAAAAAATAAAAAAAATTTGATTCCAACTAGTCCCTTTTGGAAAATTCTAGGAAAAATTGAGGAAAAAGGAAAAATCCGGACTATTTGATTGTTGTGTGAGTTCTTTCCATTGTCCTTTGTTTTCACCTTGCTGCGCTACATCTGGACACGTCTTAGCCAGCACCTGTGATTTGTACTTTTGATCCGGATTGAACAATCGCTAATCTGCATTCGTTAATTACTAATCCTTGTTGTCATATTGTGTGCCTACCCATAGCTCCACATATTCTTCTGTCAGCAGAGGTTCATCTTGCAACTATTACCCACGCTCAACAACAGATTGTTTGACCACTTTGGCTTTGCCCCGTTTGGTTTCATCAAAATTGCCAAAAAAATTCAGGAAAATAAAGAAAAAAATTGTCAAAGTTTTTGCATGCGTTTCAGAGAACGTGCTGTATTTCTGTAGACCACATCCCACCTTAGTTGTAGGTGCCAATTTTTATGGTTGCATCTTTTTTGATCCTTGTTCAGAGAAAAATATAAAAAATACTAGTCCCTTTTGGAAAATTCTAGGAAAAATTGAGGAAAAAGGAAAAATCCGGACTATTTGATTGTTGTGTGAGTTCTTTCCATCGTCCTTTGTTTTCACCTTGCTGCGCTACATCTCGACACGTCTTAGCCAGCACCTGTGATTTGTACTTTAGATCCGGATTGAACAATCGCTAATCTGCATTCGTTAATTACTAATCCTTGTTGTCATATTGTGTGCCTACCCATAGCTCCACATATTCTTCTGTCAGCAGAGGTTCATCTTGCAACTATTACCCATGCTCAACAACAGATTGTTTCACCACTTTGGCTTTGCCCTGTTTGGTTTCATCAAAATTGCCAAAAAAATTCAGGAAAATAAAGAAAAAAATTGTCAAAGTTTTTGCATGCGTTTCAGAGAACGTGCTGTATTTCTGTAGACCACATCCCACCTTAGTTGTAGGTGCCAATTTTTATGGTTGCATCTTTTTTGATCCATGTTCAGAGAAAAATATAAAAAATACTAGTCCCTTTTGGAAAATTCTAGGAAAAATTGAGGAAAAAGGAAAAATCCGGACTATTTGATTGTTGTGTGAGTTCTTTCCATCGTCCTTTGTTTTCACCTTGCTGCGCTACATCTCGACACGTCTTAGCCAGCACCTGTGATTTGTACTTTAGATCCGGATTGAACAATCGCTAATCTGCATTCGTTAATTACTAATCCTTGTTGTCATATTGTGTGCCTACCCATAGCTCCACATATTCTTCTGTCAGCAGAGGTTCATCTTGCAACTATTACCCATGCTCAACAACAGATTGTTTCACCACTTTGGCTTTGCCCTGTTTGGTTTCATCAAAATTGCCAAAAAAATTCAGGAAAATAAAGAAAAAAATTGTCAAAGTTTTTGCATGCGTTTCAGAGAACGTGCTGTATTTCTGTAGACCACATCCCACCTTAGTTGTAGGTGCCAATTTTTATGGTTGCATCTTTTTTGATCCTTGTTCAGAGAAAAATATAAAAAATACTAGTCCCTTTTGGAAAATTCTAGGAAAAATTCAGGAAAAAGGAAAAATCCGGACTATTTGATTGTTGTGTGAGTTCTTTCCATCGTCCTTTGTTTTCACCTTGCTGCGCTACATCTCGACACGTCTTAGCCAGCACCTGTGATTTGTACTTTAGATCTGGATTGAACAATCGCTAACCTACATTCGTTAATTACAAATCCTTGTTGTCATATTGTGTGCCTACCCATAGCTCCACATATTCTTCTGTCAGCAGAGGTTCATCTTGCAACTGTTACCCACGCTCAACAACAGATTGTTTCACCACTTTGGCTTTGCCCTGTTTGGTTTCATCAAAATTGCCAAAAAAAATCAGGAAAATAAAGAAAAAAAATTGTCAAAGTTTTTGCACATTTTTTCAGAGAATGAGCTGTATTTCTGTAGACCATATTCCTCCTCAGTTGTAGGTGCCAACTTTTGTGGTTGCATCTTTTTTATCCTTGTTCAGAGAAAAATATAAAAAAATAGTGAAAAAATAAAAAAAAATTGATTCCTACTGGTCCCTTTTGGAAAATTCTAGGAAAAAATCAGGAAAAAGGAAAAATCTATACTATTTGCTTGTTGTGTGAGTTCTTTCCATCGTCCTTTGTTTTCTCCTTGTTGCGCTGCGTCTCGACACGTCTTAGCGAGCACCTGTGATTTGTACTTTGGATCCGGATTAAACAATCGCTAATCTGTATTCGTTAATTGCTAATCCTTGTTGTCATATTGTGTGCCTACCCATAGCTCCACATATTCTTCTGTCAGCACAGGTTCATCTTGCAATTGTTACCCACGCTCAACAACAGATTGTTTCACCACTTTGGCTTTGCCCTGTTTGGTTTCATCAAAATTGCCAAAAAAAATTCAGTAAAATAAAGAAAAAAAATTGTCAAAGTTTTTGCACGCTTTTCAGATAACGTGCTGTATTTCTGTAGATCACATCCCACCTCAGTTGTAGGTGCTAATTGTTGTGGTTGCATCTTTTTTTATCCTTGTTCAGAGAAAAATATAAAAAATAGTGAAAAAATAGAAAAATTGATTCCTACTAGTGCCTTTTGGAAAATTCAGGAAAAAGGAAAAATCTGGACTATTTGCTTGTTCTGTGAGTTCTTTCCATCGTCCTTTGTTTTTACCTTGTTGCGCGATGTCTCGACACATCTTAGGCAGCACCTGTGATTTGTACTTTGGATCCGGATTGAACAATCGCTAATCAGCATTCGTTAGATGCTAATCCTTGCTGTCATATTGTGTGCCTACCCATAGCTCCACATATTCTTCTGTCAGCACAGGTTCATCTTGCAACTGTTACCCACGCTCAACAACAGATTGTTTCACCACTTTGGCTTTGCCCTGTTTGGTTTCATCAAAATTGCCAAAAAAATTCAGGAAAATAAAGAAAAAAAATTGTCAAAGTTTTTGCATGTGTTTCAGAGAACATGCTGTATTTCTGTAGACCACATCCCACCTCGGTTGTAGGTGCCAATTTTTGTGGTTGCATCTTTTTTTATCCTTGTTCAGAGAAAAATATAAAAAAAATATAGTGAAAAAATAAAAAAAATTTGATTCCAACTAGTCCCTTTTGGAAAATTCTAGGAAAAATTGAGGAAAAAGGAAAAATCCGGACTATTTGATTGTTGTGTGAGTTCTTTCCATCGTCTTTTGTTTTCACCTTGCTGCGCTACATCTCGACACGTCTTAGCCAGCACCTGTGATTTGTACTTTAGATCCGGATTCAACAATCGCTAATCTGCATTCGTTAATTACTAATCCTTGTTGTCATATTGTGTGCCTACCCATAGCTCCACATATTCTTCTGTCAGCAGAGGTTCATCTTGCAACTATTACCCACGCTCAACAATAGATTGTTTCACCACTTTGGCTTTGCCCCATTTGGTTTTATCAAAATTGCCAAAAAAATTCAGGAAAATAAAGAAAAAAATTGTCAAAGTTTTTGCACGCGTTTCAGATAACGTGCTGTATTTCTGTAGACCACATCCCACCTTAGTTGTAGGTGCCAATTTTTGTGGTTGCATCTTTTTTGATCCTTGTTCAGAGAAAAATATAAAAAATATAGTGAAAAAATAAAAAAATTTGATTCCTACTAGTCCCTTTTGGAAAATTCTAGGAAAAATTCAGGAAAAAGGAAAAATCCGGACTATTTGATTGTTGTGTGAGTTCTTTCCATCGTCCTTTGTTTTCACCTTGCTGCGCTACATCTCGACACGTCTTAGCCAGCACCTGTGATTTGTACTTTAGATCTGGATTGAACAATCGCTAATCTGCATTCGTTAATTACTAATCCTTGTTGTCATATTGTGTGCCTACCCATAGCTCCACATATTCTTCTGTCAGCAGAGGTTCATCTTGCAACTATTACCCACGCTCAACAACAGATTGTTTCACCACTTTGGCTTTGCCCCGTTTGGTTTCATCAAAATTGCCAAAAAATTCAGGAAAATAAAGAAAAAAATTATCAAAGTTTTTGCACGCGTTTCAGATAACGTGCTGTATTTCTGTAGACCACATCCCACCTTAGTTGTAGGTGCCAATTTTTGTGTTTGCGTCCTTTTTGATCCTTGTTTAGAGAAAAATATAAAAAAATATCGTGAAAAAATTAAAAAATTTGATTCCTACTAGTCCCTTTTGGAAAATTCTAGGAAAAATTTAGGAAAAAGGAAAAATCTGGACTATTTGATTGTTGTGTGAGTTCTTTCCATCGTCCTTTGTTTTCACCTTGCTGCGCTACATCTCGACACGTCTTAGCCAGCACCTGTGATTTGTACTTTAGATCCGGATTGAACAATCGCTAATCTGCATTCGTTAATTACTAATCCTTGTTGTCATATTGTGTGCCTACCCATAGCTCCACATATTCTTCTGTCAGCAGAGGTTCATCTTGCAGCTGTTACCCACGCTCAACAACAGATTGTTTCACCACTTTGGCTTTGCCCTGTTTGGTTTCATCAAAATTGCCAAAAAAAATTCAGGAAAATAAAGAAAAAAATTGTCAAAGTTTTTGCACGCTTTTTCAGAGAATGTGCTGTATTTCTGTAGACCATATTCCTCCTCAGTTGTAGGTGCCAACATTTGTGGTTGCATCTTTTTTATCCTTGTTCAGAGAAAAATATAAAAAAATAGTGAAAAAATAAAAAAAATTGATTCCTACTGATCCCTTTTGGAAAATTCCGGGAAAAAATCAGGAAAAAGGAAAAATCTATACTATTTGCTTGTTGTGTGAGTTCTTTCCATCGTCCTTTGTTTTCTCCTTGTTGCGCTACGTCTCGACACGTCTTAGGCAGCACCTGTGATTTGTACTTTGGATCCGGATTAAACAATCGCTAATCTGTATTCGTTAATTGCTAATCCTTGTTGTCATATTGTGTGCCTACCCATAGCTCCACATATTCTTCTGTCAGCACAGGTTCATCTTGCAACTGTTACCCACGCTCAACAACAGATTGTTTCACCACTTTGGCTTTGCCCTGTTTGGTTTCATCAAAATTGCCAAAAAAATTCAGGAAAATAAAGAAAAAAAATTATCAAAGTTTTTGCACGTGTTTCAGAGAACGTGCTGTATTTCTGTAGACCACATCCCACCTCAGTTGTAGGTGCCAATTTTTGTGGTTGCATCTTTTTTTATCTTGTTCAAAGAAAAATATAAAAAAAATATAGTGAAAAAATAAAAAAAAAATTGTTTCCAACTAGTCCCTTTTGGAAAATTCTAGGAAAAATCCGGACTATTTGATTGTTGTGTGAGTTCTTTCTATCGTCTTTTGTTTTCACCTTGCTGCGCTACATCTCGACACGTCTTAGCCAGCACCTGTGATTTGTACTTTAGATCCGGATTGAACAATCGCTAATCTGCATTCGTTAATTATTAATCCTTGTTGTCATATTGTGTGCCTACCCATAGCTCCACATATTCTTCTGTCAGCAGAGGTTCATCTTGCAACTATTACCCACGCTCAACAACAGATTGTTTCACCACTTTGGCTTTGCCCCGTTTGGTTTCATCAAAATTGCCAAAAAAATTCAGGAAAATAAAGAAAAAAATTGTCAAAGTTTTTGCACGCATTTCAGAGAACGTGCTGTATTTCTGTAGACCACATCCCACCTTAGTTGTAGGTGCCAATTTTTGTGGTTGCATCTTTTTTGATCCTTGTTCAGAGTAAAATATAAAAAATATAGTGAAAAAATAAAAAAAATTTGATTCCTACTAGTCCCTTTTGGAAAATTCTAGGAAAAATTCAGGAAAAAGGAAAAATCCGGACTATTTGATTGTTGTGTGAGTTCTTTCCATCGTCCTTTGTTTTCACCTTGCTGCGCTACATCTCGACACGTCTTAGCCAGCACCTGTGATTTGTACTTTAGATCTGGATTGAACAATCGCTAATCTGCATTCGTTAATTACTAATCCTTGTTGTCATATTGTGTGCCTACCCATAGCTCCACATATTCTTCTGTCAGCAGAGATTCATCTTGCAACTGTTACCCACACTCAACAACAGATTGTTTCACCACTTTGGCTTTGCCCTGTTTGGTTTCATCAAAATTGCCAAAAAAATTCAGGAAAATAAAGAAAAAAAATTGTCAAAGTTTTTGCACACTTTTTCAGAGAATGAGCTGTATTTCTGTAGACCATATTCCTCCTCAGTTGTAGGTGCCAACTTTTGTTGTTCCATCTTTTTTTATCCTTGTTCGGGGAAAAATTTAAAAAAAATAGTGAAAAAATAAAAAAAAAATTGATTCCTACTGGTCCCTTTTGGAAAATTCCAGGAAAAAATCAGGAAAAAGGAAAAATCTATACTATTTGCTTGTTGTGCGAGTTCTTTCCATCGTCCTTTGTTTTCCCCTTGTTGCGCTACGTCTCGACACGTCTTAGCGAGCACCTGTGATTTGTACTTTGGACCCGGATTAAACAATCGCTAATCTGTATTCGTTAATTGCTAATCCTTGTTGTCATATTGTGTGCCTACCCATAGCTCCACATATTCTTCTGTCAGCACAGGTTCATCTTGCAATTGTTACCCACGCTCAACAACAGATTGTTTCACCACTTTGGCTTTGCCCTGTTTGGTTTCATCAAAATTGCCAAAAAAATTCAGGAAAATAAAGAAAAAAAATTGTCAAAGTTTTTGCACGCTTTTCAGATAACGTGTTGTATTTCTGTAGATCACATCCCACCTCAGTTGTAGGTGCTAATTGTTGCGGTTGCATCTTTTTTTATCCTTGTTCAGAGAAAAATATAAAAAATAGTGAAAAAATAAAAAAATTGGTTCCTAATAGTGCCTTTTGGAAAATTCAGGAAAAAGGAAAAGTCTGGACTATTTGCTTGTTCTGTGAGTTCTTTCCATCGTCCTTTGTTTTTACCTTGTTGCGCGATGTCTCGACACATCTTAGGCAGCACCTGTGATTTGTACTTTGGATCCGGATTGAACAATCGCTAATCCTTGCTGTCATATTGTGTGCCTACCCATAGCTCCACATATTCTTCTGTCAGCACAGGTTCATCTTGCAACTGTTACCCACGCTCAACAACAGATTGTTTCACCACTTTGGCTTTGCCCTGTTTGGTTTCATCAAAATTGCCAAAAAAATTCAGGAAAATAAAGAAAAAAAATTGTCAAAGTTTTTGCATGTGTTTCAGAGAACATGCTGTATTTCTGTAGACCACATCCCACCTCAGCTGTAGGTGCCAATTTTTGTGGTTGCATCTTTTTTTATCCTTGTTCAAAGAAAAATATAAAAAAAATATAGTGAAAAAATAAAAAAAATTTGATTCCAACTAGTCCCTTTTGGAAAATTCTAGGAAAAATTGAGGAAAAAGGAAAAACCTGGACTATTTGATTGTTGTGTGAGTTCTTTCCATCGTCTTTTGTTTTCACCTTGCTGCGCTACATCTCGACACGTCTTAGCCAGCACCTGTGATTTGTACTTTAGATCCGGATTCAACAATCGCTAATCTGCATTCGTTAATTACTAATCCTTGTTGTCATATTGTGTGCCTACCCATAGCTCCACATATTCTTCTGTCAGCAGAGGTTCATCTTGCAACTATTACCCACGCTCAACAACAGATTGTTTCACCACTTTGGCTTTGCCCCATTTGGTTTCATCAAAATTGCCAAAAAAATTCAGGAAAATAAAGAAAAAAATTGTCAAAGTTTTTGCACGCGTTTCAGATAACGTGCTGTATTTCTGTAGACCACATCCCACCATAGTTGTAGGTGCCAATTTTTGTGGTTGCATCTTTTTTAATCCTTGTTCAGAGAAAAATATAAAAAATATAGTGAAAAAATAAAAAAAATTTGATTCCTACTAGTCCCTTTTGGAAAATTCTAGGAAAAATTCAGGAAAAAGGAAAAATCCGGACTATTTGATTGTTGTGTGAGTTCTTTCCATCATCCTTTGTTTTCACCTTGCTGCGCTACATCTCGACACGTCTTAGCCAGCACCTGTGATTTGTACTTTAGATCCGGATTGAACAATCGCTAATCTGCATTCGTTAATTACTAATCCTTGTTGTCATATTGTGTGCCTACCAATAGCTCCACATATTCTTCTGTCAGCAGAGGTTCATCTTGCAACTATTACCCACTCTCAACAACAGATTGTTTCACCACTTTGGCTTTGCCCCGTTTGGTTTCATCAAAATTGCCAAAAAATTCAGGAAAATAAAGAAAAAAATTGTCAAAGTTTTTGCACGCGTTTCAGATAACGTGCTGTATTTCTGTAGACCACATCCCACCTTAGTTGTAGGTGTCAATTTTTGTGGTTGCATCTTTTTTGATCCTTGTTCAGAGAAAAATATAAAAAATATAGTGAAAAAATAAAAAAATTTGATTCCTACTAGTCCCTTTTGGAAAATTCTAGGAAAAATTAAGGAAAAAGGAAAAATCCGGACTATTTGATTGTTGTGTGAGTTCTTTCCATCGTCCTTTGTTTTCACCTTGCTGCGCTACATCTCAACACGTCTTAGCCAGCACCTGTGATTTGTACTTTAGTTCTGGATTGAACAATCGCTAATCTGCATTCGTTAATTACTAATCCTTGTTGTCATATTGTGTGCCTACCCATAGCTCCACATATTCTTCTGTCAACAGAGGTTCATCTTGCAACTGTTACCCACGCTCAACAACAGATTGTTTCACCACTTTGGCTTTGCCCTATTTGGTTTCATCAAAATTGCCAAAAAAATTCAGGAAAATAAAGAAAAAAAAATTGTCAAAGTTTTTGCACACTTTTTCAGAGAATGAGCTGTATTTCTGTAGACCATATTCCTCCTCAGTTGTAGGTGCCAATTTTTATGGTTGCATCTTTTTTGATCCTTGTTCAGAGAAAAATATAAAAAAAATAGTGAAAAAATAAAAAAAATTGATTCCTACTGATCCCTTTTGGAAAATTCCTGGAAAAAATCAGGAAAAAGGAAAAATCTATACTATTTGCTTGTTGTGTGAGTTCTTTCCATCGTCCTTTATTTTCTCCTTGTTGCGCTACGTCTCGACACGTCTTAGGCAGCACCTGTGATTTGTACTTTGGATCCGGATTAAACAATCGCTAATCTGTATTCGTTAATTGCTAATCCTTGTTATCATATTTTGTGCCTACCCATAGCTCCACATATTCTTCTGTCAGCACAGGTTCATCTTGCAACTGTTACCCACGCTCAACAACAGATTGTTTCACCACTTTGGCTTTGCCCTGTTTGGTTTCATCAAAATTGCCAAAAAAATTCAAGAAAATAAAGAAAAAAAATTATCAAAGTTTTTGCACGTGTTTCAGAGAACGTGCTGTATTTCTGTAGACCACATCCCACCTCAGTTGTAGGTGCCAATTTTTGTGGTTGCATCTTTTTTTATCCTTGTTCAGAGAAAAATATAAAAAAAATATAGTGAAAAAATAAAAAAAATTTGATTCCAACTAGTCCCTTTTGGAAAATTCTAGGAAAAATCCGGACTATTTGATTGTTGTGTGAGTTCTTTCCATCGTCTTTTGTTTTCACCTTGCTGCGCTACATCTCGACACGTCTTAGCCAGCACCTGTGATTTGTACTTTAGATCCGGATTGAACAATCGCTAATCTGCATTCATTAATTACTAATCCTTGTTGTCATATTGTGTGCCTACCCATAGCTCCACATATTCTTCTGTCAGCAGAGGTTCATCTTGCAACTATTACCCACGCTCAACAACAGATTGTTTCACCACTTTGGCTTTGCCCCGTTTGGTTTCATCAAAATTGGCAAAAAAATTCAGGAAAATAAAGAAAAAAATTGTCAAAGTTTTTGCACGCATTTCAGAGAACGTGCTATATTTCTGTAGACCACATCCCACCTTAGTTGTAGGTGCCAATTTTTGTGGTTGCATCTTTTTTGATCCTTGTTCAGAGTAAAATATAAAAAATATAGTGAAAAAATAAAAAAATTAGTGAAAAAATAAAAAAATTTGATTCCTACTAGTCCCTTTTGGAAAATTCTAGGAAAAATTCAGGAAAAAGGAAAAATCCGGACTATTTGATTGTTGTGTGAGTTCTTTCCATCGTCCTTTGTTTTCACCTTGCTGCGCTATATCTCGACACGTCTTAGCCAGCACCTGTGATTTGTACTTTAGATCTGGATTGAACAATCGCTAATCTGCATTCGTTAATTACTAATCCTTGTTGTCATATTGTGTGCCTACCCATAGCTCCACATATTCTTCTGTCAGCAGAGGTTCATCTTGCAACTGTTACCCACACTCAACAACAGATTGTTTCACCACTTTGGCTTTGCCCTGTTTGGTTTCATCAAAATTGCCAAAAAAATTCAGGAAAATAAAGAAAAAAAATTGTCAAAGTTTTTGCACACTTTTTCAGAGAATGAGCTGTATTTCTGTAGACCATATTCCTCCTCAGTTGTAGGTGCCAACTTTTGTGGTTGTATCTTTTTTTATCCTTGTTCAGAGAAAAATTTAAAAAAAATAGTGAAAAAATAAAAAAAATTGATTCCTACTGGTCCCTTTTGGAAAATTCCAGGAAAAAATCAGGAAAAAGGAAAAATCTATACTATTTGCTTGTTGTGCGAGTTCTTTCCATCGTCCTTTGTTTTCTCCTTGTTGCGCTACGTCTCGACACATCTTAGCGAGCACCTGTGATTTGTACTTTGGACCCGGATTAAACAATCGCTAATCTGTATTCGTTAATTGCTAATCCTTGTTGTCATATTGTGTGCCTACCCATAGCTCCACATATTCTTCTGTCAGCACAGGTTCATCTTGCAATTGTTACCCACGCTCAACAACAGATTGTTTCACCACTTTGGCTTTGCCCTGTTTGGTTTCATCAAAATTGCCAAAAAAATTCAGGAAAATAAAGAAAAAAAATTGTCAAAGTTTTTGCACGCTTTTCAGATAACGTGCTGTATTTCTGTAGATCACATCCCACCTCAGTTGTAGGTGCTAATTGTTGCGGTTGCATCTTTTTTTATCCTTGTTCAGAGAAAAATATAAAAAAAATATAGTGCCTTTTGGAAAATTCAGGAAAAAGGAAAAGTCTGGACTATTTGCTTGTTCTGTGAGTTCTTTCCATCGTCCTTTGTTTTTACCTTGTTGCGCGATGTCTCGACACATCTTAGGCAGCACCTGTGATTTGTACTTTGGATCCGGATTGAACAATCGCTAATCCTTGCTGTCATATTGTGTGCCTACCCATAGCTCCACATATTCTTCTGTCAGCACAGGTTCATCTTGCAACTGTTACCCATGCTCAACAACAGATTGTTTCACCACTTTGGCTTTGCCCTGTTTGGTTTCATCAAAATTGCCAAAAAAATTCAGGAAAATAAAGAAAAAAAATTGTCAAAGTTTTTGCATGTGTTTCAGAGAACATGCTGTATTTCTGTAGACCACATCCCACCTCAGTTGTAGGTGCCAATTTTTGTGGTTGCATCTTTTTTTATCCTTGTTCAGAGAAAAATATAAAAAAAATATAGTGAAAAAATAAAAAAAATTTGATTCCAACTAGTCCCTTTTGGAAAATTCTAGGAAAAATTGAGGAAAAAGGAAAAATCCGGACTATTTGATTGTTGTGTGAGTTCTTTCCATCGTCTTTTGTTTTCACCTTGCTGCGCTACATCTTGACACGTCTTAGCCAGCACCTGTGATTTGTACTTTAGATCCGGATTCAACAATCGCTAATCTGCATTCGTTAATTACTAATCCTTGTTGTCATATTGTGTGCCTACCCATAGCTCCACATATTCTTCTGTCAGCAGAGGTTCATCTTGCAACTATTACCCACGCTCAACAACAGATTGTTTCACCACTTTGGCTTTGCCCCATTTGGTTTCATCAAAATTGCCAAAAAAATTCAGGAAAATAAAGAAAAAAATTGTCAAAGTTTTTGCACGCGTTTTAGATAACGTGCTGTATTTCTATAGACCACATCCCACCTTAGTTGTAGGTGCCAATTTTTGTGGTTGCATCTTTTTTGATCCTTGTTCAGAGAAAAATATAAAAAATATAGTGAAAAAATAAAAAAAATTTGATTCCTACTAGTCCCTTTTGGAAAATTCTAGGAAAAATTCAGGAAAAAGGAAAAATCCGGACTATTTGATTGTTGTGTGAGTTCTTTCCATCGTCCTTTGTTTTCACCTTGCTGCGCTACATCTCGACACGTCTTAGCCAGCACCTGTGATTTGTACTTTAGATCCGGATTGAACAATCGCTAATCTGCATTCGTTAATTACTAATCCTTGTTGTCATATTGTGTGCCTACCCATAGCTCCACATATTCTTCTGTCAGCAGAGGTTCATCTTGCAACTATTACCCACTCTCAACAACAGATTGTTTCACCACTTTGGCTTTGCCCCGTTTGGTTTCATCAAAATTGCCAAAAAATTCAGGAAAATAAAGAAAAAAATTGTCAAAGTTTTTGCACGCGTTTCAGATAACGTGCTGTATTTCTGTAGACCACATCCCACCTTAGTTGTAGGTGTCAATTTTTGTGGTTGCATCTTTTTTGATCCTTGTTCAGAGAAAAATATAAAAAATATAGTGAAAAAATAAAAAAATTTGATTCCTACTAGTCCCTTTTGGAAAATTCTAGGAAAAATTAAGGAAAAAGGAAAAATCCGGACTATTTGATTGTTGTTTGAGTTCTTTCCATCGTCCTTTGTTTTCACCTTGCTGCGCTACATCTCAACACGTCTTAGCCAGCACCTGTGATTTGTACTTTAGTTCTGGATTGAACAATCGCTAATCTGCATTCGTTAATTACTAATCCTTGTTGTCATATTGTGTGTCTACCCATAGCTCCACATATTCTTCTGTCAGCGGAGGTTCATCTTGCAACTGTTACCCACGCTCAACAACAGATTGTTTCACCACTTTGGCTTTGCCCTGTTTGGTTTCATCAAAATTGCCAAAAAAATTCAGGAAAATAAAGAAAAAAAATTGTCAAAGTTTTTGCACACTTTTTCAGAGAATGAGCTGTATTTCTGTAGACCATATTCCTCCTCAGTTGTAGGTGCCAACTTTTGTGGTTGCATCTTTTTTATCCTTGTTCAGAGAAAAATATAAAAAAATAGTGAAAAAATAAAAAAAAAATTGATTCCTACTGGTCCCTTTTGGAAAATTCCGGGAAAAAATCAGGAAAAAGGAAAAATCTATACTATTTGCTTGTTGTGTGAGTTGTTTCCATCGTCCTTTGTTTTCTCCTTGTTGCGCTACGTCTCGACACGTCTTAGCCAGCACCTGTGATTTGTACTTTGGATCCGGATTAAACAATCGCTAATCTGTATTCGTTAATTGCTAATCCTTGTTGTCATATTGTGTGCCTACCCATAGCTCCACATATTCTTCTGTCAGCATAGGTTCATCTTGCAACTGTTACCCATGCTCAACAATAGATTGTTTCACCACTTTGGCTTTGCCCTGTTTGGTTTCATCAAAATTGCCAAAAAAATTCAGGAAAATAAAGAAAAAAAATTGTCAAAGTTTTTGCACGTGTTTCAGAGAACGTGCTGTATTTCTGTAGACCACATCCCACCTCAGTTGTAGGTGCCAATTTTTGTGGTTGCATCTTTTTTTATCCTTGTTCAGAGAAAAATATAAAAAAAATATAGTGAAAAAATAAAAAAAATTTGATTCCAACTAGTCCCTTTTGGAAAATTCTAGGAAAAATTGAGGAAAAAGGAAAAATCCGAACTATTTGATTGTTGTGTGAGTTCTTTCCATCGTCCTTTGTTTTCACCTTGCTGCGATACATCTGGACACGTCTTAGCCAGCACCTGTGATTTGTACTTTAGATCCGGATTGAACAATCGCTAATCTGCATTCGTTAATTACTAATCCTTGTTGTCATATTGTGTGCCTACCCATAGCTCCACATATTCTTCTGTCAGCAGAGGTTCATCTTGCAACTATTACCCACGCTCAACAACAGATTGTTTCACCACTTTGGCTTTGCCCCGTTTGGTTTCATCAAAATTGCCAAAAAAATTCAGGAAAATAAAGAAAAAAATTGTCAAAGTTTTTGCATGCGTTTCAGAGAACGTGCTGTATTTCTGTAGACCACATCCCACCTTAGTTGTAGGTGCTAATTTTTATGGTTGCATCTTTTTTGATCCTTGTTCAGAGAAAAATATAAAAAATATAGTGAAAAAATAAAAAAAATTTGATTCCTACTAGTCCCTTTTGGAAAATTCTAGGAAAAATTCAGGAAAAAGGAAAAATCCGGACTATTTGATTGTTGTGTGAGTTCTTTCCATCGTCCTTTGTTTTCACCTTGCTGCGCTACATCTCGACACGTCTTAGCCAGCACCTGTGATTTGTACTTTAGATCTGGATTGAACAATCGCTAATCTACATTCGTTAATTACTAATCCTTGTTGTCATATTGTGTGCCTACCCATAGCTCCACATATTCTTCTGTCAGCAGAGGTTCATCTTGCAACTGTTACCCACGCTCAACAACAGATTGTTTCACCACTTTGGCTTTGCCCTGTTTGGTTTCATCAAAATTGCCAAAAAAAATCAGGAAAATAAAGAAAAAAATTGTCAAAGTTTTTGCACACTTTTTCAGAGAATGAGCTGTATTTCTGTAGACCATATTCCTCCTCAGTTGTAGGTGCCAACTTTTGTGGTTGCATCTTTTTTATCCTTGTTCAGAGAAAAATATAAAAAAATAGTGAAAAAATAAAAAAAAATTGATTCTTACTGGTCCCTTTTGGAAAATTCCGGGAAAACATCAGGAAAAAGGAAAAATCTATACTATTTGCTTGTTGTGTGAGTTGTTTCCATCGTCCTTTGTTTTCTCCTTGTTGCGCTACGTCTCGACACGTCTTAGCCAGCACCTGTGATTTGTACTTTGGATCCGGATTAAACAATCGCTAATCTGTATTCGTTAATTGCTAATCCTTGTTGTCATATTGTGTGCCTACCCATAGCTCCACATATTCTTCTGTCGGCATAGGTTCATCTTGCAACTGTTACCCATGCTCAAGAATAGATTGTTTCACCACTTTGGCTTTGCCCTGTTTGGTTTCATCAAAATTGCAAAAAAAATTCAGGAAAATAAAGAAAAAAAATTGTCAAAGTTTTTGCACGTGTTTCAGAGAACGTGCTGTATTTCTGTAGACCACATCCCACCTCAGTTGTAGGTGCCAATTTTTGTGGTTGCATCTTTTTTTATCCTTGTTCAGAGAAAAATATAAAAAAAATATAGTGAAAAAATAAAAAAAAATTGATTCCAACTAGTCCCTTTTGGAAAATTCTAGGAAAAATTGAGGAAAAAGGAAAAATCCGAACTATTTGATTGTTTTGTGAGTTCTTTCCATCGTCCTTTGTTTTCACCTTGCTGCGATACATATGGACACGTCTTAGCCAGCACCTGTGATTTGTACTTTAGATCCGGATTGAACAATCGCTAATCTACATTCGTTAATTACTAATCCTTGTTGTCATATTGTGTGCCTACCCATAGCTCCACATATTCTTCTGTCAGCAGAGGTTCATCTTGCAACTATTACCCACGCTCAACAACAGATTGTTTCACCACTTTGGCTTTGCCCCGTTTGGTTTCATCAAAATTGCCAAAAAAATTCAGGAAAATAAAGAAAAAAATTGTCAAAGTTTTTGCATGCGTTTCAGAGAACGTGCTGTATTTCTGTAGACCACATCCCACCTTAGTTGTAGGTGCCAATTTTTATGGTTGCATCTTTTTTGATCCTTGTTCAGAGAAAAATATAAAAAATATAGTGAAAAAATAAAAAAATTTGATTCCTACTAGTCCCTTTTGGAAAATTCTAGGAAAAATTCAGGAAAAAGGAAAAATCCGGACTATTTGATTGTTGTGTGAGTTCTTTCCATCGTCCTTTGTTTTCACCTTGCTGCGCTACATCTCGACACGTCTTAGCCAGCACCTGTGATTTGTACTTTAGATCTGGATTGAACAATCGCTAATCTACATTCGTTAATTACTAATCCTTGTTGTCATATTGTGTGCCTACCCATAGCTCCACATATTCTTCTGTCAGCAGAGGTTCATCTTGCAACTGTTACCCACGCTCAACAACAGATTGTTTCACCACTTTGGCTTTGCCCTGTTTGGTTTCATCAAAATTGCCAAAAAAATTCAGGAAGATAAAGAAAAAAAATTATCAAAGTTTTTGCACGTGTTTCAGAGAACGTGCTGTATTTCTGTAGACCACATCCCACCTCAGTTGTAGGTGCCAATTTTTGTGGTTGCATCTTTTTTTATCCTTGTTCAGAGAAAAATATAAAAAAAATATAGTGAAAAAATAAAAAAAATTTGATTCCAACTAGTCCCTTTTGGAAAATTCTAGGAAAAATTGAGGAAAAAGGAAAAATCCGGACTATTTGATTGTTGTGTGAGTTCTTTCCATCGTCCTTTGTTTTCACCTTGCTGCGCTACATCTCAACACGTCTTAGCCAGCACCTATGATTTGTACTTTAGATCCGGATTGAACAATCGCTAATCTGCATTCGTTAATTACTAATCCTTGTTGTCATATTGTGTGCCTACCCATAGCTCCACATATTCTTCTATCAGTAGAGGTTCATCTTGCAACTATTACCCACGCTCAACAACAGATTGTTTCACCACTTTGGCTTTGCCCCGTTTGGTTTCATCAAAATTGCCAAAAAAAATTCAGGAAAATAAAGAAAAAAATTGTCAAAGTTTTTGCATGCGTTTCAGAGAACGTGCTGTATTTCTGTAGACCACATCCCACCTTAGTTGTAGGTGCCAATTTTTGTGGTTGCATCTTTTTTGATCCTTGTTTAGAGAAAAATATAAAAAAATATCGTGAAAAAATAAAAAAATTTGATTCCTACTAGTCCCTTTTGGAAAATTCTAGGAAAAATTCAGGAAAAAGGAAAAATCCGGACTATTTGATTGTTGTGTGAGTTCTTTCCATCGTCCTTTGTTTTCACCTTGCCGCGCTACATCTCGACACGTCTTAGCCAGCACCTGTGATTTGTACTTTAGATCCGGATTGAACAACCGCTAATCTGCATTCGTTAATTACTAATCCTTGTTGTCATATTGTGTGCCTACCCATAGCTGCACATATTCTTCTGTCAGCAGAGGTTCATCTTGCAACTGTTACCCACGCTCAACAACAGATTGTTTCACCACTTTGGCTTTGCCCTGTTTGGTTTCATCAAAATTGCCAAAAAAATTCAGGAAAATAAAGAAAAAAAATTGTCAAAGTTTTTGCACGCTTTTTCAGAGAATGTGTTGTATTTCTGTAGACCATATTCCACCTCAGTTGTAGGTGCCTATTTTTGTGGTTGCATCTTTTTTATCCTTGTTCAGAGAAAAATATAAAAATAGTGAAAAAAAATTTGATTCTTAGTAGAGCCTTTTGGATAATTCAGGGAAAAATTCAGGAAAAAGGAAAAATCTGGACTATTTGCCTGTTCTGTGAGTTCTTTTTATCATCCTTTGTTTCCACCTTGTTGCGCTACGTCTCGACACGTCTTAGCCAGCACCTGTGATTTGTACTTTGGATCCGGATTGAACAATCACCAATTTGCATTCGTTAATTGCTAATCCTTGCTGTCATATTGTGTGCCTACACATAGCTCCACATAATCTTCTGTCAGCACAGGTTCATCTTGCAACTGTTACCCACGCTCAACAACAGATTGTTTCACCACTTTGGCTTTGCCCTGTTTGGTTTCATCAAAATTGCCAAAAAAATTCAGGAAGATAAAGAAAAAAAATTATCAAAGTTTTTGCACGTGTTTCAGAGAACGTGCTGTATTTCTGTAGACCACATCCCACCTCAGTTGTAGGTGCCAATTTTTGTGGTTGCATCTTTTTTTATCCTTGTTCAGAGAAAAATATAAAAAAAATATAGTGAAAAAATAAAAAAAATTTGATTCCAACTAGTCCCTTTTGGAAAATTCTAGGAAAAATTGAGGAAAAAGGAAAAATCCGGACTATTTGATTGTTGTGTGAGTTCTTTCCATCGTCCTTTGTTTTCACCTTGCTGCGCTACATCTCAACACGTCTTAGCCAGCACCTATGATTTGTACTTTAGATCCGGATTGAACAATCGCTAATCTGCATTCGTTAATTACTAATCCTTGTTGTCATATTGTGTGCCTACCCATAGCTCCACATATTCTTCTATCAGCAGAGGTTCATCTTGCAACTATTACCGACGCTCAACAACAGATTGTTTCACCACTTTGGCTTTGCCCCGTTTGGTTTCATCAAAATTGCCAAAAAAATTCAGGAAAATAAAGAAAAAAATTGTCAAAGTTTTTGCATGCGTTTCAGAGAACGTGCTGTATTTCTGTAGACCACATCCCACCTTAGTTGTAGGTGCCAATTTTTGTGGTTGCATCTTTTTTGATCCTTGTTTAGAGAAAAATATAAAAAAATATCGTGAAAAAATAAAAAAATTTGATTCCTACTAGTCCCTTTTGGAAAATTCTAGGAAAAATTCAGGAAAAAGGAAAAATCCGGACTATTTGATTGTTGTGTGAGTTCTTTCCATCGTCCTTTGTTTTCACCTTGCCGCGCTACATCTCGACACGTCTTAGCCAGCACCTGTGATTTGTACTTTAGATCCGGATTGAACAACCGCTAATCTGCATTCGTTAATTACTAATCCTTGTTGTCATATTGTGTGCCTACCCATAGCTGCACATATTCTTCTATCAGCAGAGGTTCATCTTGCAACTGTTACCCACGCTCAACAACAGATTGTTTCACCACTTTGGCTTTGCCCTGTTTGGTTTCATCAAAATTGCCAAAAAAATTCAGGAAAATAAAGAAAAAAAATTGTCAAAGTTTTTGCACGCTTTTTCAGAGAATGTGTTGTATTTCTGTAGACCATATTCCACCTCAGTTGTAGGTGCCTATTTTTGTGGTTGCATCTTTTTTATCCTTGTTCAGAGAAAAATATAAAAATAGTGAAAAAAAATTTGATTCTTAGTAGAGCCTTTTGGATAATTCAGGGAAAAATTCAGGAAAAAGGAAAAATCTGGACTATTTGCCTGTTCTGTGAGTTCTTTTTATCATCCTTTGTTTCCACCTTGTTGCGCTACGTCTCGACACGTCTTAGCCAGCACCTGTGATTTGTACTTTGGATCCGGATTGAACAATCACCAATTTGCATTCGTTAATTGCTAATCCTTGCTGTCATATTGTGTGCCTACACATAGCTCCACATAATCTTCTGTCAGCACAGGTTCATCTTGCAACTGTTACCCACGCTCAACAACAGATTGTTTCACCACTTTGGCTTTGCCCTGTTTGGTTTCATCAAAATTGCCAAAAAAATTCAGGAAGATAAAGAAAAAAAATTATCAAAGTTTTTGCACGTGTTTCAGAGAACGTGCTGTATTTCTGTAGACCACATCCCACCTCAGTTGTAGGTGCCAATTTTTGTGGTTGCATCTTTTTTTATCCTTGTTCAGAGAAAAATATAAAAAAAATATAGTGAAAAAATAAAAAAAATTTGATTCCAACTAGTCCCTTTTGGAAAATTCTAGGAAAAATTGAGGAAAAAGGAAAAATCCGGACTATTTGATTGTTGTGTGAGTTCTTTCCATCGTCCTTTGTTTTCACCTTGCTGCGCTACATCTCAACACGTCTTAGCCAGCACCTATGATTTGTACTTTAGATCCGGATTGAACAATCGCTAATCTGCATTCGTTAATTACTAATCCTTGTTGTCATATTGTGTGCCTACCCATAGCTCCACATATTCTTCTATCAGCAGAGGTTCATCTTGCAACTATTACCCACGCTCAACAACAGATTGTTTCACCACTTTGGCTTTGCCCCGTTTGGTTTCATCAAAATTGCCAAAAAAATTCAGGAAAATAAAGAAAAAAATTGTCAAAGTTTTTGCATGCGTTTCAGAGAACGTGCTGTATTTCTGTAGACCACATCCCACCTTAGTTGTAGGTGCCAATTTTTGTGGTTGCATCTTTTTTGATCCTTGTTTAGAGAAAAATATAAAAAAATATCGTGAAAAAATAAAAAAATTTGATTCCTACTAGTCCCTTTTGGAAAATTCTAGGAAAAATTCAGGAAAAAGGAAAAATCCGGACTATTTGATTGTTGTGTGAGTTCTTTCCATCGTCCTTTGTTTTCACCTTGCCGCGCTACATCTCGACACGTCTTAGCCAGCACCTGTGATTTGTACTTTAGATCCGGATTGAACAACCGCTAATCTGCATTCGTTAATTACTAATCCTTGTTGTCATATTGTGTGCCTACCCATAGCTGCACATATTCTTCTGTCAGCAGAGGTTCATCTTGCAACTGTTACCCACGCTCAACAACAGATTGTTTCACCACTTTGGCTTTGCCCTGTTTGGTTTCATCAAAATTGCCAAAAAAATTCAGGAAAATAAAGAAAAAAAATTGTCAAAGTTTTTGCACGCTTTTTCAGAGAATGTGTTGTATTTCTGTAGACCATATTCCACCTCAGTTGTAGGTGCCTATTTTTGTGGTTGCATCTTTTTTATCCTTGTTCAGAGAAAAATATAAAAATAGTGAAAAAAAATTTGATTCTTAGTAGAGCCTTTTGGATAATTCAGGGAAAAATTCAGGAAAAAGGAAAAATCTGGACTATTTGCCTGTTCTGTGAGTTCTTTTTATCATCCTTTGTTTCCACCTTGTTGCGCTACGTCTCGACACGTCTTAGCCAGCACCTGTGATTTGTACTTTGGATCCGGATTGAACAATCACCAATTTGCATTCGTTAATTGCTAATCCTTGCTGTCATATTGTGTGCCTACACATAGCTCCACATAATCTTCTGTCAGCACAGGTTCATCTTGCAACTGTTACCCACGCTCAACAACAGATTGTTTCACCACTTTGGCTTTGCCCTGTTTGGTTTCATCAAAATTGCCAAAAAAATTCAGGAAAATAAAGAAAAAAAATTGTCAAAGTTTTTGCTCGCTTTTTCAGAGAATGAGCTGTATTTCTGTAGACCATATTCCTCCTCAGTTGTAGGTGCCAACTTTTGTGGTTGCATCTTTTTTTATCCTTGTTCAGAGAAAAATATAAAAAAATAGTGAAAAAATAAAAAAAAATTGATTCCTACTGGTCCCTTTTGGAAAATTCCAGGAAAAAATCAGGAAAAAGGAAAAATCTATACTATTTGCTTGTTGTGTGAGTTCTTTCCATCGTCCTTTGTTTTCTCCTTGTTGCGCTACGTCTCGACACGTCTTAGCCAGCACCTGTGATTTGTACTTTGGATCCGGATTAACAATCGCTAATCTGTATTCGTTAATTGCTAATCCTTGTTGTCATATTGTGTGCCTACCCATAGCTCCACATATTCTTCTGTCAGCACATGTTCATCTTGCAACTGTTACCCACGCTCAACAACAGATTGTTTCACCACTTTGGCTTTGCCCTGTTTGGTTTCATCAAAATTGCCAAAAAATTCAGGAAAATAAAGAAAAAAATTGTCAAAGTTTTTGCACGCGTTTCAGAGAACGTGCTGTATTTCTGTAGACCACATCCCACCTCAGTTGTAGGTGCCAATTTTTGTGGTTGCATCTTTTTTTATCCTTGTTCAGAGAAAAATATAAAAAAATATAGTGAAAAAATAAAAAAAATTGATTCCTACTAGTCCCTTTTGGAAAATTCTAAGAAAAATTCAGGAAAAAGGAAAAATCTGGACTATTTGATTATTGTTTGAGCTCTTTCCATCGTCCTTTGTTTTCACCTTGCTGTGCTACATCTCATCACGTCTTAGCCAGCACCTGTGATTTGTACTTTAGATCCGGATTGAACAATCGCTAATCTGCATTCGTTAATTACTAATCCTTGTTGTCATATTGTGTGCCTACCCATAGCTGCACATATTCTTCTGTCAGCAGAGGTTCATCTTGCAACTGTTACCCACGCTCAACAACAGATTGTTTCACCACTTTGGCTTTGCCCTGTTTGGTTTCATCAAAATTGCCAAAAAAATTCAGGAAAATAAAGAAAAAAATTATCAAAGTTTTTGCACGCTTTTTCAGAGAATGTGTTGTATTTCTGTAGACCATATTCCACCTCAGTTGTAGGTGCCTATTTTTGTGGTTGCATCTTTTTTATCCTTGTTCAGAGAAAAATATAAAAATAGTGAAAAAAAATTTGATTCTTAGTAGAGCCTTTTGGATAATTCAGGGAAAAATTCAGGAAAAAGGAAAAATCTGGACTATTTGCCTGTTCTGTGAGTTCTTTTTATCATCCTTTGTTTCCACCTTGTTGCGCTACGTCTCGACACGTCTTAGCCAGCACCTGTGATTTGTACTTTGGATCCGGATTGAACAATCACTAATTTGCATTCGTTAATTGCTAATCCTTGCTGTCATATTGTGTGCCTACCCATAGCTCCACATAATCTTATGTCAGCACAGGTTCATCTTGCAACTGTTACCCACGCTCAACAACAGATTGTTTCACCACTTTGGCTTTGCCCTGTTTGGTTTCATCAAAATTGCCAAAAAAATTCAGGAAAATAAAGAAAAAAAAATTGTCAAAGTTTTTGCACACTTTTTCAGAGAATGAGCTGTATTTCTGTAGACCATATTCCTCCTCAGTTGTAGGTGCCAACTTTTGTGGTTGCATCTTTTTTTATCCTTGTTCAGAGAAAAATATAAAAAAAATAGTGAAAAAATAAAAAAAATTGATTCCTACTGGTCCCTTTTGGAAAATTCCAGGAAAGAATCAGGAAAAAGAAAAAATCTATACTATTTGCTTGTTGTGTGAGTTCTTTCCATCGTCCTTTGTTTTCTCCTTGTTGCGCTACGTCTCGACACGTCTTAGCCAGCACCTGTGATTTGTACTTTGGATCCGGATTAAACAATCGCTAATCTGTATTCGTTAATTGCTAATCCTTGTTGTCATATTGGGTGCCTACCCAGAGCTCCACATATTCTTCTGTCAGCACAGGTTCATCTTGCAACTGTTACCCACGCTCAACAACAGATTGTTTCACCACTTTGGCTTTGCCCTGTTTGGTTTCATCAAAATTGCCAAAAAATTCAGGAAAATAAAGAAAAAAAATTGTCAAAGTTTTTGCACGCGTTTCAGAGAACGCGCTGTATTTCTGTAGACTACATCCCACCTCAGTTGTAGGTGCCAATTTTTGTGGTTGCATCTTTTTTTATCCTTGTTCAGAGAAAAATATAAAAAAATATAGTGAAAAAATAAAAAAAATTGATTCCTACTAGTCCCTTTTGGAAAATTCTAAGAAAAATTCAGGAAAAAGGAAAAATCCGGACTATTTGATTATTGTTTGAGCTCTTTCCATCGTCCTTTGTTTTCACCTTGCTGTGCTACATCTCATCACGTCTTAGCCAGCACCTGTGATTTGTACTTTAGATCCGGATTGAACAATCGCTAATCTGCATTCGTTAATTACTAATCCTTGTTGTCATATTGTGTGCCTACCCATAGCTGCACATATTCTTCTGTCAGCAGAGGTTCATCTTGCAACTGTTACCCACGCTCAACAACAGATTGTTTCACCACTTTGGCTTTACCCTGTTTGGTTTCATCAAAATTGCCAAAAAAATTCAGGAAAATAAAGAAAAAAATTATCAAAGTTTTTGCACGCTTTTTCAGAGAACGTGCTGTATTTCTGTAGACCACATTCCACCTCAGTTGAAGGTGCCAACTTTTGTGGTTGCATCTTTTTTTATCCTTGTTCAGAGAAAAATGTAAAAAATAGTGAAAAAATAAAAAAAAATTGATTCCTACTAGTGCCTTTTGGAAAATTCTGGGAAAAATTCAGGAAAAAGGATAAATCTGGACTATTTGCTTGTTCTGTGAGTTCTTTCCATCGTCCTTTGTTTTCACCTTGTTGCGCTACATCTCGACACGTCTTAGCCAGCACCTGTGATTTGTACTTTGGATCCGGATTGAACAATCGCTAATCTGCATTCGTTAATTGCTAATCCTTGTTGTCATATTGTGTGCCTACCCATAGCTCCACATATTCTTCTGTCAGCACAGGTTCATCTTGCAACTGCTACCCACGCTAAACAACAGATTGTTTCACCACTTTGGGTTTGTCCTGTTTGGTTTCATCAAAATTGCCAAAAAAAATTCAGGAAAATAAAGAAAAAAAATTGTCAAAGTTTTTGCACGCTTTTTAGAGAACGTGCTGTATTTCTGTAGACCACATCGCACCTCAGTTGTAGGTGCTAATTTTTGTGGTTGCATCTTTTTATCCTTGTTCAAAGAAAAATATAAAAAAAAATAGTGAAAAAATAAAAAAAAATTTGATTCCTCTAGTGCGTTTTGGAAAATTCTGAGAAAAATTCAGGAAAAAGGAAAAATCCAGACTATTTGCTTGTTCCATGAGTTCTTTCCATCGTCCTTTATTTTCACCTTGCTGCGCTATGTCTCGACACATCTTAGCCAGCACATGTGATTTGTACTTTGGATCCGGATTGAACAATCGCTAATCTGCATTCGTTAATTGCTAATCCTTGTTGTCATATTGTATGCCTACCCATAGCTCCACATATTCTTGTGTCAGCACAGGTTCATCTAGCAACTATTACCCACGCTCAACAACAGATTGTTTCACCACTTTGGCTTTGTCCTGTTTGGTTTCATCAAAATTGCTAAAAAAATTCAGGAAAATAAAGAAAAAAATTGTCAAAATTTTTGCATGCTTTTTCAGAGAACGTGCTGTATTTCTGTAGACCACATCCCGTCTCAGTTGTAGGTGCCAATTTTTGTGGTTGCATCTTTTTTTATCCTTGTTCAGAGAAAAATATAAAAAAATAGTGAAATGTTTTTTGATTCCTACTAGTGCCTTTTGGAAAATTCTGGGAAAAGTTCAGGAAAAAAGAAATATCCGGACTATTTGCTTGTTCTGTGAGTTCTTTCCATCGTCCTTTGTTTTCACCTTGTTGCGCTACGTCTCGACACGTCTTAGCCAGCACTTGTGATTTGTACTTTGGAGCCGGATTGAACAATCGCTAATCTGCATTCGTTAATTGCTAATCCTTGCTATCATATTGTGTGCCTATGTAACACCCAAAAATTTCAACAATTAGAATTAGTGGGTTTTAAATAATTTAGATAATAATTAATGAGAAATTAGCATTTAAAATTTTAGATAGAATATTTGATGATGCATTCATGCTGTTGCATTTATTTTATTTTGTGGTGTGGACTTTATTTTATTTTATTTGGATTTGAAACTCCATTTGAAAAGGTTTTGAAAACAAATAGAAAAAAATGAAAGGATTTACTTACCTGCTGATGGCCCAGTTAAGCCGGCCTGCTGTCTCCTCCTCTCTCGCTCTGGGCCACGAAATGGGCCGAAGCCGCTACCGCTTTTCCTCCCATGCTCACACCCACGTGGGCCGGCCCAACGCAGCTAACGGCCTGGCTGACGGTGCAGCCGTGCCCTCCTCTCTTCCGGTCGCTGACGGATGGGGCCCACTTGGCAGCCGCGTCCTCTTCCTCAGGTCGTAGCCGATACGGAGACAAACACCATTTCCAACCGAATCAAATCTTCTATTTTGGATTTCCTAACCGAAATCGATGATATGAAACTATAAAAGGATAGTTGTGGTTCTCCTCTTTCCATTTTCCATCTAAAGCCCGAGCCAAACCACGTGAAATCGAGCATAAGGGTTTGGGGAAGCTTGGGAACATCGGTTGATCATTGAGGGAGCTTGCGGTTGATTTGAGCCCATGTTCTTCACGTTGGTGAGTTCGCCATCTTCTTCTCTCCCTTCCCGTGCTTTTCTTTTGGGTGGAGATGCTTTGAATCACGTATTTGGAAGGTCTCCAGAGAGCCGGCCATGGCGCCGCCGCCCTCCCCACGTCGCATTCCGTCCTTGATCCATCGTAGCTTGCTTAAACCACGTAGAAGGGTTAGCGTTGAGTTTCTCGTTCGATTGGTGTTGGTTGCGGGGCGAATAGTGGTCGGGAACGGGGAAACCGAAGTTTTCCAGCGACCCGCGGTGGCCGGCCATGGTGACCGCCGGCCGGAGGTGAAGAAGAAGTCGCGCCCTCTCTCTCTCTTTCGCTGAAAATGTTTCCAGCCGTCCGATCTTGGATATACAGCCGAGATTAGAAGATACCCCTTCGCGGGGTAATCTTTCTAAAGAGTCCCTGGCCTTTTTCTTAATAGAACCCACTGTCCCTTGGCGTAAACCCCGAAAGACGTTTTCATGTTTTGAAAGCGTATTTTCTCTCAGTAAATCAAAAATACATTTTTGGATATTTACAGTTTTGCCACTAAACTTGTTTTGGTCATAAAATCTTCGTTTTAACTCCGATTTGATCCATTCAAGTTGCGTTAGGTTCGTATTTGTGAGCTCTACATGTTAGTATAGTTGTACAGTAGGTTTAGGAAAATTAATTTTCGAGTTTATATTTAAGTAATTATTTATCTATAGGAAATCTTAGAAAATTCATAACTTTCATGTTTTAACTCTGAATTTGGCGATCTTTACGTCTGTGTGATCGTAGGAACATGTAGAAGGGTTTTATAAACTTTTATTACTATTTTGTTACTGTTGGTGTACTGTTCTAATTATATCTCTTTGTTTGCTTCATGTATGTTTGCTTGGTTGCATGTATGTTGTTGATTGATGATCGAGTATAGACGGTGAGCAGTTTCTGGACGATCAGGAGTATTATTTTGAGCTAGATCAGCAGTATCATCCGGAAAGCTTTGATCAAGGCAAGTATAGTTTGAGTGTTCTTTCTGTGACCATGATCTTGTGACTTAATTAATATAAGAGCTATGATGGTTGAGAAATGACTTTTTAGCAACATAAGATCTTGTCTGTACGTGAACCTCCAGGATTTATAGTGCAACTGTGAGGGCTATATGGCTCTGGCTTTAGTTGCTTAAAGGATCTTTTCTAGCTTGTTAGTGATTACCTTAAATGGCGTAAGAATGGCTTGCCACGTTGGGTGTAGGACAGCCTCTAGTCAATGAGTATATCCGAGAAGGAAGTGTGCCATTTGAAAAGGGGGTTCCTACATCTGCCTGCCGAGTGAATCTAACGGCCCTAACTTGTTAGATGAACCTTTGAAAGGCTTCATAGTGAACCCTGCCGACTCACCTTGAGAGTGTTTTGGGGATTGGCCGCCCTGGGCATATGGGTAATCACGACTCACAGTGAAAGTGTACACCTCTGCGCAGAGTTAAAAACTGGTATACTAGCCATGCTCACGGATACAAGTGGCCTTGGAACATTTATAGATAGCTGATCACCATTGTTATATCATGCTTAATTATTGTTGTTATTATTATGTTCATATTAATGCTATTCATTATCTTCATTACAATTGATCATTGGTTCATTAATGGGAAGTGGATTAATTTGATGCTACTCAATAGCTAATTACATGATGAATAAAAGCTAAACGCAGTTAAACAGTGTCTAGCCTTTTGTGCCTCATGAACCCTGTGTTGTACTTGTTGAGTTCGACATGGACTCACCCTTGCTATTTCCACCATAACAGATGAAGATTATGAGGAAGATTATCGTAATGAGTACTAGTCTTGGTGTCAACCAGTCAACCATGTCCCTGTGTTTGGAGTTTCCGCTGGAGATCTACTATTAGCTATTATTTCTTATTGTTCAAGACTATGTGTTAAATATCTATTCGCTATGTAATAAGCACTGTGATGATACTATGTAATTTGTCTACTTGTGTGTGCGATCATATCCTGGGGCGCACATGAGTCTTTTATGCATCCTATTTTTGTCCTTAAAAATGGGTGTGACAAATTGGTATCAGAGCCGTGTTGATTGTAGGACGCAAGCCTAGATAGAGTGGCCGTTAATAGCATCCATGCTTCACTTATTTCATGCTTATTTCCTTTCACCTTGTTAATTACTAAATTTTTATGCTTCCTCTATCTTATTCTATTGCGAAAATACATTGATTCTATCTAATCTATGTCTAATTCTTGTAGATGCCTCCTCATCCCCGTCTGTCCGCTGCATAGTACATTGCCCGCTTCAAACCCCAGGAGCCCCATGTAGATGGTGACCAAGAGCTATCTGATGTTGAATCAAGAGTCGGTGACACACCAATGAAGGATTTAGTTATGGGGTGGACCACGAAGTTTCAGGTCATGGTTCCTAAAGCCGATGCTTTCTTCCATGACATGCTGACAAGAACCTTGGACAACTACTACTACGATTGGGAAGCTATGTTGGAGTATCGCTGCACGGAGTATAGTCATCCATGGATGGATTCCTACTGGGAGACTGAGCTATGGGTCAAGACAAAGGATCCTACCACTTAGGAGTTTAAGGTGGAGTCAAAGTTCATCACCCGAGTGAGCCGAGCAACCGTGGAAATAAGCATGGAGGATGTCGCCTACAATGCGTTTGTCTACTACCATGGTCTTTGCTCAGACAAGACATTACAGGGCGCACTCCGGCATTTTCCTTGTTTCTTACATGACAAGGGTGTCTAGACCGTGCCGCTTGCAGATGATTCATCCTTGACTTTACAAGCTACAGTGGGACTGGTTCGTGAATTGGCTCTCCATGAGGTGGATTTGAAGGATGAGTTGCTAAAGGAAAAAGAACTTAAGGAGCAAGCTTATAAGAAGATCGACCAATTAAGGGCAGAGTTAGGCCGTCCCAAGATTTATGAAAAGCTTAATTAAGATTAGAAAATCCCTATGTAATAAGAACGTTGTAGTTGCGAGTCAATTTGAGTTTGGTTGTGTCGAGAGTCAGTTTGGGGTGTGAACAATTGTGTGATTTATGGATTTGTTATTATGATAATGTGTGATTTGGATCTTTGTAATGTGTGCTGGAGTTTTGTAGACATGTCTACAAGTTCCATGGTTAAGAATATTAAGTTTGATCAAGAATATATAAGTTGGGTGGAGGTAAACTTGGTTCTGTCCTTTGCTGATTTCTGGATCAGTCTGGGATGTTTTAGAAATAACTTAAAATCTGTTTGTGGGAAATATAAGAAATTTTACTGGGAAAAATTAGACTTGTGTACCTTTCTAACCCCGCAAGAATCACCTTATTATCTATTATGAGCTAAGAGATATACCTGTTCCAAGTTAGGGTCACTACGCAGTCTGGAATTCTGAAACAGTTTCGGTTATGTTCTGTTTTTTGATTAATTTATTGACAGAATCAGGAAAAGTGTTGTGAATAAAAGTTGTAGATAATTTTGTAATCTTTCCAACCATGTAAAGATCATCTTAATTGGACGTCTGTAACTCGAGATATGGCAGTTTTACTGAGTCGCTGAAATTGGAATTCGCTAGAGAAATCAGATTTGCTTATCTGTTGAATATATCATCTAGGATAATATTGAGCCTCATTTTCTGTGTTTTGAAAACAGATGTCAGCCAGAGGCCGTGGCAGGGGTCGTGGAGGTGCTAACCCACCTATTACTATGGAGGAACTTATGAATACCCAGAATCAGATGATGCAGATGTTCATGCAACATATGCAGAACAATCCCCCTGTAGGAGGACCACCACCTATTCAGGTGAGAGACAAACATAGGGAATTTTTGAAAGGACACCCTCCAGTGTTCTCTCATGCTGCTGATCCTTTGGAGGTGGATGATTGGGTGAGAAAAGTTTAGAAACAGTTGAACATCGCCCAATGTAATGATATGGAAAAGGTGTTATATGCATCTGGTCAGTTACAGGGAACAGCTCAGACTTGGTGGGAGTCGTATCAAGCTGCACGTCCTAACAATGCTCCTCCTATCACTAGGAATGAATTTGTTAGAGATTTTTGAGCTCGTCATATTCCTGAGGGTATAATTGAGCTGAAGCAGGAAGAATTTAGAAATCTCAGGATGGGACAGATGAGCGTTAGTGAGTATCATGATAGGTTCATGCAGTTGGCTCGATATGCTCCTAATGAAGTAAGAGAAGATGCAGATAGGCAGCGTCTATTCCTAAAAGGGATTTATTATGATCTTTGTTTGCAATTGAAGGGTAATAATTATGCCATTTTCCAAGAACTTGTGAATAAGGCTATCGTGCTGGATAATGAACGTCGGGAGATGGACAGGAAAAGAAAGATCAAAGGACAAGGTGTTGGAAACAATAACCGCCAGCGTACCAATTCTCAGCATGGGTTTCATTCTAAATTCCAGGGACCAGTTAGTCAGTGGAGCCGTAATTCAAATAAATAGTGGCCTCAGAATCGATAGAATAATCAGTTCCAACAACGACCTCAGTATCAGCAGAATAGGCAGTTCCAGCAGTAGAGTGGTCAGCAAACTCCACGCCAGGGTAATTCTAACTCTACTCTAATGAAGACCAGTGCACCTAGTACCCCCAATCTGCATTATCACAGTGGAGAGCCTGGACACTATGCTAATCATTGTCCCAAGAAGCAGAATCAACAGACACCGCAGGGGCAGAGACCATCTAATACTAGAAAGGTGAATCATGTCTCTACTGAAATAGCTCAGACGGAGTCTAAAGTTATGCTTGGTACGTTCAATGTCCATTCTACTCCTGCAATCATTCTTTTTGATTCAAGAGCTTCGCATACCTTTATTTCCAACATATTTGTTAGAATGCATAGTGTACCCATGCTTGCCATGAAAGAATCTCTCTTAGTAAATTCCCCTGGGGTATCATGCAAACCACTAATTGGTGTCTTCCAATTAGTATGATTTTAAGGGGGGTAGAGTTTAATATAACTCCTATAGTGTTGAGAACATCTGGTATTGATGTGTTTTGGGTATGGATTGGATGAAACAAAATCAGGCAGTGATTTAGTGCCAACAGAAAGTAGTAGTTGTGAATGCACCTAATGGGGATAAGATCAATGTGGATGTAGCAGTGCAGAAGCAGCCAACCGCTTTGGCGAATCAGCTTGATGATGATGCTATTAAAGAGAATTCAGTTATTGATGAATTTCCAGATGTCTTTCCAGATGATTTGCCAGGTATGCCACCTGATCGAGACATTGAATTTCTTATTGAATTATTACCTGGAACTGCACCCATAGCCAAACGACCATATAGAATGGGAGTAGATGAATTAGAAGAACTTAAGAAACAAATTAAAGAATTACAAGATAAAGGTTTTATTCATCCTAGTTCTTCGCCGTGGGGTGCACCAGTTATTTTTGTTGATAAGAAAGATGGTGGTCAGAGGATGTGTGTTGATTATCGGTCACTGAATGAGGTAACTATCAAGAACAAGTATCCTTTGCCCAGAATTGATTACTTGTTTGATCAGTAGAGAGGTGCTTGTGTGTTCTCTAAAATTGATCTGTGTTCTGGTTATCATCAATTGAAGATTCGTGCCTCTGATATTCTAAAGACAGCTTTTACTACGAGGTATGGGTTGTATGAGTATACTGTTATGTCATTTGGTTTGACCAATGCACCTGCCTACTTTATGTACATGATGAATAAGGTGTTCATGGAGTATCTTGATAAGTTTGTGGTGGTATTTATTGATGATATATTGGTATTTTCCAAGATGGAGAAAGAGCATGCTGAACATCTGAGGTTGGTGTTGTAGGTGCCAATTTTTGTGGTTGCATCTTTTTTAATCCTTGTTCAGAGAAAAATATAAAAAAATAGTGAAAAAATAAAAAAATTTGATTCCTCCTAGTGCCTTTTGGAAAATTCTAGGAAAAATTCAGGAAAAAGGGAAAATCCGGACTATTTGCTTGTTCTGTGAGTTCTTTCCATCGTCCTTTGTTTTCACCTTGGTACGCTACGTCTCGACACGTCTTAGCCAGCACCTGTGATTTGTACTTTGGATCCGAGTTGAACAATCGCTAATCTGCATTCGTTAATTGCTAATCCTTGCTGTCATATTGTGTGCCTACCCATAGCTCCATATATTCTTCTGTCAGCACAGGTTCATCTTGCAACTGTTACCGAAAGTGCATTTGCCCCCTATGTGGGTTTTGGTGCATTGATGACATCCAAACTAAGGACTAATGTGATCTTAATGAGATATGTTGCAGCTATTAGTCCCATGAAAGAATTAAAGAGTTGATAAAGATGAAATGGTATCCCTCAATTCGTCATGTTGAAAAAGGCTTCAAACTCAAGCGGAGCTTCAAAGTTTATCTTTTCGCTTCTTGGGTTTAGGTATGCTGCACTATAAAGAGGGATGCAAAACTTAGTTGGTCTGAGGAAGATAGAGTGCTCAAGTACAAAAATAAAATCAAAAGAGAGACACTCTAGCACTTCACGAGCATGTAGAATAGTTTTGGTGACTTTTGGTGTCGGAAGTCCCTACGTATGTCGGGAGTCCCTACGGTCGGAAGTGCTGACTTGCGCCGGGAGTCCTGACGTCCAGTCACTTAGCCTATGTGGTGACTGAGGACGTAGGAAGTCCCGACGTACGTCGGGAGTCCCAACGGTCAGGAGTCCCGACCCTTGCCAGGAGTCCCGACGCCAGGCCCATCGGCTCGATCTGCTGACTGCTGCGTCAGGAGTCCCGACGTACGTTGGAAGTCCCGACGGTCAGCAGTCCCGACGTAAGTCGGAAGTCCCAACGTTGACCTTTGTGCAGTGTTTTTAACCTTGCGTGAACATTGCTTTCTCTATACGTCAGCAGTCCCGAGATCTACGTCAGCAGTCCCGACGTAGATCTGAATGGTTAGATTTCTACTATGAGTATAAATAGCACTCTCTTCACTTCTAACCGTTACTCACTCATTCATTGCTCACCAACTCACGGCCAAAACATCTCTCAAGCATTCAAGAGCTCTCTCTCCTCTCTCCTTTGCTCCTAACTTCGTTTCCCACGAATTTGAGTGATAGGAGTGTGGTTTGAGTGAGAAAATCATCCTTGCAAGCTTGAGCACTTGATTTCTTTGTCAAGCCGATTGATTTGCGTCTATTACTCTTGGGTTCTTGGAACCCTAGCCGGCTAGGCGTCGCCCAAGAGCTTCCATCTTGTGGAAGAGCCTTGGGAAGTTTGTATTACCCTTGATTTCTTAGTGGAGAACTCAAGTTACCTTTGTGGTTGCTTTGAGAGAGGCAAGGAGGTGAAATAGACTCCGACCTAAGTGGTCACCTCAACAACGAGGACGTAGGTGCTCCTTTGTGGGGTTGTCGAACCTCGGGATAAATCCTTTGTCCTGCGTGTTTGTTGTTGTTGGTGTGTTTTGCTTGGTATCACTTGTATTTGCTTGTCTCTCTCTCAACCTCCCTCTTAGGGTTTGGTCTTGATCTATGACTTGGAGAGTTCTCGGCATCAAGGAAGTGGCCTAACATCTTCATCCTACCACTAGGAAGTGGTATTGTAAGTTACCGGTCTCACAAAGTTCTTTTGAGCATTAGTAGTTCTTTTCCCGTAGGCGTCGGGAGTGCTGACAGTTTGCGTCGGAACTTCTAACACGTCGGGAGTGCTGACTCAAACTGTCGGGACTTCCAACAGTTGCTGACAAGTAACTTTGAGTTTTGTGTAGAAATTTTTAGATACGCCTATTCACCCCCCTCTAGGCATTGTTTAGATCCTTTCAATTGGTATCGGAGCAAGGTCTTCTTGTAGCGTTTCACCACATGAGAAGAAATAATGTCGGAGACTGACAAGATACAAGAGTTGGCTAAAGAAATAGCCAAAGAGTTGATGGCAGCTCAAGCAAAGCTTTTTCAAGATGAAATGGAGAAAATGCAAGATGAGATGAGCAAGTTGAAAGAAGAGTTGAGTAAGAAGGTCGATGATGCTACAAGTGGCAAGAAATTTGAAGAAACAACTAGTGGCAAAATTGACAACGATCAAGATGGTGCGAGTGATGTTGGAGCCGGAGAGCGTAGTCAACCAAAAGGAATGTACTCTACCATGAACTTTGATTATTCACAACTCATTAAAGCCCCACTTCATCATACTCCATCCGTCAATCTTGGCAAGCCACCTCACTTTGATGGATCAAGATATCCCGATTGGGCGTACAAAATGAAGATGCACCTCATTGCCGCAAATCTTTGGGAAGTGGTTGATGTTGGTGTGACATTTCCCACCAAAGAAAGAGAGATCACTTTGGAAGAGGCACACAACTTCCGTCAAAATGCACAAGCCGTAGCCATGCTTGTTTCAAGTCTAGCTCCGGATGAGTTCAACAAGGTCAATGGAAGAGAAATTGCTAAGGACATTTGGGAAGTCTTAAGGACTTCATTTGAAGGAGACAAGAGTGTGAGAAAGGGCAACATCGAGTTACTTCATGGTGAATTGGAGAGATTTGTGTTCTTGGAAGGTGAAACAACTCGAGCTATGTTTGATAGGATGATGACTTTGGTCAACCGCATAAGATCTATTGGAAGCACCGAATGGGATGACAACAAGGTTGCTAGAAAGATTTTGAGAACATATAGAGCAAAGAACAATATGCTAGCATCCGTGATCATGGAGAGGCCCGACTATGATTACATAACACCTCAAGAAGTTCTCGCGAAGCTCAAGCATCATGAATGCCTTGATCAAGATGCAATCAATGCTCATAGTCAAAATCCTAGTGCAATGGGATACAACAAGAGTGCAGCCCTAAAAGCAACTCATGTTCATGATGGCAATGGGTGTTGTCAAGAAAAGAAGAAGAAAGTGAAGGATGATTCCTCAAGTGAAGAAGAAGATTCCGATGCGGAGGTTGCATTTGTGATTAGAAATCTTAAAAAATTTATGAAGAAGAAGAGCAACCGCAATACTTATGGTGATGGTAAGAAGAGATACAAGAAGAGGTTTTGCTATAGGTGTGGTAAAACCGGTCACTTCATTGCCAATTGTCCCGAAGAAAACAAAGACAAGAACAACAAGAATAATGATAAGAAGAACAAAGGCAAGAAGAAAGGTGAAGCTCATATTGGTGACGAATGGGAGTCAAATGATGATAGTGACTCAAATGATGATGAGAAGAAGAAGAAGAAAGGAGCCGCGAACATTGCCATCCATCACTCTTCATCACCAACCATGACCCTCCCCGACTCGGCTTCTTCACCAAAGCTCTTCCCAAACTTGGATTCATCACCAAGGCTTTTCTCCAACCTCATCGACAATGAATACTACACTCCAACTTGCCTTATGGCCAAGGGGGAGAAGGTACAATCCCCATCCAACTCCTCTAGTGATGAGTATGATAGTTGTGATGAGAACATAGAACAACTTGAAGCAACCATGATAAAGAAATTTGGTAAAAAGGCCTACACTAAAATAAAAATGCTAATGAAGAAATTAGAGAAGAGGGATGGATGCTTGGAGATGCAAGGAGAAATAATCACTCAAGAGCGAGAAAAGAACCAAGCTCTTGAAGCATCTATCGTCGAGGAAAAGTCGAAGGTTGAGAAGTTAACCGTTGAATTGTCTTTAGCCAATGACTCAATTGGGAAATTGACTAAAGAACATTCCTCGGTTAATGATCAAATAGCTAGCCTCAAGAATGAGAAAAGTATTGCTCAAGAAAGCCTTACACGCTTGGAAGAAAAATATCAAAATCTTGAGCAAAACTATAGCACACTTTGGGCTAGCACTTCAACTTCTCCTAAGGCAACCGAAGACTCTAATGTCTCCACTAGCAATGGTTGTAAAAGATGCTATAAAATTGATGTAAATGCATATACTAGTAACCTTGTTGAGCTAGAGAAGAGAGACAAGGAGATCAATAGGTTGAAGATGCCCTTGAAGAATGGGTGCAAGTGTCAAGAGCAATCCAACAAGACTATATACAAGGCATTTAGGCACTCATCTATCAAGGAAGGTCTTGGCTACAATAGGTATGATGGGAAGGCAAATGGAAGGAACATGGTCAATAGTGTGCCTTGTGTGAAGTTCAACAAGGGTGTTGCCCTTGATGAGCTTATATGCAAGGCCAACAACAAGGTCTACATTCCCAAGATCCAACCTACAAGCAACAAGACGAAGCAATCCAAGGCCCCCAAGCCACAATCACCACTTCCACGGTGTTATGCTAGTGACTACATGTGTTGTTGGGGCAAGGATGGCAAGATTATGGTGAAGTATGTTGGTGCCCTTAAGAGGAAGGAGATTATGAGGAGTGTTTGGGTGCCGAAGTTTTATGTGACTAACCCCCTAGGACCCAAATCTCTTTGGGTACCTAAAACACAAGCTTGATTTGTCTTTGTAGGAATACTCCTCCGGTGGAACAAGTTGGGTGTTGGATAGTGGATGCACCAATCATATGACCGGAGAGAAAAACATGTTCACATCTTTTCAATCTAGTAATGATGAAAGTGGAAACATTGTGTTTGGTGACAATGGAAAAGGAGAAGTACTTGGTTTGGGTAAAATTGCTATCTCAAATGACAACTCTATCTCTAATGTTTTACTTGTGAATTCGTTGAGATACAAATTGTTATCCGTTTCTTTACGGATAAGGGTGTGGAAGTCTATAGAAGGAAGGATTCCTCTATTGCATTTATGGGTCATTTAAAGGGGAAACTCTATCTAGTTGATTTCACATCAAATAGAGTCAATCCCGAGACTTGTTTAATGGCAAAATCTAGCATGGGTTGGCTATGGCATCGCCGACTTACCCATGTTGGGATGAGGAACTTGGCCAAACTTCAAAAGGGCGAACACATCCTTGGACTAACAAATGTTTCTTTTGAGAAAGACAGGATTTGTAGCGCATGCCAAGCGGGAAAACAAGTTGGAGCTAAACATCCCATCAAGAATGTGGTGTCAACCGAAAGGCCATTAGAATTACTTCACATGGACATATTTGGACCCATCGCTTACATAAGCATTGGTGGTAACAAATATGGTTTCGTCATTGTTGATGACTATTCTCGTTTCACTTGGGTATTCTTTTTGCATGACAAGAGTGAAGTACAAGGCATCTTCAAGAAGTTTGCAAGAAGAGCCCAAAATGAGTTTGATGTCAAGATCAAGAGAGTTAGAAGTGACAATGGGACGGAGTTCAGGAACACCAACATTGAAGAGTTCCTTGATGAGGAAGGAATTAAACATGAGTTCTCGGTTCCATACACTCCACAATAAAATAGTGTTGTGGAGAGGAAGAATCGAACACTCATAGAAGCCGCAAGAGCGATGTTGGATGAATACAAGACTCCGGTCAACTATTGGGCGGAAGCGGTTCACACGGCTTGTCATGCTATCAACCGCCTATATCTTCACAAGATGAGAGACAAGACCGCCTATGAACTTCTAACCGGTAAAAAGCCCAAGGTGCACTACTTTAGAGTTTTTGGATCTAAGTGTTTCATACTTAACAAGAAATCCAAAAGCTCAAAGTTTGCACCAAAGGTTGATGAAGGTTTCATGCTTGGTTATGCTACTAATGAACATGGATATCGTGTTTTCAACAAAACCACCGGTTTGATTGAAATCGCTGTAGACGTGACTTTTGATGAAACCGACGGCTCTCAAAAGGAGTAAGTCAATGTTGAGATTGTAGGTAATGAGGAAGCCCCACATAAAGCCATCAAGAAGCTTGCCATTGGTGAGATAAAGCCCGTCGAAGAAGAAGATGAAGACCATGTTGTACATGTTGATCATGATCCTACCACTCATCATGTTCCATCCAATGGGCTGGTGAAGCTTCCACAACAAGAAAAATTCAAGATGGAAAATCAAATGATGCACAAGGTCATTCTCATCAAGATGGTGCCAATAATGTGCAAGCTCAACCTCAACTCAACAATGAAGAAAGAAGTGAAGCCAACCCTCCACAAGCTCATGATTGTGATTCTTCATTCGATCATGACCACGATGATGAAGATAATGGTCCCATTCAAAGACCAACTCAAGTGCCACATCCTAGAGTGCATCAATCCATTCAACAGGATCATCCCGTTGATAATATATTGGGGAGCATCCGACGAGGGGTAACTACACGTTCTCGTTTAGCAAATTTTTGTGAACATTACTCGTTTGTTTCTCCTTTGGAACCTAGCAAGGTGAAAGAGGCACTTGAAGATGAGGATTGGATTATAGCCATGCAAGAGGAGTTGAACAACTTCACTCGGAATGAAGTCTGGTCCTAGGTGGAAAGGCCCAAGCAAAATGTGATTGGAACCAAGTGGGTCTTCCGCAACAAGCAAGATGAGCATGGCGTGGTGACAAGGAACAAGACTAGGTTGGTGGCTCAGGGATTCACTCAAATTGAAGGCTTGGATTTTGGGGAGACCTATGCACCGGTGGCAAGGCTAGAATCCATTCGTATTCTTCTAGCCTATGCCGCTCACCATGATTTCAAGTTATATCAAATGGACGTGAAGAGTGCATTTCTCAACGGCCCCCTATCCGAGTTGGTGTATGTAGAGCAACCACCGGGCTTTGAAGACCCCAAGTATCCCAACCACGTCTACAAGCTCGACAAGGCGCTCTATGGGCTCAAACAAGCCCCTAGAGATTGGTACGATTGCTTAAAGGACTTCCTACTCAAACAAGGGTTTGAGATAGGAAAGGCCGATCCCACTTTATTTTCTCACAAAGTTAATGATGATATCTTTGTTTGCCAAATATATGTCGATGACATAATATTTGGTAGTACTAATGTGGTTTTTGTGAGGAATTTAGTAGGATCATGATGAATAGGTTCGAGATGTCCATGATGGGAGAGTTGAAGTTCTTTCTTGGATTTTAAATTAAGCAACTCAAGGATGGTATGTTCATAAGTCAAACCAAGTACACCAATGACATGTTGAAGAAGTTTGACATGGACAAGGCCAAGCCTATCAAGACACCCATGCCAACCAATGGACATCTTGACCTTGATCAAGGAGGAAAGGACGTGGATCAAAAGGTATATCGCTCCATGATTGGATCCCTCCTTTACCTTTGTGCATCTAGGCCCGATATTATGCTTAGTGTGTGCATGTGTGCAAGGTTTCAAGCTAATCCGAAATAATGTCATTTGATGGTTGTTAAGAGAATTTTTTGGTATTTAGTGCACACTCCTAATCTTGGCTTGTGGTATCCCAAGGGCTCCACTTTCGAGTTACTTGGCTATTCTGATTCAGATTATGTCGGTTGCAAAGTAAATCGAAAGAGTACTACCGGGACTTGCCAATTTATTGGTAGGTCTTTGGTGTCTTGGAGCTCTAAGAAGCAAAACTCTGTTGCCTTATCCACCACCGAAGCCGAGTATGTGGTGCCCGGTGCATGCTGTGCCCAACTACTTTGGATGAAGCAAACCCTTAAGGACTACGGTTGTGAGTTAACCAAGATTCCCCTTTTGTGTGACAACGAGAGTGCCATTAAAATGGCAAACAATCCCATAAACCACTCTCGAACAAAGCACATAGACATCCGGCATCACTTTTTGAGAGACCATGAAGCTAAAGGAGATATCGCAATCCATCATGTGAGCACCGAAAAACAACTAGCCGATATCTTTACAAAGCCCCTAGATGAGTCAAGATTTTGTGCTTTGAGGAGTGAGCTAAATATCATTGATTCTCGTAACGTGGCTTGATGTCTTGCACATATTTTCGTTTGATCTAGTTAGGAGAAAAGGTTTGAGAACAAATATTGTGTGTCGTCTTCAAAATCTATTTTGTAGTTTTCATGGGTGACTATTGCTTTGTGTTGGTTGAATGAAATCTAGTCACCTGTGAAAACATTAGTGTGTCCATCATATTTTTGCCCCACATAGCATGGTGAGTTCTGGTTGAGAGGTTTTCTATCTCTCTGCGTCGGAAGTCCTGGCGTACGTCGAAACTCCCGACGGCCAGCAGTCCCGGCTTGCGCCAGTACTTCCGGCGGCCAGTAGTCCCGGCTTGCGCCAGAACTTCCGGTGGCCAGCAGTCCCGGCTTGCGCCAGCACTTTCGGCTGCCAGCAGTTCCGACATATATGTCAGCACTTCCGACGTGGATCTGGGTCACGCGTCCTAGTTTTAACCGTGGCCCAAGCCTTTCACCGCATAACTTCTTTCACCCTATCTCTTCCCCTCCCGCACCCGCCCCTCCGCACCCCCGACTCCTCTCGCAGCCGCCTTCGCCCAGCCACCGTCGTGCCCGGCCCCGGCAGCTCCGGCCGTCCTCGTCGTCGAGGGTTCCGGCAGCCACCTCTGGCCCTTCTTCCCGTCGCTTTTTCTCTCCTTCTCCACCATGGCTCTCCATGTTTGAAGCTCGTCGCCGTCCTGTGGTTGGATTCTGGTGTGGTGGTGCTTCCTGTGACGTGCTGCACGTGGATCTTCTCCTAGACATCGTCGCTGCCCCGGATTTGCCGCTTCTCCATCTTCTTCCCTCTTTCCTAAGGTACTACGGTGGCTCTCGTACCCTACTTCAATGTACCTTGGATTTTTGCTTTTTCCTTCTTCCCTCTCAGCTACTCTATCTTCCTTGGCTGTGTGTGTGCATCGATGTGGAGCCCCATGCCTCGGATGGTTTTCACTTGTGTCGAAACTCCCGGCGTCTGCCAGCAGTCCCGACCGTTGGGAGTCCCGGCTCATGCCAGCAGTCCCGACTCTGTGACTGTCCGTCCATGCATGTTTCTCTGCATCGTCGCGCCCATGCTACGTTGCTCCTTGTTTCTTAGTTTCGCTCCATGTTCTTTTGCAGCCATGGAGGGTGGCAGTCCCTCACGCCGTTCGGAGAAGCGGTCCAAGCTCAATCAAGACCGCACCACTGCCAAGTCTTCTGGCCGCACCAAGGTGGCCTATCTCTGTGATGATACTGGTGCTCCCCAGCGGGCAACTGCTCGTGCCCGTGGTGGACGGGGCTCGTCTTCTGCTCCTCCTCCTCCGCCTCCGGCCTAGGCTTTTGGTGGGATGGATCCGGTTGTTGATGCGGAAGAGGAAGCTCTTGAGCGTGCAGGCCGCACTATCGGAGTTCTAGTGCTGCAGTCACCATCCTGTGGTCCCTCGCATCCCGTCCATGAGTTTGTTCCGTTTGATGGTCCTCCGCCTTTTATCCGGGAGCCCAAACTTGCTCCAAACTTTGGTGGTTGGGCTCCTCCTCGTCCTATCGACTACCGCCACAATGTTCGTGAAATCCGGTCGTAGTGTGCTCGAAATTTATATGATGAGGAAGAGAAGGATCTCTGGCTTGAGGCTCGATTCTGGCATTCCTTTCACTTTGATTACTACCGGTCCATCCTTTACAGCAAAGTCCTCAAGAAGAAGGAGCCAGTCGTTCAGATGAAGTATATTCTTTCGTATGATCTTGGTTTGATCACCGAGCCTCCTGAGCTACCACAGATGGTTAAGGACTTGAACTCCATGGGCCTGCTTCGCCTGATGGAGTTTCGGAAGCATTGGAATAATGAGATTATCCTGCAGTTTTATGCTTCCTATCATCATGAGAAGGACAAGACCAGTGCTACTGACATCATCCACTGGACCACGGAAGGCAAGCATTATAAGGTTGACTTTATTACTTTTCTCTCGCTTGCTTGGTTTCAATAGTTATGACCGTCGTGCTACTGAGCTCGTTGAGTATGAGTATGTTGAGATGGAGGAGTACCAGCACATGTATCTTGATGGATATCCTGCAGATGGCAAGACCGTGTACCTGAAGCCCTATTTCTATGTCTTGAACAACATCCTGAGGCAGATCTTGTATCTGAAGGTTGGTGATTCCACCTATCTTCGTGATGACTCTCAGAAGGTTCTTGATTGCTTTGGTGCTAATTTTTAGAAGTTCTCCATCAGTCGCTACATCTGGAACAAGATTCATGACACTTCTGAGGATCCTGTCAGAGGCCTTCCTTATGCTCCCTACCTTATTCATGTCATTGAGCAAGTGTCTGGCATTCGCTTTCCCTCAGATGGTTCAAATCACAAGCTTCTCAAGATCTCCAACAAGATCTCTATTACTGCTGCCAAAGAATTGAAGAGGGCAGCTGATGTTGCTAGAGGCAAGGGCAAAGGCGCTTCGACTTCTCGTTCTCATCGTGCTGCCACTTCACCTTCTGCTACTCCTTCACGCTCCACCAGTGCCGAGCCCCTCTCCTCTTCCTCCTCTGGTAAGAGCAAGAAGCCTAGCAAGTTCAAGTTTCTCATGAACTACATGTTTGGACAGTGTTGTGCTAGTGCTCAGTGGGAGCATGACATGCAAGAGCGGCTTTACCGTATGGAGCAGCGGGCTAACATTGTGTCTTCTCCTCCGCCGCTGTTTGTGCCTCCCCGTGACCCTATGCAGCTTTATGATGAGGCTTGTGCGGCATATGCGGATGAGGCTTCCTCTCGCCGTCATGGCAAGAACACGGCTCCTCCTGCGGATGAGGACTACATCCAGGAATATGATGAAGATGATGACGATGATGATGGTGATGATGGTGGTGACGAGGACTACGACGATGAGTAGCTTGTTTCTCTCACGCGGCCTACCCCTTTCGGCACTTGTTGACAAAGGGGGAGTGTTAGGCTTTGATCTATCATGTAATAGTTTGTTGGTAGCCTAGTTTCGAGACTTTAAAAACCTTTAGCTTGTTTGAACTATGTTGTGTGGTGGCACTATGTGATGGACAACTATATACTTGTGTGTGATGGATGATTGTAGGACAAGTAATGGTTATCTATCTACCTCTTTTAGCTTATGTTTGTTTTGTGATGATGTATGATTTTTTCGATGGCCATGTGCTGTTTCAAGATTCACATTGAAATCTTGGCCATCATTTTCTCTTCACTTCTGTGAATATAACTTGTCATATTGCATCTCTTTTCACGAATTAATTCTTGTTCACACACACGTGTTGCACCCCACGAATTGCAAAATTTAGGGGGAGCTTTTGTCTTGATATATGCAAGTGATGGATAAATGATCATTATTGAAATTCAAATTCATGCATACATCAATGGGGAGCTCTTCATAAAGTTTGGGGTTCAAAAGCTTTAAATTCTTATTCTTATAAAAGCCTAAGTTGGTTGTCATCAATTACCAAAAAGGGGGAGATTGAAAGTGCATTTGCCCCCTATGTGGGTTTTGGTGCATTGATGACATCCAAACTAGGGACTAATGTGATCTTAATGAGATATGTCGCAGCTATTAGTCCCATGAAAGAATTAAAGAGTTGATAAAGATGAAATGGTATCCCTCAATTCGTCATGTTGAAAAAGGCTTCAAACTCAAGCAGAGCTTCAAAGTTTATCTTTTCGCTTCTTGGGTTTAGGTATGCCGCACTATAAAGAGGGATGCAAAACTTAGTTGGTCTGAGGAAGATAGAGTGCTCAAGTACAAAAATAAAATCAAAAGAGAGACACTCTAGCACTTCACGAGCATGTAGAATAGTTTTGGTGACTTTTGGTGTCGGAAGTCCCTACGTATGTCGGGAGTCCCGACGGTCGGAAGTGCTGACTTGCGCTGGGAGTCCTGACGTCCAGTCACTTAGCCTGTGTGGTGACTGAGTACGTCAGAAGTCCTGACATACGTCGGGAGTCCCGACGGTCAGGAGTCCCGACCCTTGCCAGGAGTCCCGACGCCAGGCCCATCGGCTCGCTCTGCTGACTGCTGCATCGAGAGTCCCGACATACATCGGAAGTCCCAACGGTCAGCAGTCCCGACGTAAGTCGGAAGTCCCGACGTTGACCTTTGCGCAGTGTTTTTAACCTTGCGTGAACAGTGCTTTCTCTATATGTCAGCAGTCCCGAGATCTACGTCAGCAGTCCCAACGTAGATCTGAACGGTTAGATTTCTACTGAGTATAAATAGCACTCTCTTCACTTCTAACCGTTACTCACTCATTCATTGCTCACCAACTCACGGCCAAAACATCTCTCAAGCATTCAAGAGCTCTCTCTCCTCTCTCCTTTGCTCCTAACTTCGTTTCCCACGGATTTGAGTGATAGGAGTGTGGTTTGAGTGAGAAAATCATCCTTGCAAGCTTGAGCACTTGATTTCTTCGTCAAGCCGGTTGGATTTGCATCTATTACTCTTGGGTTCTTGGAACCCTAGCCGGCTAGGCGTCGCCCAAGAGCTTCCATCTTGTGGAAGAGCCTTGGGAAGTTTGTATTACCCTTGATTTCTTAGTGGAGAACTCAAGTTACCTTTGTGGTTGCTTTGAGAGAGGCAAAGAGGTGAAATAGACTCCGCCCTAAGTGGTCACCTCAACAACGAGGACGTAGGCGCTCCTTTGTGGGGTTGCCGAACCTCAGGATAAATCCTTTGTCCTGCATGTTTATTGTTGTTGGTGTGTTTTGCTTGGTATCACTTGTATTTGCTTGTCTCTCTCTCAACCTTCCTCTTAGGGTTTGGTCTTGATCTACGACTTGGAGAGTTCTCGACGTCAAGGAAGTGGCCTAACATCTTCATCCTACCACTGGGAAGTGGTATTGTAAGTTACCAGTCTCACAATGTTCTTTTGAGCATTAGTAGTTCTTTTCCCGTAGGCGTCGGGAGTGCTGACAGTTTGCGTCGGAACTTCTGACACATCGGGAGTGCTGACTCAAACTGTCGGGACTTTCGATAGTTGCTGACAAGTAACTTTGAGTTTTGTGTAGAAATTTTTAGATACTCCTATTCACCCCCCTCTAGGCATTGTTTAGATCCTTTCAGTTACCCATGCTCAACAACATATTGTTTCACCACTTTGGCTTTGCCCTGTTTGGTTTTATCAAAATTACCAAAAAAAATTCAAGAAAATAAAGAAAAAAATTGTCAAAGTTTTTGCACGCGTTTCGGATAACGTGCTGTATTTCTATAGACCACATCCCACCTCAGTTGTAGGTATCAATTTTTGTGGTTGCATCTTTTTTTATCCTTGTTCAGAGAAAAATATAAAAAATAGTGAAAAAATAAAAAAAAATTTGATTCCTACTAGTGCCTTTTGGAAAATTCCGGGGAAAATTCAGGAAAAAGGAAAAATCTGAACTATTTGCTTGTTCTGTGAGTTCTTTCCATCGTCCTTTGTTTTTGGCTTGTTACGCTACGTCTCGACATGTCTTAGCCAGCACCTGTGATTTGTACTTTGGATCCGGATTGAACACTCGCTAATCTACATTGTTAATTGCTAATCCTTGCTATTATATTGTGTGCCTACCCGTAGCTCCACATATTCTTCTGTCAGCACATGTTCATCTTGCAACTATTATCCACGCTCAACAACAGATTGTTTCACCACTTTGGCTTGCCCTGTTTGGTTTCATCAAAATTGTCAAAAAAAATTCAAGAAAATAAAGAAAAAATTGTCAAACTTTTTGCACGCTTTTCAGAGAATGTGCTCTATTTCTATAGACCACATCCCACCTCAGTTGTAGGTGCCAATTTTTGTGGTTGCATCTTTTTTGATCATTGTTCAAAGAAAAATATAAAAAATAGTGAAAAAATAAAAAAAATTGATTCCTACTAGTGCCTTTTGGAAAATTCCGGGAAAAATTTAGGAAAAAGGAAAAATCCAGACTATTTGCTTGTTCTGTGATTTCTTTCCATCGTCCTTTGTTTTCACCTTGTTGCGCTACATCTCGACACGTCTTAGCCAACACCTGTGATTTGTACTTTGGATCCGGATTGAACAATCGCTAATCTGCAATCGTTAATTGCTAATCCTTGCTATCATATTGTGTGCGTACCCATAGCTCCACATATTCTTTTGTCAGCACAGGTTCGTCTTGCAACTGTTACCCACGCTCAACAACAGATTGTTTCACAACTTTGGCTTTGTCCTGTTTGGTTTCATCAAAATTGCTAAAAAAATTCAGGAAAATAAAGAAAAAAAATTGTCAAAGTTTTTGCACGTTTTTCAGAGAACGTGCTGTATTTCTATAGACCACATCCCACCTCAGTTGTAGGTGCCAGTTTTTGTGGTTACACCTTTTTTGTCCTTGTTAAGAGAAAAATATAAAAAAATAGTGAAAACATAAAAAAAATTGATTCCTACTAGTGCCTTTTGGAAAATTCTAGGAAAAATTCAGGAACATGGAAAAATCCGAACTATTTGCTTGTTCTGTGAGTTCTTTCCATCGTCCTTTGTTTTCATGTTGTTGCGCTACGTCTCGACACGTCTTAGCCAACACCTGTGATTTGTACTTTGGATCCGGATTGAACAATCGCTAATCTGCATTCGTTAATTGCTAATCCTTGCTGTCATATTGTGTGCCTACCCATAGCTCCACATATTCTTCTCTCAGCAGAGGCTCATCTTGCAACTGTTACCCACGCTCAATAACAGATTATTTCATCACTTGGACTTTGTCTTGTTTGGTTTCATCAAAATTGCCAAAAAAAATTCAGGAAAATAAAGAAAAAAAAGTGTCAAAGTTTTTTCACGCTTTTCAGAGAACGTGTATTTCTATAGACCACATCCCACCGCAGTTGTAGGTGCCAATTTTTTATGGTTGCATCTTTTTTTATACTTGTTCAGAGAAAAATATAAAAAAAATAGTGAAAAAATAAAAAAATTTTAATTCCTCCTAGTGCCTTTTGTAAAATTCCGGGGAAAATTCAGGAAAAGGTAAAAATCCGGACTATTTGCTTGTTCTGTGAGTTCTTTCCATCGTCCTTTGTTTTCAGCTTGTTGCGCTACGTCTCGACACGTCTTAGCCAGCACCTGTGATTTGTACTTTGGATCCGGATTGAACAATCGCTAATCTGCTTTCGTTAATTGCTAATCCTTGCTGTCATATTGTGTGCCTACCCGTAGCTCCACATATTCTTCTGTCAGCACAGGTTCATCTTGCAACTGTTACTCACGCTCAACAACAGATTGTTTCACCACTTTGGCTTTGCTCTGTTTGGTTTTATCAACAACGTGCTGTATTTCTGTAGACCACATCCCACCTCAGTTGTAGGTGCCAATTTTTGTGGTTGCATCTTTTTTGATACTTGTTTAGACAAAAATATAAAAAAAGTGAAAAAATAAAAAAAAATTTGATTCCTACTGGTGCCTTTTGGAAAATTCCGGGGAAAATTTAGGAAAAAAGAAAAATCTGGACTATTTGCTTGTTCTGTGAGTTCTTTCCATCGTCCTTTGTTTTCACTTTGTTGCGCTACGTCTCGACACGTCTTAGCCAGCACCTGTGATTTGTACTTTGAATCCGGATTGAACAATCGCTAATCTGCATTCGTTAATTGCTAATCCTTGCTGTCATATTGTGTGCCTACCCATAGCTCCACATATTCTTCTGTCAGCACAGGTTCATCTTGCAACTCTTACCCACGCTCAACAACAGATTGTTTCACCACTTTGGCTTTGCCCTATTTGGTTTCATCAAAATTGCCAAAAAAAATTCAGGAAAATAAATAAAAAAATTGTCAAAGTTTTTGCACGCTTTTCAGAGAACGTGCTGTATTTCTGTAGACCACATCCCACCTCAGTTGTAGGTGCCAATTTTTGTGGTTGCATCTTTTTTTATCCTTGTTCAGAGAAAAATATAAAAAATAGTGAAAAAATAAAAAAAATTTTGATTCCTACTAGTGCCTTTTGGAAAATTATGGGAAAAATTCAGGAAAAAGGAAAAATCTAGACTATTTGCTTGTTCTGTGAGTTCTTTCCATCGTCCTTTGTTTTCACCTTGCTGCGCTACGTCTCGACACGTCTTAGCCAACACCCGTGATTTGTCATTTGGATCCGGATTGAACAATCGCTTATTTGCATTCGTTAGTTGCTAATCCTTGCTATCATATTGTGTGCCTACACATAGCTCCACATATTCTTCTGTCAGCACAGGTTCATCTTGCAACTGTTACCCACGCTCAACAACAAATTGTTTCACCACTTTGGCTTCGCCCTGTTTGGTTTCATCAAAATTGACAAAAAAATTCAGGAAAATAAAGAAAAAAATTGTCAAAGTTTTTGCACGCTTTTCAGAGAATATGCTGTATTTCTGTAGACCACATCCCACCTCAGTTGTAGGTGCCAATTTTTTATGGTTGCATCTTTTTTCATACTTTTTCAGAGAAAAATATAAAAAAATAGTGAAAAAATAAAAAAATTTTGATTCCTCCTAGTGCCTTTTGTAAAATTCCGGGGAAAATTCAGAAAAAAGGAAAAATCCAGACTATTTGCTTGTTCCGTGAGTTCTTTCCATTGTCCTTTGTTTTCACCTTGCTGCGCTACGTCTCGACACGTCTTAGCCAGCACCTGTGATTTGTACTTTGGATTCGGATTGAAAAATCGCTAATCTGCATTCGTTAATTGCTAATCCTTGCTGTCATATTGTGTGCCTACCCATAGCTCCACATATTCTTCTGTCAGCACAGGTTCATCTTGCAATTGTTACCCACGCTCAACAACAGATTGTTTCACCACTTTGGCTTTGCCCTGTTTGGTTTCATCAAAATTGCCAAAAAAATCAGAAAAATAAAGAAAAAAAATTGTTAAAGTTTTTGCACGCTTTTCAGAGAACGTACTGTATTTCTGAAGATCACATCCCACCTCAGTTGTAGGTGCCAATTTTTGTGGCTGCATCTTTTTTGATACTTGTTTAGAGAAAAATATAAAAAAATAGTGAAAAAATAAAAAAAATTGATTCCTCCTAGTGCCTTTTGGAAAATTCTGGGGAAAATTCAGGAAAAAGGAAAAATCTGGACTATTTGCTTGTTCTGTGAGTTCTTTCCATCGCCCTTTGTTTTCACCTTGCTGCGCTACGTGATGAGGACATCACTCCTTCACATACACACAATGATCCACTGCTGGACATTCAAGGTCCAGTCACTAGAGCTCGCGCGCGTCAATTAAATTTAGAGATGAGCTCGTTCCTAAGTAACTCTTTATATGATTCTGAGAATAGATTGCTACCTAATGATTATATTATGCTTAGGTATGAAGGAGAGGCCCAGGAGACACATGGAGGAGGGCTTGGAGGCATGGAGGACCAGCGAGGGCGCTCGGATAAAGATGGAGGACCAAACCAAATCAAGTTCGAGTCCATCTCAGAATCCAGGACCAGTCTGCCTTGAACTGGTCACCCAGGACGCATCCGGACTCCGTTTTTGATGATCCATATATGGATGGAAAGCTTATTTGATAAGGAAGCCAACCCAAGTGGTCCCACATCAAAAGCTATTCGGAATCAACGGGAATCGTCAAAACAAGTCACCATCCAGAATCTGTCAGGGCGCTGTGTCGCCGTCTTTTGGGCCGTTTGGGCCTTGTAACGTGTTGGCACTCCCCAGGGACACGAATAGGGGTCCTTGGACGTCCCTTAGGCTATATAATAAGTAGTCGCCGCCTACATTAGGGTTGGGTTTTGCTTAGATTATTCTGTTGATAACAGTTTCGCCGCCGTCGTCGGTTTGTGAGACCCCAACTTTGTGAGATTAATCATTCATCTGCAATTTGGTTGCATTCCTTTGTGTTCTTGCTTGTGTTCTCGATTTGCAGGCAAGGACTTAGCCTTCTTGGCGAGGTCGACCGTGCAACGCCGGTCGATAACCAGAGGAGTCGTGGTGCTGCGATTGCGGGGTTCAAAGCCGAGTTGTTCGGAAGTCGGGTCAAATTGTGTCGTGACTCCACCAAATCGAGAGTTATCAGAACCTTTCGGAAGATCGGGATCCCTAGTTCACATCACTACGTCTCGACACGTCTTAGCCAGCACCTGTGATTTGTACTTTTGATTCGGATTGAAAAATCGCTAATCTGCATTCGTTAATTGCTAATCCTTGCTGTCATATTGTGTGCCTACCCATAGCTCCACATATTCTTTTGTCAGAACAGGTTCATCTTGCAATTGTTACCCATGCTCAACAAAAGATTGTTTCACCACTTTGGCTCTGTCCTGTTTGGTTTCATCAAAATTGCCAAAAAAATTCAGGAAAATAAAGAAAAAAAATTGTCAAAGTTTTTGCACGCTTTTCAGAGAACGTGCTGTATTTCTGTAGACCACATCCTACCTCAGTTGTAGGTGCCAATTTTTGTGGTGGCATCTTTTTTGATCCTTGTTCAAAGAAAAATATAAAAAATAGCGAAAAAATAAAAAAATTGATTCCTACTATTGCCTTTTGGAAAATTCTGGGAAAAATTCAGGAACAAGGAAAAATCCAAACTATTTGCTTGTTCTGTGAGTTCTTTCCATCGTCCTTTGTTTTCACCTTGTTGCGCTATGTCTCGACACGTCTTAGCCAACACCTGTGATTTGTACTTTGGATCCGGATTGAACAATCGCTAATCTGCATTCGTTAATTGCTAATCCTTGCTGTCTTATTGTGTGCCTACCCATAGCTCCACATATTCTTGTGTCAACACAGGTTCATCTTGCAACTGTTACCCACGCTCAACAACAGATTGTTTCACCACTTTGGATTTGCCCTGTTTGGTTTCATCAAAATTGCCAAAAAAATCAGGAAAATAAAGAAAAAAAATTGTCAAAGTTTTTGCACGCTTTTCAGAGAACGTGCAGTATTTCTATAGACCACATCCCACCTCAGTTGTAGGTGCCAATTTTAATTGGTTGCATCTTTTTTGATACTTGTTCAGAGAAAAATATAAAAATAGTGAAAAAATAAAAAAATTTGATTCCTCCTAGTGCCTTTTGGAAAATTCTGGGGAAAATTAAGGAAAAAGGAAAAATCCAGACTATTTGCTTGTTCTGTGAGTTCTTTCCATCGTCCTTTGTTTTCACCTTGCTGCGCTACGTCTTGACACGTCTTAGCCAGCACCTGTGATTTGTACTTTGGATTCGGATTGAAAAATCGCTAATCTGCATTCGTTAGTTGCTAATCCTTGCTGTCATATTGTGTGCCTACCCATAGCTCCACATATTCTTCTATCAGCACAGGTTCATCTTGCAATTGTTACCCACGCTCAACAAAAGATTGTTTCATCACTTTGGCTTTGTCCTATTTGGTTTCATCAAAATTGCCAAAAAATTCAGCAAAATAAAGAAAAAAAAATTGTCAAAGTTTTTGCACGCTTTTCAGAGAACGTGCTGTATTTCTGTAGACCACATCCCACCTTAGTTGTAGGTGCCAATTTTTATGGTTGCATCTTTTTTGATCCTTGTTCAAAGAAAAATATAAAAAATAGTGAAAAAATAAAAAAATTGATTCCTACTAGTGCCTTTTGGAAAATTCCTGGGAAAAATTCAGGAACAAGGAAAAATCCAAACTATTTGCTTGTTCTGTGAGTTCTTTCCATCGTCCTTTGTTTTCACCTTGTTGCGCTACGTCCCGACACGTCTTAGCCAACACCTGTGATTTGTACTTTGGATCCGGATTGAACAATCGCTAATCTGCATTCGTTAATTGCTAATCCTTGCTGTCATATTGTGTGCCTACCCATATCTCCACATATTCTTCTGTCAGCACAAGTTCATCTTGCAGCTGTTACCCACGCTCAACAACAGATTGTTTCACCACTTTGGCTTTGTCCTGTTTGGTTTCATCAAAATTGCCAAAAAAATTCCGTAAAATAAAGAAAAAAAAGGGTCAAAGTTTTTGCATACTTTTCAAAGAACGTGCTGTATTTCTGTAGACCACATCCCACCTCAGTTGTAGGTGCCAATTTTTGTGGTTGCATCTTTTTTGATCCTTGTTCAGAGAAAAATATAAAATAATAGTGAAAAAATAAAAATATTTTGATTCCTACCAGTGCCTTTTGGAAAATTCCGGTAAAAATTCAGGAAAAAGGAAAAATCTGGACAATTTGCTTGTTCTTTGAGTTCTTTAAATCGTCCTTTGTTTTCACATTATTGCGCAACGTCTCGACACTTCTTAGCTAGCACCTGTGATTTGTACTTTGGATCCGGATTGAACAATCACTAATTTGCATTCGTTAATTGCTAATCCTTACTGTTATATTGTGTGCCTACCCATAGCTCCACATATTCTTCTGTCAGCACAGGATCATCTTGCAACTGTTACCCACGCTCAACAACAGATTGTTTCACCAATTTGGCTTTGCCCTATTTGGTTTCGTCAAAATTGCAAACAAAAATTCAGGAAAATAAAGAAAAAATTGTCAAAGTTTTTGCACGCTTTTCAGAGAACGTGCTGTATTTCTGTAGACCACATCCCACCTCAGTTGTAGGTGCCAATTTTTGTGGTTGCATCTTTTTTTATCCTTGTTCAAAGAAAAATATAAAAAAAATAGTGAAAAAATAAAAAAATTTTGATTCCTAATGTTGGGCATTCTTAACGTCATTACCAAAAGTAGACTTAGTTTTCTAATTCTGATAACGGCGCCAAAAATGCCGAATCTATCCCTCATGCCACTTAAGCCAAGTTATCATCCCCAGCATGACATGAGAGACGCGGTATTGAAATATGCAACTGCTCTTCTAAATAAATAATAAATAAGATCTGCAAGCGCACAGATTAATACCGATGTAGCATTTTAACCGGGAAGTATTTCAGGTATCGTTATTTATATTTTTACCACTGGGAAGGGATTACTAACATCAATGTTGATTATGGAATGGAATATAGGAATGAGTATCAATCATTGCATGTATAAGTGAGAGCATTCATCTATCTCTTGCATACAGGGGTAAGTGTCACACAAAATATAGATAAAGTATGAATGGTGACAAAGATAATTAATCTGATCAGCTAGCCACATATAATAATGATAAGCACCTCAATAGATATTCTAGCAAGTCATTAGCATGGTATTAGGACGAACTACAAGGATATTTCCTAAGTTATTCTTAACTATAAAGTCTAGCATATCATAGTTAGTGCAAGTACACTTGGCAATCATTGCGAGAAAGGACTACGCCCATGCATAGTGATATTATCAAGGAAGATGAGAAACATAGCAATCACTCCCCCGTAATAATGTTGCTCTGCCTGCCTTACACACGAGAGGGGGACTATATAAGATCCAACGAAGCTGTCACCATCGCGGACCACCCCACGATCCGGCATATAAGGTGCAATCGCAGATAAATATGGTCTAAGCACCACGCCTACACAATATTTATCATTTACCCATGGATCCGATGGATAAACGCTATACGATCCTAAACATGTATATAATTCCAATCTAACTAAGCCAAGCGTATAACTACGATAAACTAAGAACAATATAATCGCAAACATAAACAAGTAGAGCATAGTCATAATCAATATATTGAAATAGAACAAAGTTGTATTCATAATATTGAAGAACAAAGATGAACAATGAAGAACAGTAAAGGAATTACCAAGAATCCTCTTGACAGATCCGGAAACCAATCAAAGATTGACTCCTTCTAGTTCTAATCCTATGTAGCTATGCTATACTAGAGATCTAATTGATGTGGTGGCTCTAGGGCTTGATCAGAGACTCTCCTCCTGAGATTAGGGTTTGAGGAATTGAGAATGAGGGAGTGCCTCCTCCAGGGGCCAGGGGTCCTGCTTATATAGCCCCCTCAAGTGAATGTGGGCCGTCGGATCAAACCGACATTAATCGCACGGTTTTCCTTGATCCCTTAGGTCGGTGGAGCATAATCCGCGAGACGGAGCCTGATTGGCTCTCAGGCCAGGGCGGGCGCCCTGCCTCCGGGCCCGTTCGGCCTCCCGTTCGATCTCGTGGCTTCTGGAGTCTTCTAGATGATAGAAAATCGGTGAACACGTTATTATCTCTATGTAAACCCGACGTGTGGGCCTTTCCTCCGTATTTTCTGATAACCCCCTGCAGAAATAGACAAACACCAAAACTCGTGGAATTCTATCAGATAAAACCCTAAGTCTAGGTGTTGGTTGCATTTGGATCCTTTTCTTTATTTATTTGATAACTATATTTGGTACTTAAGGACCGTCAACAAACTCCCCCAAGCTTACCTCTTGCTCGTCCCTGAGCAAGGATAGACTCATTATGGATCAGAAGTTGCTGCAACGCCTTTGAACGTTGACGGTACATATGCTTTCAAATTAGGTCTCATCCCTGAGTTAGAGTAAACTGTCAAGACTTAAAACTTACTCATTTTTCCTTTCACCATGGGGCTTGCAACCGTCACCTACATCTTGAGTGATTAAAAGATAGAACGGTCTAGTCAAACGCCATGTCTCTTATTCTTGATCAGCTATAGCTCTGGAGTTTTTGCAAATTTTTCAAATAAAACTCAGAGATTCCTTGTATGACTTTCTCGGGTCTCTCGTTTGTGGTATTTCTAGATCCTTACCAAGGCAGTAATGGTATATGCCTTCTCTCTCAAAGTATGTGGTATTTATGGTATAAGGCGTAGTGACATTGCCTTCTCTCTCACCCTACTCTAATAAGGCTTTGATATCTGGAGCTCATAGGTGGGAGATACAGTATACATACTCATAGAACATTTATTGCATAGTCAAACCATGGATCCAGAGAAACAAGTCAATAAGTCAAATCAAGATGTGCATGTGTGGTGAATGAGTGGTGTATGGTGATGATGGTGATAACAAAAGTCTAATGCTCTTTTTGAGGGAATACATACCTTTCTTGCTTTTTAAAACTTTTGAGGGGAATGAGATGCTCTATATTTTTTTTCTTTTTCTCTCAGGTGGGTATCTTGTACCCCTAATTCTACTGTCGGACACTTGTCCATTTTTACCTCTCGTCTCACTTTTTCTTTCTTCGAGGTTCCGAGCACTTGCTCCTTTTTATTTCCTCGTATTTATATTTTTTTTAGAGCAATCTCCCTCTTTTGAAAATATAGCAAGTGGTAGTAGAAATGACTTGAGCATTAACTTCACAGGGAATAACAGGAATGGGATAATGTTTTTGGCTATTCTCTCCCAGGTCAGGAGTAGAATAATTTTGGGTGAATCTGGAGATGGAAATGAGTGGATATATGTGGATGCGTACTTCCGGAGTAGAAGCAGCATGTATGAGTGAACGTGCAAGTGAATCTTGATTTTAACCACATGACAAGTTCCTAAGGGTCTACACAGCTTGACCACACTCAATGCCCATAAGCAGTAAGTAGTAAAAGTGCGGCTCTTAATCTAACAAGCATGTATATATGGCTGTGGTAGGAATTTAAACTCTCATCATACAGGAACTCATCATGCAACATTTTAAAGATTTTCAAAGATAAAATTCTCCAGAATTCTAGCATCTCTAGGAACAGATAAACAGCAGCTCAACCTTCCCATATCATATCCGCTAACAACTTAGACTTCAGATCAAGTTCTCTTCTCACTAGTTCAGGTTTAGAGCCAGTTTTAAATTATAACAGTTATGTCTAAACTAGAGAGAGAACAAATTTGAAAATTAGGCAGAGCAACTATTCATCATATCCATGCTAGAGTTTTATTTTCAAGATTCAGTTTAGCATAGCTACTTTATTTATTTATTAAACTAAGCAAATATATATAAACACAAAATATTTATTTGGGTTTTCATGATTATGCATCTTTTTATTTTAATAAAGCATAGGTATAAATGTAGATAAAAATACTTATCGGGATAAATGGGGGTGCTCTCCCCCAAGCTGGATCTTGACGTAATTTCTTCTGATGTAGCTAGCAGGTGCAGAGGTGTATTTGAATGTCGGCAGCACCCTGACAACGATTAGGATGTCCTCTATCTGCTAGTCTTCCTGAATTCTGTGGAGCTCAAATAGACAACAAAGCTTCGTGGAACTTGATTAAGCGTTACCATAAATATCTAGCCTTTATCATGTTTGAGCTTCCTTGATAAATGTCACTCTCTATTTTTATTTTCATTTTTATAGAACAGAAAAAATATATTATTATTTTTTTATGCCACCACAGTGAATGTACTTATGGGTTTTATGCCACTCGCATACTCACATGGGGCTTAATGTTTTCAACATTTTTTTTAGACAGAATGAACATGATTAACTGAGCAATAATTAAAGGGAAAATGATAACTACCAAGTTTACCTCTTGGCACGGCGTTCGGTGTTTTTAAGTCCTCCGAACAGGACTTCTTTTCTTCTTAGTTGTCCTAGGATTTGGGTGGCGTAGACGGTGGTTCCGGCAGCGCCTCCTCTTCTTGTGTAACTGTCTTCGCCTTCCATACCCGACTTGGTGCTTCGGTCTCCTGTTGTGTATCCTCGGGCCTTATGACCTCTCCTTCATAGTCTGCCCATACGTCCTTGATGGTTTGCCTCCTTTGGTTACGGTTACGTCGCCTTCTTCTTGTCCTGCCCTGCTTAGAATCTTCAACTATATAGTTAGGGTCATTAAAGTAGCAGCGTACCTTCTCAGAGGGGAAATGCATATGGACTTCTCCGGTTCCAATGTAGATGATTGCTTTGACGGTGCCTAGGAACGGTCTTCCTAGGATAATGGGTGGCTCATACTCGTCGTCTCCCATGTCAATGACCTGAAAGTCTGTATGGACAAAATGATCGTTAATTTTAACAGGGACATCGGTTACTATACCTTCGACCTTTCAGGATGTCTGATCTGCCATCTGGAGCTGAGTGTATGTTGGTTTTAAGGGCATGGTTCCGTACAAGAGCTGATAGGTGATTGTGGCCATTATGTTGACGCCTGATCCAGTGTCGCAGAGCGCCTTCTGAAAGGAGTATCCATTGATTGAGCACTCAATGCTTGGCATACCTGGGTCGTCCTTCTTGTTCAGGAAGGGCGACTTGAGTCGACCATCTTGACCTCCTTGAACTGCAGTGACCATCTTAGCTGATTCGGTCCATCCTTGGTTGTTCTTGTTCTGCTTGTTCCTCCTGTTGGTCCTCTTCCTTGGTTCATGTTGGGGTTGCTCTGGGATTTGTGTAATCTTGTTCTTGAAGGAAAACGTCTCCTTCCTCCCCTTGATGTTGAAGTTGATCTTCGCAGCGCTGGCGTAGATGACAGCTCCCGAGGTGTTCAGGAATGGCCTTCCCAGAATAACTGGTGACCTCTCATCGGACCCGGTCTCTATCACCACGAAGTCAGCTGGAGCATACGAGGTACCAACTCGGACACACATGTTCTTTAATATTCCTTTAGGAAAGCTTAGTGTCCGATCTGCAAGCTGCAAACACATAGTTGTTTCTGATAAAGGATATGTAAAGAATTTTTCATAGAGTACCCTAGGCATAATGTTGACGCTGGAGCCAAAGTCACAGAGTGCTTCTGGGAAGTCCACTATGCCGATGGAGATCGGGATGACGGGGCGTCCTGGATCGCCTCTCTTGACTGGCAGAAGGTCATTATGTACTCCGACAGCGGGATTACTCCAATAGTTACTTGCATCAAACATGTCTACAAGATTTGTAGATTCTAATCCTTCCGGTTGTGATGGTATACTGGGGTTAGTAGCAGGAACAGCAGCAGCTATTTGATTTAACTGAGATTCAATCATTTTATTAAAGCTAATTTGGTTTTTGATGGCAGTAGAGAAATTATCCATTCTATTATTTATGTTTTCTAGTATTTTATCATTGGATGCCAATTTCTTAGACTAGTTATCCATTAGCTTTCCTTGATTAGACACTAACTCTCTCAGGGGTGGAAAATTATTATTGTTGTTGTAAGAGTTATTACCTTGATAATTACCTGAGTAGTTACCTGAGTAGTTAGGCCTCTGTTGATTCCAACCTTGATTTTGTTGAGGACGGTTGTAGTTGTTGTTGTTGTTGACGTACCTTGCATCCTCAAGCATCTCAGGGCAGTGATTGCCTGAGTGTCCAGTGTCTCCACATTCCTCACAAGTCATGTGAGAGTCATAGACGTTCATGACTTCTCTTTTATCTCCAGCTTTGTCATCGAGCTTTTTCATGAGTAGGTCTAGCTTTGCAGACAGCATGTCTACCTCCTTGAGCTGGTGCATACCTCCACCCTTCTTGCGTGTTTGGATCCTCTCTTCGTTCCAACCTTGGTTGGACGCCATTTTCTCCACAAGGGCTGTAGCTTGTGGTATGGTGAGTGATAGAAATGCGCCTCCAGCTGCAGCATCCATGGTCTCACGAGCACTAGTGATGAGCCCATGATAGAAAGTCTGCATAAGTAGCCAGCTCTCCATTCCATGATTGGGACATTCTAGGATGTAATCTTGAAAGCGCTCCCATGCTTCTGGAACGGATTCATCATGTTTTTGCTGAAAACTTGTAATCTTCCCATGGAGAGCATTGGTCTTGCCCATGGGAAAGAACTTAGCCAGAAAGTTCATAGAGCAGAGTGCCCACGTAGTGTTATTATCCTTCGTCGCGTAGAACCACTGCTTCGCTCTCCCCAATAGTGAGAATGGGAAAAGGCAAAGTAGTATGGCGTCTCTGGGAACATCTAATAAAGTGAATGTGCTGCAAATCTCTAGGAAGTGTTGGAGATGAGCACTTGCATCTTCGTGTGGCTTCCCACAAAACTGGTTGGCTTGTACCATGTTGATGAGCCCTGGCTTGAGCTCAAAGTTCTTGTCGATGGCCGCGGCAGGTCCAGTGCGGATGTTGTCCGTAGTGGGAGCTGAGAACTCACGGATCGTCTTGTTCGCCATGGCTGCGAACTCTGTTGACAAATTCCGGATGAAACTTCGGCGGTCTTCTGGATTGGATGAAGTGTTGCGTCGAAGTGTTGACTTCTTGAGCTTGGCTCTTGCCCCTTCTGATTAATGCTTTGGGGTTGTCAACAAAATTTTCTAGAAGATGTCCTCTATTCATACATCACCCTGCAAAACAATAAGAATGGAAAAATACAGGGGTAAATCTGTATGGGAGAATTGATGATCTCAATCACTTAATGATGCGAATGATGACTCAAATTCCGTATTCATTCCTTGTTAGTAAATCAACCTTCTCCGGCAACGGCGCCAAAAATGCTTGTTGGGCATTCTTAACGTCATTACCAAAAGTAGACTTAGTTTTCTAATTCTGATAACGGCGCCAAAAATGCCGAACCTATCCCTCATGCCACTTAAGCCAAGTTGTCATCCCCAGCATGACATGAGAGACGCGGTATTGAAATATGCAACTGCTCTTCTAAATAAATAATAAATAAGATCTGCAAGCGCACAGATTAATACCGATGTAGCATTTTAACCGGGAAGTATTCCAGGTATCGTTATTTATATTTTTACCACTGGGAAGGGATTACTAACATCAATGTTGATTATGGAATGGAATATAGGAATGAGTATCAATCATTGCATGTATAAGTGAGAGCATTCGTCTATCTCTTGCATACAGGGGTAAGTGTCACATAAAATATAGATAAAGTATGAATGGTGACAAAGATAATTAATCTGATCAGCTAGCCACATATAATAATGATAAGCACCTCAACAGATATTCTAGCAAGTGATTAGCATGGTATTAGGACGAACTACAAGGATATTTCCTAAGTTATTCTTAACTATAAAGTCTAGCATATCATAGTTAGTGCAAGTACACTTGGCAATCATTGCGAGAAAGGACTACGCCCATGCATAGTGATATTATCAAGGAAGATGAGAAACATAGCAATCACTCCCCCGTAATAATGTTGCTCTGCCTGCCTTACACACGGGAGGGGGACTATATCAGAACCAACGAAGCTGTCACCATCGCAGACCACCCCACGATCCGGCATATAAGGTGCAATCGCAGATAAATATGGTCTAAGCACCACACCTACACAATATTTATCATTTACCCATGGATCTGATGGATAAACGCTATACGATCCTAAACATGTATATAATTCCAATCTAACTAAGCCAAGCGCATAACTACGATAAACTAAGAACAATATAATCGCAAACATAAACAAGTAGAGCATAGTCATAATCAATATATTGAAATAGAACAAAGTTGTATTCATAATATTGAAGAACAAAGATGAACAATGAAGAACAGTAAAGGAATTACCAAGAATCCTCTTGACAGATCCGGAAACCAATCGAAGATTGACTCCTTCTAGTTCTAATCCTATGTAGCTATGCTATACTAGAGATCTAGTTGATGTGGTGGCTCTAGGGCTTGATCAGAGACTCTCCTCCTGAGATTAGGGTTTGAGGAATTGAGAATGAGGGAGTGCCTCCTCCAGGGGCCAGGGGTCCTGCTTATATAGCCCCCTCAAGTGAACGTGGGCCGTCGGATCAAACCGACATTAATCATACGGTTTTCCTTGATCCCTTAGGTCGGTGGAGCATAATCCGCGAGACGGAGCCTGATTGGCTCTCAAGCTAGGGCGGGTGCCCTAGGGAGCAGGGCGGGCGCCCTGCCTCCAGGCCCGTTCGGGCTCCCGTTCGATCTCGTGGCTTCTGGAGTCTTCTAGATGATAGAAAATCGGTGAACACGTTATTATCTCTATGTAAACCCGACGTGTGGGCCTTTCCTCTGTATTTTCTGATAACCCCCTGCAGAAACAGACAAACACCAAAACTCGTGGAATTCTGTCAGATAAAACCCTAAGTCTAGATGTTGGTTGCATTTGGATCCTTTTCTTTATTTATTTGATATCTATATTTGGTACTTAAGGACCGTCAACACCTACTAGTGCCTTTTGGAAAATTCCGGGAAAAATTCAGGAAAAAAGGAAAAATCCAGACTATTTGCTTGTTCTGTGAGTTCTTTCCATCGTCCTTTGTTTTCACCTTGCTGCGCTACGTCTCGACATGTCTTAGCCAGCACCTGTGATTTGTACTTTGGATCCGGATTGAACAATCGCTAATCTGCATTCGTTAATTGCTAATCCTTGCTGTCATATTGTGTGCCTACCCATAGCTCCAGATATTCATCTGTCAGCATAGGTTCATCCTGAAATTGTTACCCACGCTCAACAATAGATTGTTTCACCACTTTGGCTTTGCCCTGTTTGGTTTCATCAAAATTGCTAAAAAAATTTAGGAAAATAAAGAAAAAAATTGTTAATGTTTTTGCACGCTTTTCAAAGAACATGTTGTATTTCTGTAGACCACATCCCACCACAGTTGTAGTTGCCAATTTTTGTGGTTGCATCTTTTTTGATACTTGTTCAGAGAAAAATATAAAAAAATAGTGAAAAAATAAAAAAATTGATTCCTCCTAGTGCCTTTTGGAAAATTCTGGGGAAAATTTGGGAAAAAGGAAAAATCTGGACTATTTGCTTGTTCTGTGAGTTCTTTCCATCGTCCTTTGTTTTCACCTTGCTGCGCTACGTCTCGACACGTCTTAGCCAACACCTGTGATTTGTACTTTGGATTCAGATTGAAAAATCGCTAATCTGCATTTGTTAATTGCTAATCCTTGCTGTCATATTGTGTGCCTACCCATAGCTCCACATATTCTTCTGTCAGCACAGGTTCATCTTGCAATTGTTACCCACGCTCAACAAAAGATTGTTTTCACCACTTTGGCTTTGCCCTGTTTGGTTTCATCAAAATTGCCAAAAAAATTCAGGAAAATAAAGAAAAAAATTGTTAAAGTTTTTGCACGCTTTTCAGAGAACGTACTGTATTTCTGTAGACCACATCCCACCTCAGTTGTAGGTGCCAATTTTTGTGGTTGCATCTTTTTTTATCCTTGTTCAGAGAAAAATATAAAAAATAGTGAAAAAATAAAAAAAAATTGATTCCTACTAGTGCCTTTTGGAAAATTCCGGGAAAAATTTAGGAACAAGGAAAAATCCGAACTATTTGCTTGTTCTGTGAGTTTTTTCCATCGTCCTTTGTTTTCACCTTGTTGTGCTACATCTCGACACGTCTTAGCCAACACCTGTGATTTGTACTTTGGATCCGGATTGAACAATCGCTAATCTGCATTCGTTAAATGCTAATCCTTGCTATCATATTGTGTGCCTACCCATAGCTCCACATATTATTCTGTCAGCACAGGTTCATCTTGCAATTATTACCCACGCTCAACAACAGATTGTTTCACCACTTTGGCTTTGGCCTGTTTGGTTTCATCAAAATTGCTAAAAAAATTCAGGAAAATAAAGAAAAAATTGTCAATGTTTTTGCATGCTTTTCAAAGAACGTGTTGTATTTCTGAATACCACATCCCACCTCAGTTGTAGTTGCCAATTTTTGTGGTTGCATCTTTTTTATCCTTGTTCAGAGAAAAATATAAAAAAAATAGTGAAAAAATAAAAAAAAAATTTGATTCCTACTTGTGCCTTCTGGAAAATTCTGGAAAAAATTCAGGAAAAAGGAAAAATCAGGACTATTTGTTTGTTCTGTGAGTTCTTTCCATCGTCCTTTGTTTTCACCTTGTTGCGCTACGTCTCGACACGTCTTAGCCAGCACTTGTGATTTGTACTTTGGATCCAGATTGAACAATCGCTAATTTGCATTCGTTAATTGCTAATCCTTGCTATCATATTGTGTGCCTACCCATAGCTCCACATATTCTTCTGTCAGCACAGGTTCATCATGCAACTGTTGCCCACGCTCAACAACAGATTGTTTCACCACTTTGGCTTTGACCTGTTTGGTTTCATTAAAATTGCAAAAAAAATTCAGGAAAATAAAGAAAAAAGTCAAAGTTTTTGCACGCTTTTCAAAGAACATGTTGTATTTCTGTAGACCACATCCCACCTCAGTTGTAGGTGCCAATTTTTGTGGTTTCATCTTTTTTGATCCTTGTTCAGAAAAAAATATAAAAAAATAGTGAAAAAATAAAAAAAAATTGATTCCTCCTAGTGCCTTTTGGAAAATTCCGGGAAAAATTCAAGAAAAAGGAAAAATCCAGACTATTTGCTTGTTTTGTGAGTTCTTTCCATCGTCCTTTGTTTTCACCTTACTGCACTATGTCTCGACACGTCTTAGCCACCACCTGTGATTTGTACTTTGAATCCGGATTGAACAATCACTAATCTGCATTTGTTAATTGCTAATCCTTGCTGTCATATTGTGTGCCTACCCATAGCTCCACATATTCTTCTGTCAGCACAGGTTCATCTTGCAATTGTTACCCACGCTCAACAACAGATTGTTTCACCACTTTGACTTTGCCCTATTTGGTTTCATCAAAATTGTAAAAAAAATTCAGGAAAATAAAGAAAAAAAATATCAATGTTTTTGCACGCTTTGCAAAGAACGTGCTGTATTTCTGTTTACCACATCCCACCTCAGTTGTAGTTGCCAATTTTTGTGGTTGCATCTTTTTTGATCCTTGTTCAAAGAAAAATATAAAAAAATAGTGAAAAAATAAAAAAAATTGATTCCTACTAGTGCCTTTTGGAAAATTCTGAGAAAAATTTAGGAAAAAGGAAAAATCTAGACTATTTGCTTGTTATTTGAGTTCTTTCCATCGTCCTTTGTTTTCACCTTACTGCGCTACGTCTTGACACGTCTTAGCCGGCACCTGTGATTTGTACTTTGGATCCGGATTGAACAATCGCTAATCTGTATTCGTTAATTGCTAATCCTTGCTGTCATTTTGTGTGCCTACCCGCTCCACATATTCTTCTGTCAGCACAGGTCCATCTTGCAATTGTTACCCACGCTGAACAACAGATTATTTCACCACTTTGGCTTTGCCCTATTTGGTTTCATCAAAATTGACAAAAAAATTCAGGAAAATACAGAAAAAAATTGTCAATGTTTTTGCACGCTTTTCAAAGAACGTGCTGTATTTCTGTATACCACATCCCACCTCAGTTGTAGTTGCCAATTTTTGTGGTTGCATAATTTTTGATCATTGTTCAGAGAAAAATATAAAAAAATAGTAAAAAAATAAAAAAAAATTTGATTCCTACTAGTGCCTTTTGGAAAATTATGAAAAAAATTCAGGAAAAAGGAAAAATCCAGACTATTTGCTTGTTCTGTGAGTTCTTTCCATCGTCCTTTATTTTCTCCTTACAGCACTACGTCTCGACACATCTTAGCCAGCACCTGTGATTTGAACTTTGGATCCGGATTGAACAATCGCTAATCTGCATTCGTTAATTGCTAATCCTTGCTGTCATTTTGTGTGCCTACCCATAGATCCACATATTCTTCTGTCAGCACAGGTCCATCTTGCAACTGTTAGCCACGCTCAACAACAGATTGTTTCACCACTTTGGCTTTGCCCTGTTTGGTTTCATCAAAATTGCCAAAAAAATCCAGGAAAATAAAGAAAAAAAATGTCAAAGTTTTTGCACGCTTTTTAGAGAATGTGTTGTATTTCTGTAGACCACATCCCACCTCAGTTGTAGGTGCCAATTTTTGTGGTTGCATATTTTTTTATCCTTGTTCAGAGAAAAATATAAAAAATAGTGAAAAAATAAAAAAAATTTGATTCCTACTTGTGCCTTTTGGAAAATTTCAAGGTAAATTCAGCAAAAAGGAAAAATTCGGACTATTTCCTTGTTATGTGAGTTCTTTCCATCGTCCTTTGTTTTCACCTTGTTGTGCTACGTCTCGACACGTCTTAGCCAACACCTGTGATTTGTACTTTGGATCCAGATTGAACAATCGCTAATCTGCATTCATTAATTGCTATCCTTGCTGTCATATTGTGTGCCTACCCATAGCTCCACATATTCTTCTGTCAGCACAGATTCATCTTGCAACTGTTACCCATGCTCAACAACAGATTGTTTCACTACTTTGGCTTTGCCCTGTTTGGTTTCATCAAAATTGCCAAAAAAATTCAGGAAAATAAAGAAAAAAATTGTTAAAGTTTTTGCTCGCATTTCAGAGAACGTGCTGTATTTCTGTAGACCACATCTGACCTCAGTTGTAGGTGCCAATTTTTGTGGTTGCATCTTTTTTATCCTTGTTCAGCGAAAATTATAAAAAGTAGTGAAAAAATAAAAAAAATTGATTCCTACTAGTGCCTTTTGGAAAATTCCGGAAAAAATTCAGAAAAAAGGAAAAATCCGGACTATTTGCTTGTTCTGTGAGTTCTATCCATCGTCCTTTGTTTTCACCTTGATGCGCTATGTCTCGACACGTCTTAGCCAGCACCCGTGGTTTGTCATTTGGATCCGGATTGAACAATCGCTTATCTGCATTCGTTAATTGCTAATCCTTGCTGTCATATTGTGTGCCTACCCATAGGTCCACATATTCTTGTGTCAGCACAGGTTCATCTTGCAACTGTTACACATGCTCAACAATAGATTGTTTCACCACTTTGGCTTTGCCCTATTAGGTTTCATCAAAATTGCCAAAAAAAATCAGCAAAATAAAGAAAAAAATTGTCAAAGTTTTTGCACGCTTTTTAGAGAACGTGTTGTATTTCTGTAGACCACATTCCACCTCAGTTGTAGGTGCCAATTTTTGTGGTTGCATATTTTTTTTATCCTTGTTCAGAGAAAAATATAAAAAAAAGTGAAAAAATAAAAAAATTTTGATTCCCACTAGTGCCTTTTGGAAAATTTCGGGGAAAATTCAGCAAAAAGGAAAAATTCGGACTATTTGCTTGTTATGTGAGTTCTTTCCATCGTCCTTTGTTTTCACCTTGTTGTGCTACGTCTCGACACGTCTTAGCCAACACCCGTGATTTGTACTTTGGATCCAGATTGAACAATCGCTAATCTGCATTCGTTAATTGCTATCCTTGCTGTCATATTATGTGCCTACCCATAGCTCCACATATTCTTCTGTCAGCACAGGTTCATCTTGCAACTATTACCCATGCTCAACAACAGATTGTTTCACCACTTTGGCTTTGCCCTGTTTGGTTTCATCAAAATTGCCAAAAAATTCAGGAAAATAAAGAAAAAAATTGTTAAAGTTTTTGCTCGCTTTTCAGAGAACGTGCTGTATTTCTGTAGACCACATTCGACCTCAGTTGTAGGTGCCAATTTTTGTGGTTGCATCTTTTTTGATCCCTGTTCAGAGAAAAATATAAAAAGTAGTGAAAAAACAAAAAAAATTGATTCGCAGTAGTGCCTTTTGGAAAATTCTAGGAAAATTTCAGGAAAATGGAAAAATCTGGACTATTTGCTTGTTCTGTGAGTTCTTTCCATCGTCATTTGTTTTCACCTTGTTGCGCTATGTCTCGACACGTCTTAGCCAGCACCCGTGATTTGCACTTTGGAATCGGATTGAACAATCGCTTATCTGCATTCGTTAATTGCTAATCCTTGCTGTCATATTGTGTGCCTACCCATAGCTCCACATATTTTTCTGTCAGCACAGGTTCATCTTGCAACTGTTACCCATGCTCAACAACAGATTGTTTCACCACCTTGTCTTTGCCCTGTTTGGTTTCGTCAAAATTGCCAAAAAAATTCAGGAAAATAAAGAAAAAATAGTCAAAGTTTTTGAACGCTTTTCAAAGAACGTGCTGTATTTCTATAGACCACATCCCACCTCAGTTGTAGGTGCCAATTTTTGTGGTTACATCTTTTTTGATCCTT